>CM070566.1:19970719-20548219 GCA_036346405.1 Phyllostachys edulis
TCCATCTCTGTTGCATGATTGGCTCCTGTCAGCTTCTAGTTTTGTCTCATGTTCTCGTTGCATACAAATGTATACGTACAGTGCTCGATCAAAGATAACCCAGAAAAATCCAGAACTCAAATTGATGTAAGTATATTTGTAACTGATCAGGAGCATCAGAACATCAAGGATCTAGCAAACAAAACATACTAGCCTAGCTAGCTAGCTAGCTAGTCCGTGCTTGTATATGTCCTTTTTTTCTTCGAAGAAAGGGGGGCTCGATCCCTTGTTCCGTTCATTCAAATGAAATATAGCAGAATTACATGGATGGGACGACAAAAAGAGATAGTTCATATATAGATCAATTAATTCTCGCCCTATCCACTAACAAAACATAGACAGTGCTGCTGCTGCTGCTGCTTGTACTGTATGTCCATTGATATAAAAAAAACATCCAATATGAGCACAAAAAAACTGCGTTTATATAGTATTAACTCATGGAACTTAAAAATGTCGCAGGAAGCCATTCATTCATCGCATAGAGCAGAGTGCATTATCTGAGAAAATTATGTGTCATAGGCTCTATCCAGATTATATGCATTGCGTTGTATGTATTCACATGTATGTATAAGTGTATAACTACATCATAATAATGTAATTGTTATATATTTCGATCGGTCCTATCTTTTTGCTGTAAGAGACTTTATTGTTTCAGTGCTGTTAAAAAACATCAGAAATATTTTTGTAGGAGACCTGCTGGGCGATGAATAATAAAGTTAAGAATTTCATACAAGCTACATGTATATGATGTAGTAGCTTTGTAGTGTTCAATAGGTGTACTAACATATGCCAAAATATAAATTCAGTGCTTAGCATGTATAAGACCAGTACTACACTACTACTACATTATATAGTTAACATAAAAGTTCCTCTTCAAAGAACAAGGAGAAAGCAATGACGCCAGTTTTACTAGCTAGCTATATGGGAGTATATATTAGCTACGAAGATTATCTATCAGCATCATAGGTTAATTAAGATCCGGGGAGCTACCCACGTAAGTAACACTGTACTTCAAAAGGTACTCGATCTATAACCGAAGTAGATTCTTAACAGAGATAATGCATGTGGCTCTTAGTATCCATCATATATATGTTCTTACCATCCCATATGACTAATCATGAGCCTGAGAACATATAAGGCCAGCAAAATAACCACGAAATGGACAACATTCTCAGCATGCATATAATTAAAACGTCCAAATACACAGATAACAAATGAAAAACAAGGAACTAACCAGTAACTATGCCATATTAACACTGCATGATCGATCGATTAATTCCAGCTTTCGATCTCTCTCTCCCATCTCTATCTCAAAGACTCAAACCACAAATATATGTACGCATACCCTCCTCTCAAATGCATTGCAAGATTGATCTGAACGCTTGTACAACCGCATGCCCTTTCCATGCATGTACATGCATTCTGTAGATACACAGTTTTCCAATTATCACAAGAATATCCTAGTTTATTAAACATGTTACAGTACATAATTAAGAAAATGTAAGTTTGCAACCAACTTTTTTGTTGCCAACAGAATTTCAATGAATATGGATAGTTCATATGCAAATATGTGCAGGTATGGAACATAAAAAGAACACTAGACAAGATTAGGTTTCATGTAGCAAAGAACCAAAGCCATATGTGATAAGAGCTCAATAACAAGAAAGCAAAATTCTCAATTTCAGCTGTCATTCCCAGTCAGTTTATTTGCACCATTCACAGAAAAGCAAAAAAAAAAACTCTACTATGCATAGAATTGGGTGAGGAAATTATCTCACCATCTCTCAACCATCATGGCCAAATCTCCTTATATGCATATATACTAATTTAACTATATAAGGAAAATTTGTGATTCTTCTTTACGTATAGTCCTTGATAGGAGGGTTTGACATGGTACGAACACTCAATTGTAGCAAACTGTGGCAACAAACCAAAGAAACCAAAAAAAATATTTGAGTAGTAAAGACCTATCATATGAATTACCATAATGCATACATGCTCCAGTCCTCCCATAGAAACATCCTAATTTACATAAGGTGATGCCAAGTTCAGTTTATTCATGGAAATGCAAAACTCTTAGGTGAAGCTAATAAATTAATTAACTGCAAGAAAGCTGTTGTTCAAACTTCATATGATCTCTTTTATAAAAGGAAATAATAGATTGTGGTCACATTTTGGTTTTCTCAAGCACTATACTACTACGCATGCCTCATATGATCATTTGTTAACAAAAAAAAAGCTGAATAATGTATACATACTTATACGTACATCTCGTGATCTTCCAAATTAAAAGCTGAATAATGTATACGTACATATACGTACAACATCTCGTGATCTTCCAAATTAAAAGCTGGAACTTCTCACAATACATTAGATTATCAACCATATAAATGAGTAAATAAGAAGTGCTACAAATGACCGCCGTTAGTAAATTTCAATCAATAATGTGAGGTTGACATGTTTGTCTAGGCATGTATATTTTTTAAAAGGGAAAAGGTGAACCATATCATTTGCCAATTGATAGTGTATATAGTTTGTTTAAAACACAATCGTGCATTCATAAGCACCCAATTAAATTGTGTAATTGAGCAAAATATTTCATGTTAATCTACTCTTTCTGCTATTAAGTATATGTGCAGTTTAGATTCTTCGCTCACTTTTATCTTGAGTGCTACTTTATTACTGCATTAGTCATTCAAAAGCTCCTAGAGAATACTAATTGAATTGCGATGCCAAAGGAAGTACTATATTACAAACAAAAAAGAAGCATCGTCATGGAAAATTCCTATAAAATTCTTGCTGATTTGGGCAAAGAAACTTACCACGGCACAACATACACCCTTTGTCAGTTGTTGTGGGATTTGTGTGGTCGAGCACGCAGTAGAGGAGGGGGGCGACAGCAGTGTCGGCGGATGAGAAGGAGGATGGAGGCCTTGGCGGCTGCGGCTGCGGCAGCGGCAAATGAGGAGGATGCGACGGCGGAGGAGAAGGATGGCGCTATCGGGTACGGAGGCATGCGGCAGACGATGATGCAGACGGCAGAAGAGGGGCGGGACATCGATGTCGGGTGCGACGGCGGCAGACGAGGAGGCCGGCGGTGTCGGCATTGGATGAGATGGAGGCGGAGGTGGTGGAGGAGGGGGCGGCGGGGTCCGGATCTGACAGGGAGGGGGCAGCGGGGTCGCGATCTGAGAGGGAGGTGAAGGGGGGGCGGGGTCGGGATCAGAGAGGGAGGTGGAGGGGACGGGCGGCGGGGTTGGGATCGGAGAGGGAGGTGGAGAGGGGGCGGAAGAGGCGGTGGAGGAAGAGGAGGACAGGGAGGCGGTGCTGGTCGTGGAGGTGGGGGGAGGAGAAGAGGGGGAGTCATTGGGTGCGGCGGCGGCAGACGAGGAGGCGGCGCCGATTTCAGTGCGTGAGACGGCTACAGAGGCGGTGGAGGAGGGGGAAATGGCAGCGGCGGAAGCGGTGGAGGAAGAGGAGGACAAGGAGGCGGTGCCGGTCGTGGGGAGGAGAGGGGAGCAGCAGTGGAGCGGGGGATTGGGGTTTTGCTGTAGAGGGGTTAGGAGTCTTAGGACTTGGCTCGATTCCGTGTCGGCAGCGAAAAAACGGGCACGCGGTGGGGGGAAAATGGCGCGACTAATTTATTCGATCCCGAGTGTATGTAACGAATAGACACTCGGGGAGTTAATTGCCCCCGTTGAGAACGCGTCGGTTCGGCGTTTCGGAGTGGCTCCCGTCAAAATTTCTCGAGTGTCCGATTGGACACTTGGGAAATATTTGTTTACCGAGTGTTTTATTCCCTCCCCGAGTGCCTTATGAAACACTCGGGACATTACCGAGTGTTTTCTTCAAAACACTCGGGAAACTTTTAGCACTCAGAAAAATAGAGGATTCTGGTAGTAAGTCTCACAACATATTTTTTTTCTTTGTTGGCAAAATTGGCTCTACACACCACAAATTGAAGTTAGGACGAGATGGTTTACATGTGTTGGCCAAAATACACTGCAAACTCGATAATCAGCTAATCGACACCACAAATTTGTGCTCATTTACCATAACACACTTTGCCAATTAAAATTGTATTTTTGCTAGTTAAGGATGGTGAAAAATGAACCCTCTGTCTTCTCTTCTCTTCTCTTGGCGGCGGCGCGGGATGGGGATCATCCGGGTTACCAAGGTCGCATGAAGATGAACGGTGGCGATGGTGATTTAATCAAGATCTGGCGAGCGCGACATAAGCATGGCGTAGAACACGACCCGAGCAAGACGATGGTGGGGTCGATAATGGAAGGGTTTCACTAATGGCGACACAATCGACGATGACGGCGGTTTGGTCGGAGATGGGGAAGAAGAAGAAATTCCGGCGAACAACTGCGAGAACACGCAATTAACTTAGGGTAGAATTGATGTAAAGGTGGAACCCAAAGTGGCACGATCAATTTTGTAAGGAGCACTGTTCCATTGAGATTCAATCGTGTTTTGTGGAATGTAGTGAGGATTACCTTACAGAAGACACAAATTTCAATTGACGAAAAAGGCAACACTGTAAACTTTAGATACATTTTAACGACAAGAGAGTATATTTTGGATACACTGTCAAGGCAAGATAGTTTTAAAAGTAAAATAGAGACCATGAAGGTAGACCATAAATATGATAATTAATTAATTATGGAGTTGCCCTTTTTACACACTATCATAGCCTGCCTAGTGCTATAGAGGTATGACATTGATGAAATTTGACTCTAGAATTCCACTAAATTTTTAGTAATGGGCCTCTGATGTCTACTTTCTATGAACACCCACCACTGTCACAAGTATGAAAAAGCATATTCTTGTTTATGACAATATGAATTTAAAAATTACAACAAAATGCACAATGCACCACCCAAATTGACCTCTTCTTCCTCGTCTCCGGCTACGCTGCCCATCTCCGATGTCCTTCTCCATTGTGATCCTCGCCATCCCGTGTGCATCATCCCATGTCCCCCATCCTCCTCTTCCAATCCCTTACCTCGTTGCCATCCCTCCGCTGTCATAGTACTGTAACACCCTGACCCGCCACCTGGGCTCAGAATGCTACCACTACACATTATTCAATACAAACATTGCATAGCTAATTTAACAACTAGATATAATACAACAAAAGTAAAATATCTAGGGAGAATGGTTTGCATGAGTAAGTACATGTGACGTGGATGATCTATTCTCCCTTCCTGAAGCATGTCATCTGCAACGATCACCTAAAAACACAATGACAAGCAAGGGTGAGTCCGAAGACTCAGCAAGCACATAATAGAAATGATAATCACAGCCACACAAACATAAACATATCCATTTCATTATTTCCATCATAACTTTCCTTTAGTGCAATGCACCACCATTCCACATGCTCAATTGCTCATTGCATTGCCCATGTATGCGAATGCACCATCATGCCCATCACGCTCATGCTCATATGCATCTCATCAGCTGATACCAGTATCATGGAGTGCTCACCCGTCGATGACACACTCTTCCCCCATATTCGTTAGGATGGGGTCCTTACATTGTAGGACTTTATCTAGTCCCTACAGATGTAAGACTTCATCTAGAGCACACCGGATTAGTCATGTATCTTTCTCACCGACCTCACTGGAATAGTTACATGACTTTCTCACCGACCTGGCTCATGTATTCTTGCCATGATGCAAATACACATGTCCATTGTCATTAACAAGATTCATCATTATCATCATTAATAGGGTAGTCTCATTGCTCACCTTGTCCCATCATTATTGCCATCATCATGTAAACATTACCATGTAGGCTTCATCATCTAAACATTACCATGTAAGCATCATCAGGTAAACATTACCATGTAAGCTTCATCATCTAAACATTACCATGTAAGTATCATCACGTAAACATTACCATGTAAGCATCATCATCTAAACATTACCATGTAAGCATCATCACGTAAACAATACCATGTAAGCATCATCACGTAAACATTACCATGTAAGCATCATTACCTGAACATTACCATCTAAGCATCATCATCTAAACATTATCATATCATGCAAACATCACATATTTCATAGCACTTATAGGATATCGCTCTACCATGCACTTGCCTATTAACCAAGCGGAGCGAAGTAACGTGCGGATGACGCCGTTCCCGAACCTCCACCTGAAGAGGCATTCAACCAGACTCAATACATTTAGCAATACATGCGCGCACACACGGGCGGCGTTGATCCTACACGCAAAACGACACGATTAAACCCCTCTCATTGGGCATTATTCCACTAATCCTGGTGCCAACAATAAATCATATCAATAGGTTAGATATTCGCGTTGTTAAATTTTGCAAACAGAAATTTAGGTGCGCACGCCAAATTGTTTCCTTTCTTTTCTTTCTTTGCTCCTTTCTCTTCTTTCTTTTCTCCTCCCCTTTTCTCTCTTTGGCCGAAGCCTCCCGAGCTCTCGGCCTCATTTCCCACCTCGCCCATCTCTCACTCTCATTCTCTCCCTCTCTCTCTCTCTCTCTCTCGGTGGCTCTCCCGCCAGAGTTGCCTACGCCGGTCGAGCCTAGCGCGCTGCGCCCAGCGCTGCCTCGTCTGAGCTCTCTCCTCTTGGTCGCCAGCCGGCTTTGGCCTGGTGCCGCCATCGGCACTGCCTTGCGCCCGTGCCCGGCGTCTCCCCTCTAGTGCCACCTCCCTCTGGCTCGCACCCTCGTGCGCCTCCCTGTTGCTGGCACCGGCCATGCTCACTTGGCGCCGCACACCCCCGACTTGCCTGACGCCACGTATGTCCATGGCTCGCCAGCGCCCGGCTCGGCCTCCGGCCGCCGTGCGCCTCCCCCATGCATCGCTGCCTCCTACGAGCTCCACCCCCGGGTACACCATCTCTTGTCCCTCCCTCTCTGTGATGCTTAGCTCAAGGGGTGGGGTTTGGACAAACAAATGGGGGATTGGAGTACCTACTTGGTTTGCCGATTTTGGTTGGACGTCGCCGTCGAAGCTTGCTGTGGCTACCGCCTTGCTTCCTCTTGTCCTCCCTACTCTCGCTGCTTATTCTTTTACCATCGGCTGCGTGGTGCTTTGCTTCGTTGGGAGCTCTCGGCTGGAAGAAAAATGGGATGGGAGGAGATGTGGCTTGGGTGGCTTTGGTCTTATCCCTTCTCCTTCTCTCTCTCTCCTTCTACTGTGGGGAGGTGAATTGGTAAAATTGTTCTCAATTTCCCTTCCATTCCCTTTTAACTTTCTACGAGCATTATATTCCTTCCCACTTAGTAGAATTCGACCCCGAATTCTAGCGTTCAACAATCCACACGAATGAACAAAATGAATAAACTGTACATAAAATAACTCTAACTCGTACCCGTAGTGAACAAATCCGGGTACTTCTCGTGCATACGAGACTCCAACTCCCAAGTCGCTTCTCGCTCAGATTGATATGACCATAGCACCTTAACATACTTTATTGATCTGTGCCTCAGCACCCTCTCCGATTCCTCCAGAATCCGAACTGGACGGGACTCGAATGTGAGGTCTTGCTTAAGGGTCAACGATTCTAGTACGATCTCATGCTCTGGATCCCTTAAGTACTTTCTCAACATAGAAACATGAAATATATTGTGCACTCGCATGGACTCGGGAAGGTCCAGACGATATGCCAACTTTCAATTAGTGCGAGAATCGAAAATGGCCCAATATACATGAGCTAAGCTTCCCTTTGGTACAAAATCGCTTTAACTCCATTAGTGGGAGACACTCTCGAGAGCACTTGATCCCCACTTCAACTCTAAGTCCGTCTTCTCACATCCACATAGCTTTTATGCCTACTCTAGGCAATTAGCAAATCTATCTAATCTCTGCCACTCGTTCTCTTTTTTGTTGGACCCAATCCGACCGAGAATAACCTTCTCGCCTACGGCATCCCAACAAAGTGGTGATCTACACTTCATCCATCTGAGAATCTTGAATGGCGCTGCCTGAACACTAGAGTGGTAGCTGTTGTTGTAGGCAAACTCCACGAGTGCAAAATGATCTTCCCAGCTACCTTTCCAGGACAGAATACAGGACCTTAGCATGTCCTCTAGTGTTTGAATGGTGCGTTCGGACTGCCCATCCGTCTGTGGGTGGAAAGTGGTACTGAACTGAAGCTTCGTGTCCAGTGCATCCTGCAAACTCTTCCAAAATATGGAGACAAACTTAGCATCTCTATTGTCTTGGGCACACCATGCAATCTTACTATCTCACGCACGTAGATGGGTGCCAAATCACTTGCCGAATTCGTTGTACGAATAAGGATGAAGTGCGTAGATTTACTAAATCGATCCACCACTACCCAAATTGCGTCCTTACCTCGCTAGGTACGAGGTAAGTCAACTACGAAATCCATGGTAATGTCATCCGATGGCCACTAAGGAACATCCAAAGGTTGCAATAGTCCAGCGGGACGCTTATGATCAGCCTTCACCTGCTGGCAAACCCTGCAAGATGCCACATATTGAGCAACATCCACCTTCATTCTTTTCCACCAGAAACTCTTTCTCAAATCCTGATACATCTTGGTCTCGCCAGGATGTACCGTGCACGGGGTACGATGAGCCTCTCTCAATATATCATCCTTGACCTGAGCCTTTTGTGGCACACAAAGACGACTCTTAAACCGCAATGCGCCCGACTCATCAAGGCTAAAGTCCCCCTTTTTCTCTTCATTAAGGCGCTTCCTCACTTCTTGAAGCAACCGATCATGTTGTTGTGCTTCTCTCACCCACTCTGGAATCGCCAATTTCAGTAGCAGCTGCGTCTCAGCTAGTGCTGTACCAGCATAACAATAAGATATTTCTATTCGATCGAAGTCAACAATTAGACAACCTAGAGTGGAGGGTGTCTCCTTGCGACTAAGGGCATCCGCAACCACATTCGCCTATCCTGGATAGTACTGGATAGAGAGATCATTGTCCTTGATCGGTTCTCGCCACCTTCTTTGCCTCAAATTCAACTCTTTCTGCGTAAAGATGTACTTGGGGCTCTTGTGATCAGTAAAAATATCACAAGACTCTCCATACAAATAGTGCCTCCAAATCTTTATAGCAAAAACCACTGCGGCTAGCACTAAAAATCAGGAATTGCTTTGCCTGCTCGAGGAGGATGAGGATAAGGCAAGAATTAACTTTTCTTTCAAAGTCTGAACGCACTCACATTCATCGGCCTTTGGAATTTCCGCCCTTCGCGTGGTGAGACTTTGGCTTGGCAATAATTGAGAAGTCTTTTACGAAGAGCCGGTAGTAACGAGTTAAGCCAAGAAAATTTCTCACTTCTTTGACATTAGTTGGCCTCTTCCAGTTCACTACAGTCGAAATCTTGGATGGATCTACTAAAATACCCTCCTGGTTAATCACATGTCCCAGGAAGCCCACTTCAGAAATCCAAAACTCACACTTCTTTAACTTGGCAAATAACTGATTCTCCCTCAGAGTCTCAAGCACGAGCCTCAAATGCCACTCATGCTCTCCCCCGTCTTAGAATAAATCAGGATATCATCGATGAGACGATGAACATAGCCGCAAAGTCATCAAGATACTTATGCAGTATACTGTTCATCAGCTCAATAAAGACAGCAGGGGATTTGTTAGTCCAAAGGACATAGCCTTTTACTCATAGTGCCCAAACCTTGTAGAGAAAGCGATCTTTTCTATAAATTTCCCCCATCTTCGTTAGGATGGGGTCCTTACATTCAAGGACTTTATCTAGTCTCTACAAATGTAAGACTTCTTCTAGAACACACCGAATTAGTCATGTATCTTTCTCACCGACCTCATCGGAATAGTTACATGACTTTCCCACCGACCTGGCTCATGCATTCTTGCCATGATGCAAATGCACATGTCCATTGTCATTAGGGGTAATTAGGTCAATGACATCGCGTTAGAGTGTAATCAGAGGAATTACAGTCCATTCTCCTTGGTTTGGAAACTAACATCGTCAACATCGAAAGATTAGACAAATGACATCCTGGTCGGTCACCTCCGTTTCTAGAATTTTTTAAATATAGAAACTGAGCTCAAATTTTTTTTTGTGAAGTCTCCCGACACAGTATAATTGCTTGTGTATTTTTTTCAAAACTTTATACATTAAATTTTGTCTCTAAAATTCATTTAATTATACTATTTGTAGGAATTTTCTAATATAGAAAATAAGGTCCAAACATTATGAATTTTTTCAAGCTACTTACATAGTGGACTTGATTATGTAATTTTTTAAAATTTTACAAAATTAAGTAATGCAATTTCATAACGTCTACTATGTGAGAAGTCTAATATTTCATAATGTAAGAACATTATGAAATTGTATAAATTAATTTTTCAAAATTCTAGAAAAATTACGATAAAGTCCACTATATAAGAAGCCTGGAAAAAAATTCATAATGTTTGGACCTCATTTTCTATATTAGAAAATTCCTACAAATAGTATTATTAAATGAATTTTAGAGACAAAATCAAAATGTATAAAGTTTTGAAAAAATATACAAGCAATTAAACTGTGTCGGGAGACTAAAAAAATTGATAATTTTTTGAGCTCAATTTCTATATTTAAAAATTTCTGGAAACAGAGGTAACTAGCCAGGATGTCATTTGTCTAATTTTTTGATGTTCGCGATGTTATTTTCCAACCCGAGGAGAACGGAGTGTCATTCCTCCGCCTAATTACCCCTTGTCATTAACATGATTCATCATCGTCATCATTAATAGGGTAGTCTCATTGCTCACCTTCTCACATCATTATTGCCATCATCACGTAAACGTTTTCATGTAAGCATAATCACGTAAACGTTACCATGTAAGCATCATCACGTAAATGTTACCATGTAAGCATCCTCACGTAAACATTACCATGTAAGCATCATTACCTAAACATTATCATGTAAACATCATCATATAAACATTATCATATCATGCAAGCATCACATATTTCATAGCACTTACAGGCTGTCGCTCTACCATGCACTTGCTTGTTAGCCAAGCGGACGGGACTAACGTGCGGATGACGCAGTTTCCGAACCTCCACTTGAACAGACATCCAACCAGACTCAATACATTTAGCAATACATGCACACACACGGGCGGTGTTGATCCTATGCGCAAAACGACACGATTAAACCCCTCACACTTGGCATTATTCCACTAATCCTGGTTCCAACAATAAATCATATCAATAGGTTAGAGATTCGCGTCGTCAAATTTTGTGAACAGAAATTTAGGTGCGCGTCCCAAATTCTTTCCTTTCTTTTCTTTCTTTCCTGCTTTCTCTTCTTTCTTTCCTCCTCCCCTTTTCTCTCTTTGGCCGAAGCATCCCGAGCCCTCAGCCTCATTTCCCACCTCCCCCTTCTCTCACTCCCATTCTCTTGCTCTCTCCCTCTCTCGGTGGCTCTCGGTAGGGCCCGCCTACTCAAGCCGAGTTCACCGCCTGCGCCTAGCGCCATCTCGTCCGGGCCCTCTCCTCTTGGCCGCCGGTCGGCTCTGGCACGGTGCCGCCGCCATCAGCGCGCCTTGCCCTGCGCCAGCACTCCACTCCAGGCGTCACCTCCCTCGGCTCGCGCCTCGTGCGCCTCCTGGTGTTGGCATCACCATGCTCACTGGAGCCAAGCCGCCCCAGCTCTGACACCGCCTATGCCCGTGGCTCGCCTGCGCCCAGCTCAGCCTCCGGCCGCCGTGCGCCTCCCCCATGTGTCGCCGCCTCCTACGAGTTCCACCCCCGGGCTCACCTTATCTTACCCCTCGTTCTCTGTGATGCTTAGCTGAAGGGGTGGGGTTTGGACAAACAAATGGGGGATTCGAGTACCAACTAGGTTTGCCCGTTTCGGTTGGACATCGCCGTCAATGTCAGGTCAAAGCTTTCCATGGCTGCCGCCTTGCTTCCTCTTGTCCTCTTTACTTCCTCTGCTTCTTCTTCTACCGCCGGCTACGTGGTGCTTTGCTTCGGTGGGAGCTCTTGGTTGGAAGAAAAATGGGATGAGAGGAGATGTGGGTTGGGTGGCTTTGGTCTTATCCCTTCTCTTTCTCTCTCTCTCCTGTTGATTTCCTTCTACATACTGCGGGGAGGTGAATTGGTAAAATTATTCTCAATTACCCTTCCATTCCCTTTTACCTTTCTACTGGCATTACAAGTATGCTGCCACTGCTGCACCCTCAACTCCGCCTCTGGCTGCCGTCACGCCATCGCTCTGGTCAGCCTCCGCCCATCCCACTTGTCCCTATGTGTTCCATATGCCGCCGCCGTGCCGGTGTTTGCCTTCTTTTCCACTGGGTGCCATCGGGTCGCCATCGCCGCCGCATGCCTATACCTCCGTTCCACCACCGTCGTTCTCGCCACCGCCATCCTGTCTCCCTCGCCATGCTTCTATGGTACCGTTTTTGCCCTCGTCACCGCTGCCGTCGACACCGCTTGCCTGAAGCTGCTGCACCTCCTTTATTTTGCTCTCTGTGCTAGCTCTCTCTTTCTCTCTTTTACAAGTAACCCCACATGTCAATCTCTCTATTCTACTCTCTCTCAATGACATGTGGGTCCCCACTGTCAATCTCTCTATTCTTCTAACTTTCAAAAACATGCTCAAAATTTGTTCCCACATTTATCCGTAGTACAAATATCCCAAGTTGGATTTTTTGGGTGTTAGAGTTTTGTAGTCAACAATATAATGGGAGATATTTTGATGCGGATCAAACCTCGAGACGAGATTAAATCCGTGGGTTGCCCGATCTTTCACGATGGAAATTCTCGAACAAATATGTGGAGCACGAATTATGGGATGCAATTCACACATGAATAAATAAATCTCACACCCGCGTACACCTCAGTACACGAACGAGAAATAGGGATCAAAGATCCAACGAGTAACTCCTAGCACCACAACTACAACCCTCATGCCAAGGTGAAATCCGAGATTAGAATTCACAAGAACACTCATAGAACAGGGATGAACCCTAACGGCCGAAGGCCAACACACACACGTGTTTTTTTTTGTAACTCAAAAACTAAACTTACAGTGATCGCACCGGTAGCCTTTATGGGTGAGGTACTCTCATGCATCGGCCTGAAGGGCCGATTCCTAAAACTTGCGACAAAAGAAAGATATAAACCGACCCTATCTGGGTTCGCCAAAAAACTAAGGCTTGTGGGTAGTAGAGGCTTGGCACAAGAAAGCGGGCGATGCACTGAACGAGACAAAGCGGGTGGGAGTAGGTCTGTGTGGCAAGCCGGGGTCGGTGGCGTCTTGCCACCCAGAGCACAGAACACCACACGTGGCGTGACAGGCGGCTCAAGGCGGTGGAGCACACTGGTGCTGCGGGAGAAAAGAAGAAAAGAGAGGAAGAGGAGCCGGGCCAAGGAAGAAGAGAAAGTGGCAAGGGGGGAGGCTGCCGGGCCATGAGGCCGAGAGGAGATGGGCCTGAAGGCCAAGAAGGAAATGGGCCAGGGCCCGAAGTAAGCTATGAGCCGAGCCCAAGAAAAGAGGAAAGGCCAAAAGAGAAAAAGGCCTGAAATTTGAAAAGACGAATTCAAGCTTGAATTTTGAATTCGAGAATGGCGAAGAGTTTTGAAACACAAACCTGAGCTTAAAGAAGCAAGAAGGTTTTTCGAAAATAGTTGCTAATTTGAAATATGAACGAAAAACGAAAATCGAAATAGTAAACACTATTATTCGTCTGAAAACGGGACATTACAATGCATCATTATTTCATCCGGTTTATGCAGCCATGCAGAAAAAATATCAAAATAACCTTTTACTTCACTAGTATTGACGCATGAAGACATCCCAACAACCGAATTGATTTCTGGTTCATGGTCTTGATTTCCTCCTGGTTTGAGTGCAAAGATGCGCACGCATGGCAGCCCGTGGGCCGTTGGACTCGGCACACACGCATGCACGTCACGAGACAGGTTTAGCAGTCGTGGCCGAATGATATTTCCATAAATATTGGGATCTGGATAAGTATACAGCTCCAGAGTGTCTCTCATTTGGATAAGCACTATACATATTTACTGTATACTCCGGAATTCTGCTGGTCTACCTATATATATCAGGGTAGGGATGGGACTCCCTTGAGCAATACCAAGCACCGCTACTGACCAGCCATGGCCAAGCACCATCTCCCCCTCCTTGTGGCAGCCATCCTCCTCTCCACCGCCGTGGCCTCCGCCGCTGCCGTCAGCGCGTACGAGATGCTGGAGCAGTACGGCCTCCCCCGGGGCATCCTCCCAGAGGGCGTGCAAGCCTACACCCTTCACCCAGACGGCACCTTCGAGATGTCCCTCCCCGGGGACTGTGTCGTCAGCGTCGACGACTACAAGCTCCAGTTCAGGAGCCACTTCTCCGGGCATATCCAGTCCGGGTCGATCGGCAAGCTGGATGGAGTGAGCGTCAAGGTGGAGACCGCGTGGATAGGCATCGACGATGTCAACCACGACGGCGACCAGATCATATTCCATGCTGGCCCGATCTCCAAGTCCTACCCACTCAACGACTTGGCCACGAGCCCCGCTGCGAGTGAGGCCCGAGATTTATGAAGTACAGCAGCAATACCAGGCGGTCATGGCCCTCTTGATCCATGTTGCATGTCATTTCTTGCTTCTCTCATTTAATATGTGTTGCTGCCGCGAGCTGCTTCTTGTCATTGTTATTGTTGCATGAGCTCTTTTAAGGTGCTTTTAATCTTTCAAGGCTATACCATTCAGTCCAATAGAAGGAAAGCGATAAATGTGATTAATTCCATACAAGCAACCATGCCTACTGCTGCGTGTGATAAACTGATGTGCTCTTTCTTTCCAAATCAGTGTCCGTAATCCTCTGAAAAGAAAAGGAAAATCAACATCCACAATTAGTACGCTCAAAAAATTAAATAAGAAAATCCGGCATTCACAATCCCCTCAAATCATTACAACAAAAAGGCTAATACTGAACGCCTCATCACAGACGGTTGACCAAAACCGTCTGTTTTACATGCAATCACAGATGGTTTTGGTTTAGAGACCGTCAGTGTTACTGGCTGCGCTAAAAACCGTCTGTGAAGAGGTAATATCGCAGAGGGTTCATAGCTAAAACCGTCTGTGAAACATCACAGACGGTTTTCAACAAAGAACCGTATGTGATAATTCTACATATCACAGACGGTTTTCAACAAAGAATCGTCTGTGAAACATCATAGATGGTTCTTAACAATAACTGTTTGTGATATTACTACATATCACAGACGGTTTTTTGTTATAACCGTCTGTGATAATATCGCTTCTGACTCGGTTGAAGCCCGATGAGTTTCTTAAATCGCGATCGTCTCTTCGTCGCATCCGCCCGGCTCCCGATCGTCTCTTCGTCTCACGCTCGAATTTATTTATTGTTTTATAAAAGGATCATCCGCCGCCGAAGATGATCATCCCCACATACTTATAAAAAAGCAAATATCGCCTCTTCCTTGTCGCCGGCATTGATGGCTTACTCAGCCGCTTGTCTGAGCACCTCTCTCGGTGTACGTTGAACCATCTTTGCGGAACAACTGTTTCAACAATGTCTTCACTCCACTTGTCGTGAGAATTTGCGGGCGGTGACGCCACCTTCGCCGTCTTGACATCCTCCTCGCCGTGTCTTCCGGTGATCTCCCACTTTCGGCGAGTTTACCGCGTCATTGACGTGGTCCTCCAAAACGACGTTGCACATCTCCAGGAGGCTTGCCGTCACTTGGACTACGTAATCGAGGTGGTAGATGCAAAGTCGACCAGGCCGAGACCCTCAAGCAAGGGAAGACACCTATGGGCTCAATTCTTTTTAGTTTAACGGTCAGATGGTCTTGAGAGACACTTGAGCGAGCGCCGTGAGTGGACGATTTTAGGTTTAGTTTACGATGATCGTGGAACCGTCGGCGTCTTGACTCCGCCTATGAAGTATTGAAGATGGAGATAGCAACATACCTCCGCCACTAGAAAAACTTTGTTTATTTATAGGTTTCTACTTTTTTAATCTTTTTATGTTTAACGCCACGCTTTGGTTGGCCATATGAAAATTCAAAATGAAAAAAAAAAGTTTGGAGGTGAAGTTACTATATTAATTATATGTTGAATTATTACTATATATATATATATATATATATATATATATATATATATATATATATATATATATATATATATATATATATATATATATATATATATATATATAGATAGGTTTTATGGAAAACAAATCTAGTTTGGAGGTGAAGTTACAATATTAATTATATCGAGAGATTTTGTGGAACAAATTAATTAATTATATATATATATATATATATATATATATATATATATATATATATATATATATATATATATATATATATATATATATATATATGATCTATATATATATATATATACACACACACACATACATATATGTATGTATGCATGTATATGTATATATAGTTAAAAGAAAATTTTAGCAAGATTTAAATGACAAAAATGACATATAAACATGTAATTTCTTTATGTCATGTAAGTGTATACACAAGATAAATATACTTGAGAAATAACCATTTCACAGACGGTTCCGTCTGTGATAAGTCTCTTTATTAGTAGGAGCCCGCACGCTAGGGTTTGCCTCGCCCTAACTCTCGTCACTCCTCAGCTCCGCTAGGGTTTGCGTCACTTAGCCTGCCACTCTCCAAACAAGATTTACTCCATTCCCTCCCCACCTCGACGTCGCCGCTTTGCGAGCCAGTCGCCGCCATCGCCGCTGCGTTTGTGACACCACTCTGACTTTGCACAAGACACTTTCGTCACGATAGGAGTGTCTTGTGCAAAGGTTAGGGTCGTCACACAACTACGGTGACGCCGCCACCCAAGCCACCGGGCTTGGCTCAGCGTCGTCCTTTCCGCCATGGTTTGGTTCTCTGCTCCGGCCTCCCGTGCTTCGCCTGATGTTTGTCGAGTTTAATTTTTATGCTTGAGCCTTGAGTTGTGTTCGATGTTTGTGTGATTTATGCAAGGTGAAGGAGATGGATCGATGAGGGTTGTCTTTGGTGGTGGGAGTCGCGCCGTGGTTCTTATTTATCATTGAGGTATCACTCTACCTTACTCCCTCTCTGTCTCTACCCCCTTGCTCTGTGATGAAAATGGCTAGTGCTCTGCGATGGATGCCGAGGGCTACTACTGGTGTTGTGGCCAGGTTTAGACACCCTTAGTCTTGCTGTCTTGCTGTTGAACTGCTCAATGATGTTAATAGTCTTATGCTGAAATTGAATTGGTAATTAGTTCATATTAATAGTCCCCTTGCTCTGTAATGTAATGATGTTAATAGTCTTATGCTGAAATTGAAGTGATAATTAGTTCATATTAATAGTCCCCTTGCTCTGTGATGTAATGATGTTAATAGTCTTATACTGAAATTGAATTGATAATTAGTTCATATTAATAGTCCCCTTGCTCTGTGATGTAATGATGTTAATAGTCTTATGCTGAAATTGAAGTGATAATTAGTTCATATTAATAGTCCCCTTGCTCTGTGATGTAATGATGTTAATAGTCTGATGCTGAAATTGATGTGATAATTAGTTCATGCCGGTCAAGTTCTCCTACCTTGCGTCCCAGGTACGTCCTACCATTTCATTCATAATCTCTTCTCTATAAAGTCTCCAAGCAGTGGCTGCTTGTGCCATTAAAACCAGCATCATATATATATATATATAGTCCCCAGCCACTTTCGGGGGGTCGTCCATGTAGCATGAGAAGGATGAGATAGTAGCCACGGGCAACCTCATTGAGCCCATGCAGGTTTAAGATGTATGGATGCAAGGAGAGCGTCAGGACATCCAATTACCTGGATGTTGTCGATAGGTAATTAGTCATCGCTATGTTCGAAAAGTGGCGCGGGGCGCAGGCACTCGATCGAAGTGGCATCATCTATCAGCAACCAACAATTTTTGAGCATGTAATTGTCTTTAAACCCAACAAGAACACCAAGCAATATACCTGTACGGCCACGTCACTTTATGAACATAGCGGCGTCCAATTACCTATCGACAACATCCAGGTAATTGGATGTCCTAACGGTCTCCTTACATCCATACTTCTTAAACTTGCAAGGGCTCAATGAGGTTGCCTAGGTAGCTCTTGCCTCATCCTTCTCATCTTGTGTGGGCGATCTCCCCAAAGTGGTGAGAGACTAAGAACAATATATATATATATATATATATATATATATATATATATATATATATATATATATATATATATATATATGATGCCTTTTAATGGCACAAGTAGTCACTGCTTGGGGCTTTATAGAGAAAAAGTCATCACAGACGGTTTCAACCATAAACCGTCTATGATATATACTTATCACAGACGGTTTCAGCCATAAACCGTCTGTGATAGACTATCACAGACGATTTTGAGTTAAGAACCGTGTGTGAAAGTATGTATCATAGACGGTTTGAAAACCGTCTGTGATGATCTCGTGTCATCACTGATCCATAAACTCAGACGGCTCATGAAACCGTCTGCGATGATGTTTTTGAACCGTCTGTGAATACATTTTTTTTGTAGTAGTGAATAAAAATAAAAATAAGAATCCACGCGATATCAAGCCAAGCCAAATTGAATTTGCATTTCTTTTTTGAAGGCCAATGAATTTCGATGTGGCCTAGATATATTTGAAGCTAAGCAAGAGCATTTGAAATTCCATCTCGATCAAATTTCGGATCTGAAGAAAATATGACTTGGGAGGAAGAACCAATAGCGATGAGATAGATAAATTAAATATTTTGTTCTTTGTTCACTATTTCGAGCGAGTAACCTAGGCTTATATATTGCTGTTCCAACACTTAACGAGAATGAGTGCATACTGATTATTACATTAATTGACTTACTGACCTCTCACTTCATGTTCTCCTTGACTTCTATTATTCGAGGTCACGATGTCGCCGGTGGAGTCACCGTCGTAGTCGTGAGAATGATTCTGAGATTTTCCAACAGCAATGCAGCGTGGTTCTTCTTTGTTGGTGCAAAGTGTTGCCTTAAAAATATGATCTGAAGAAGCACCAACACACGGTTTGATAGATATCGGCAATACTCGAACCCAGCGACGTTAGGTTCAACCGCCGAAAACCACAAATAGCATAACACCTAAGCGAGCTAGTCGTGGTGTTGAGGCAGCGGTGATGTCCTGGCAAGATCTTTCAACTCAACCAGAGAAACAAAAGGGTTGGAAAAAAGGACGGGACTACAGGAAAGCTAGGGTAAAAAGTAGATACAAATTGTATTAATCGATTGGTGATGATTACAATCGGCCGTGAACCACATCTATTTAAAGGGCGGCAGGCCTTAGCCGTGATAGCTCAGGATTCCTAAACCGAACTAATTTTACAGATAAATCGATTATGATCTCCAAACCTTCTATAAATGAAAAATCTTTTCTTCTCTGTCATGTAAGTTTTCTCAAGAAGCTCCTGGAGGAAGGTCCTGGAGGCTTGGCAAGAAGTCTTCGTGGAAAGTCTGCTTAGAGGTCCGCGTGAGAGACCCTGCAAGTCCTGAGAAAATCATCGCGGGAATTCTTGGACGTCTTTGATTAAACCGCATAAATACACTGAAGAGGTCTTGAAGCGGCTCTGATGAAGCCACGTAGTACCCTCGAGGATATCTTGAGCGGTCCTGATGGAGGCGCACAAGCACTCCTGAGGAGGTCTTGATCGGCTGTGATGAAGCCGCGTAGCGCTTCTCAGGAGGTCTTGGACAGCCTGCGATGAGACCGCGTAAGCGCCTTTGGAGGTCTCGGGCGGCTCGATGAAGCCGCGTAGCACCCTCGAGGAGGTCTTGAGCGATCCTGATGGAGGCGCGTAAGTGCTCCTGAGGAGGTCTTGAACGACGGTGATGAAGCCGCGTAGCGCTTCTCAGGAGGTCTTAGATGGCCCTGATGAAAGCGCGCAGTGCCCCTAAGGAAGTCCTGGACGGCCCTGATGAAGCTGCGTAGTGCCCTCGAGGAGATCTTTAGCGGTCCTGATGGAGGCGCGCAAGCACTCCTAAGGAGGTCTTGAGCGGTCAGGTGGGCCGCCGTAAGCGCTTCTCAAGAGGTCTTGGGCGGCTGCGATGAGACCGCCAGAAGCGCACCGAGGAGGTGCGAGGCGCCCTGATGAAGCGCGTGGCACCCTCGAGGAGGTCTTGGCGACCCTAATGGAGGCACGCAAGCACCCCCGAGGAGGTCTGAACGACATTGATGAAGCCGCGTGAGCGCCTGAGGAGGTCTTGGGCGGCCTTGACGAAGCATGCAATACTCCTAAGGAGGTCTTGAACGGTTGTGATGAAGCCGCGTAGCGCTCATCAGGAGGTCTTGGACGGCCTGCGATGAGACCGCGTAGCGCTCCTGAGGAGGTCTAGAGCGGCCCTGATGAAGCCACGTGGCACCCTCGAGGAGGTCTTGAGCGATCCTGATGAAGGCGCGCAAGTACTCCTGAGGAGGTCTTGGACGGCTGTGATGAAGCCGCGTACTGCTTCTTAGGAGGTCTTGGACGGCCTGCGATGAGACTGCGTAGCGCACCTGAGAAGGTCTAAAGCGGCTCTGATGAAGCCGCGTAACACCCTCGAGGAGGTCTTGAGCGGTCCTGATGGAGGCGCGCAAGCACTCCTGAGGAGGTCATGAATGGCTGTGATGAAGCCGCGTAGCGCTTCTCAAGAGGTCTTAGACGGCCTGCGATGAGACCGCGTGGCGCTGAGGAGCTGGCGGCTCACGATGAAGCCGCGTAGCACCCTCGAGGAGGTCTTGAGCGGTCCTGATGGAGGCGCGCAAGTGCTCCTGAGGAGGTCTTGAACGGCGGTGATGAAGCCGCGTAGCGCTTCTCAGGAGGTCTTGGATGGCCCTGATGAAAGCGGCGCCTGAAAAAAGTCTGGGCGGCCTGATGAAACGCGCGTAGTGCCCTCGAGGAGGTCTTGAGCGGTCCTGATGTAGGCGCGCAAGCACTCCTGAGGAGGTCTTGAACGGCTGTGATGAAGCCGCGTAGCGCTTCTCAAGAGGTCTTGGACGGCCTCCGATGAGACCGCGTAGCGCACCTGAGGAGGTCTGGAGCGGCCCTGATGAAGCTGTGTGGCACCCTCGAGGAGGTCTTGAGCGGTCCTGATGGAGGCGTGCAAGCACCCCTGAGAAGGTCTTCAACGACATTGATGAAGCCGCGTAGCGCTTCTCAAGTGGTCTTGGACGGCCTGCGATGAGACCATGTAGCGCACCTGAGGAGGTCTGGGGCGGCCCTGATAAAGCCGCGTGGCACCCTCGAGGAGGTATTGAGCGGTCCTGATGGATGCGCGCAAGCACCCCTGAGGCGGTCTTGAATGGCATTGATGAAGCCGCGTGGCACCCTCGAGGAGCTCTTGAGCGGTCCTGATGGAGGCATGCAAGCACCCCTGAGAAGGTCTTGAACGGCATTGATGAAGCCGCGTAGCGCCCCTGAGGAGGTCATGGATGGCCTTGATGAAGACGCGCAAATACTCCTAAGGAGGTCTTGAACGGCTGTGATGAAGCCGCGTAGCGCTCCAGAGGAGGTCTGGAGCGGCCCTGATGAAGCCACGTGGCACCCTCGAGGAGGTCTTGAGCGGTCCGGATGAAGGCGCGCAAGTACTCCTGAGGAAGTCTTGGACGGCTGTGATGAAGCCGCGTAGCGCTTCTCAGGAGGTCTTGGACGGCCTGCGATGAGATCGCCTAGCGCACCTGAGAAGGTCTAGGGCGGCACTGATGAAGCCGCGTAACACCCTCGAGGAGGTCTTGAGCGGTCCTGATGGAGGCGCGCAAGCACTCCTGAGGAGGTCTTGAACCGCTGTGATGAAGCCGCATACCGCTTCTCAAGAGGTCTTAGACGGCCTGCGATGAGACCGCGTAGCGCACCTGAGGAGGTCTGGAGCAGCTCTGATGAAGCCGCGTAGCACCCTCGAGGAGGTCTTGAGTGGTCCTGATGGCGATGCGCAAGTGCTCCTGAGGAGGTCTTGAACGGCGGTGATGAAGCCGCGTAGCGCTTCTCAGGAGGTCTTGGATGGCCACGATGAAAGCGCTGGCGCCTCGAAAAGTCCTAGACGGCCCTGATGAAGCCGCGTAGTGCCCTCGAGGAGGTTTTGAGCAGTCCTGATGGAGGCGCGCAAGCACTCCTGAGGCGGTCTTGAACGGCTGTGATGAAGCCGCGTAGCGCTTCTCAAGAGGTCTTGGACGGCCTACGATGAGACCGCGTAGCGCACCTGAGGAGGTCTGGAGCGGCCCTGATGAAGCCGCGTGGCACCCTCGAGGAGGTCTTGAGCGGTCCTAATGGAGGCGCGCAAGCACCCCTGAGAAGGTCTTCAACGGCATTGATGAAGCCGCGTAGCGCTTCTCAAGAGGTGTTGGACGGCCTGCGATGAGACTGCGTAGCACACCTGAGGAGGTCTGGGGCGGCCCTGATGAAGCCGCGTGGCACCCTCGAGGAGGTCTTGAGCGGTCCTGATGGGGGCGCGCAAGCACCCCTAAGGTGGTCTTGAACGGCATTGATGATGCCGCGTGGCACCCTCGAGGAGGTCTTGAGCGGTCCTGATGGAGGCGCGCAAGCACCCCTGAGGAGGTCTTGAACGGCATTGATGAAGCCGCGTAGCGCCCCTGAGGAGGTGTTGGACGGCCTTGATGAAGACGCGCAAATACTCGTAAGGAGGTCTTGAACGGCTGTGATGAAGCCGCGTAGCGCTCATCAGGAGGTCTTGGACAGCCTGCGATGAGACCGCGTAGCGCACCTAAGGTGGTCTGGAGCAACCCTGATGAAGCCGCGTGGCACCCTCGAGGAGGTCTTGAGCGGTCCTGATGGAGGCGCGCAAGTGCTCCTGAGGAGGTCTTGAAAGGCGTTGATGAAGCCGCGTGGCGCTTCTCCGGAGGTCTTGAGCGGCCCTGACGAATCGCGCGTGGCGTCCTTGAAACGAGTTTTGGGCGGTCAATATTGAGCCACGCTGAACCAGGGAGGTCCTTAACGGCCCAGATCAATCCATGTTGATGCATCTTAGAGAGGACCTGGATGATCAAGACTTCTTCGTGGGGAAATCTGTGAGGTTGAGATTTATCCACTTATGCATTTATGAGAGGTCTGGGCGGTCCAGAGTGTGCTGAGGAGGTCTGGGCGGTCAGATTAGGCCCACGTTGCGCCGAGAAGAGGTTTTGTGCGGCCTTGATTTCCTCTGGGGAGGTCTGTGTAGTCTTGATTAAACCACGTATGAGCCTTTGTGGGAGATTCTAGGCGGTCGAGATTTCTCCGGGAGGTCTTCTTGATTGAAATTGAAGCCTTGGGTCTCTGGAAGGACCTCAATGGTTGAGATCGACGCGTTGAACTCCTAGGGAGGACCTCGATGGTTAAGATTGAAGCCTGATCTTGTGGAGGTCCGTGACGGTTGAGTTTTAAGTGACGTTTAGACCAGGCGAAGCCTTTAACTCAATCGTGCCGTTTAAACTTGATCAAATGGCTTTGCGGAGAACACCCTTTCGTTGAACTAATCAGCATTGCAATGACCACTATAGGTACCAAATCTTGTCATCAACACAAAGATACAACACGAAGGAACACCAACACACGACTTGATAAGTATCAACAAAATTGAACCCAAGTGACGTTAAGATTCAACCTGGCCGAGAACCACAGTGCACAACACCTAGGCGGAACTAGTCGTGGTGTTGAGGCGACGACGATGTCCTGACAAGGTCCTTGAACCTGGCCAGGAAGGCAGAAAAGATCGAAAAGAAAATAGGACTACAGGGAAGCTACGGTAGAAAAATAGTAGATGCAAATTGTATTGATCGATTAGTGATGATTTCAATTGGCCATGACCCTCTTCTATTTAAAGGGCGGCAGGTCTTAGCCGCAAGAGATTAGGACTCCAAAAACCGAACAAGATTCACAGATATGATTCGGTTATACCATCTAATCTCCAGACTTTCTATAACTGATAAATCTTTCCTATTCAATCAGCATTGACTGGGGTGAAAGGAAATGGTAGTTTGTTAAGGCGTGGTGATGAGGGGCATAGACGGCGGCAGCGATGATGGGGGTTTATTTTCACAAGGCCAAGCGAAGCCGATCACGGTGCTCATAAGCAGATGACATGGCGGCTCTAGCATGTACGTGAAGTCTTGCACGCGCTAATGCTTGGGACAGAGCATACAGAAGGGGCAGGGAAAGAAAGAAATGAAAGAAAGAAAAAAATATAAAAAAATGGGCCAGAAGAAAGAAAAAAAATAGGGCTTTGACCGAAACAAAAAAAGAAAAAGAAAAATTCAAATTCATTGAATTTGAATTTTGACTGAGGTTCCAAAAAGAAAATATATTTGAGAAGAAACTCGAGATTGAGATTTTTGGGATTAGAGAATTGAGATGGGACATTTGAATTTCGGATTTGATTTAATTATCAAAGACATAAGCAAGAACTTCAAATAAAATCCAAACTTTAAAATAATTAAATTTTACAAGAAAGGAAAGAAAACTTGGGAAAACAGAAAACAAATAAATTAAATTGAACTCCAAGAAATAACAAAAGAACTCAGAGAAATCCAAGAAAATCCAGAAAATCAAATAAGCCAGTTTTGAATTTAATTGAAGTTTGATTTATTCATATTAAATTGTTTTAATTTCTAAAATTTCAAATTAGGATTTAATTATTTCAAGAAAAAATCAACTGGTTCTTTTTATTTAAAAAGCTTCAAAAAGACTCTAAAATTGGGATATTATGTTATTGCCCATGTGAGGATCACATGGCACAAGATTGATATTTTGAACCCAAGTTGGAAAAGTCCATGTTTATATATGTGATCCAAGTTTCTAATATAGATGAATCCGAACATACCATATTAACGGATTAGTTTCTTACTTTGACTCCAAGTCCTTTTACCCCCCTTGTATACCTCTTTTAAGCCGCACGGGGAGACTTGACGCCTCATTGTAATTCCCCTGTGTTTTTTAAACACTCCTCATATAGTGATCATCGCCAATTAGCACCCGTGGTTTTTTCCTGCAAGAGTTTTTCATATAAAAATCTGTGTCTCTTTTGTCTCTATTTTCCTAACAAGTGGTATCAGAGCACCTGAGATTAGGGTTTGAGAGATTCAAGAGAGAAAGAGAAAAAAATCCGTCAGATCCAAAACCGACGTCGTCGTCACGCGCAGCGTGTCTTCGTCTCCCATCGCGCATCGCTCCCGAGGGTAGTGCTTCACCGCGTGCTCACGTCGGCTTCGGTCCATCGTCCAACGCACCTCTACGCCTCGCTTTGATCCGTAGGCGATAGTGCGCAAAGCGCGCATCTTCCTCGCGTTTCCTTGGTGCATCATCAATAGGCGTTTCCATGGCATGTCATCCACATCAACAGAGCAGACAAAAAAAAGAAAAGAAAACGCAGCATGTATCCCAAGAAGAATCACCGGACAAGCCTCATGTTTGATCACATGAGTGATCCAAATTCCGGCGAATTTTGCTACGTCCACCCGAGAAGCATACCAGGAGATTCGAAGATCTTTGATTCGCATACACAGAAGGTGTACCAAAGAGGTCATGATTTTTGCTAGGTTTACACAAATTAGTACCAGCAATTTCAGGATTTATTCCACATGGCGACTTTGAAGTATAATCTTCCACTCTTGGGTCAAGAGTCAAGACACAAGATTTTTGTTGTAGCAAGTCAAGATGAGGGTTGTGCTAGCACAGATGAATTTGGATGATGCATTGGAAGGATTTGAAAAACAACCTACCACATGGACCACAGATGAGAAGCGTAAAGATCATAAGGCTTTATCTCAAATTCACCTTCATCTATCAAATAATATTTTGCAGGAGATTTTAAAGGAGAAGATATCTGCTGCATTATGGCTGAAGCTAGAACAACTTTGCATGACAAAGGATCTCACCAACAAGATGCATCTCAAGCAAAAGTTGTACTCTCACAAATTGCAAGAAGGAGGATCCGTGCTTAATCATCTTTCAGTGTTTAAGGAGATCGTTGCTGACCTAGTGTCAAGGGAGGTAAAATATGATGACGAGGATTTGGGTCTTATTCTTTTGTGCTCCCTACCTAGTTCTTTTTCAAATTTCAGAGATACCATATTATATAGTAGGGATACTCTCACTCCTAATGAAGTTTATGAAGCTCTACATGCTAAGGAGAAGATGAAACATATGGTACCTTCTGAAAATTCAAGCTCGTAAGGAGAAGGCTTGTTTGTTCGTGGCATGCAAAAGGAGAAGAACTCAAACAATGGATCTCGAGGCAAAGGTTCGAACGGCTATACGAACCGGTCAAAATCCAGAGGCAAGTACAAGTCATGCAAATGTTGCAAGAAAAGTGGGCACGATATCTCTGAATGCTGGAAGCTACAGAATAAAGAAAAGAAAACAAGCTACTATAAGCCAAAAGGTAAACCAGATGATGAAGGTAAAGCCTCCCTTGCTGCTGATGATAGTCCTGATAGAGAAGTTCTTGTTACCTTTGCTGGATGTGCTAAGACCAATGATGAATGGATTCTTGATTCTGCCTGTACCTTTCATATGTATCCTAATAGGGATTTGTTTGCCACCTATGAACCTGTTGAAGGTGGTACTGTGTTGATAGTTGATAACTCATCTTGTAAGGTTGCAAGAATTGGTCCAGTTCAGATCAAAATGTTTGATGGCATTATCAGAACTTTGACAGATGTGAGGCACATTCTAGATTTGAAAAGGAACCTCATCTCTGAGTAACTACAACAAAACTATCACGTAAAGACGTTTTGGTTTTGACACTTTTATATTCGTCTCTACACCGAAAAACACCTCGTATGTAAATACGCTTCTTAAGACGTTTTATATGACGCCACAGAATCTTACCGCAGGCATCCCACCTCCCCACGCCTCCATCTCTCCACCTCCCCCAATTCAACCTCCCAACACGCCTAGGAAGCGTCTCTCCACCTCCCTCCCCCCTTCTTCAACCTCCCAACACGCCCGACGGCCACTCCTCCTGCTCCTCATGCCCGGCCGCCGCTTCCACGTGGCGCCCATCCTCCGCGCCCGCCACGCCATCGCCTCCACACCCGGCCTCCCTCCGCGCCCTTCCTCCACGCCTGGGTGCCGTGCCTCGCCTCCACGCCGGCCACCCCTCCGCTGCTCCACAGCCCTCGAAGTCGCGACCTCGCCGCCGCCGCGCCCCCTCCACGCCGGTGGTCGCCCCTCACCCCAGATCCCCGCTTCCAACAACTCCGTCGCTGCCTTCTTCCTCCCTACACCTCCATCCTCCCGCACCATGTGCGAACCGTCATCCCTGTGCCCATTACCCGGCGCCACTGTCCTTGACTCCTCATCCTTGCCATCCTCCTCCCCCGCCGCCGCCATCCTCCCTGCGCCCCACGCAGTCTACCGAAGCTGCCGTCCTCCTCACCCTCATCTCCATCCTCCACCCGTCCAGATCGCCGACGCCGCCATCCTTGACTCCTCATCCTTGCCGTCATCCTCCCCGCCGCCATCTTTCCGCACTTTTACACTGCCTCCCCAAGCCATCGTCCTCCTCGTCTGCACCTCCTGCTCCCGATCTAATGGTAAGTTCTTGTGGAGGATGCTTGGATCCAATAGAAAAAACCTGAGGCTGGCTCTATTTTTGTGGATGATGCTTGTATCTAATAGAAAAAAACCATGAACATCTGAATCCCCAAATCCTCGCTCAATTGGTTCAGTTCTTGCTGTTCGTGGATTATGCAGCATTATTAGTTTGTTACAAAGGTATTAAGGTACTACCCGCATTATGCTTATGTTAAAATACAAACTCGATATTTTTCTCAATTTGTAAATTCCTATGCCTTCTCGGTTTTTGTGTGTGTGTCTTGTAATAGATGCTTAAAGTCGTCAATACAATACATGAGGAGCGGATAGTGCACTCGATTTGAAGCCCGCCAATTTTTTGCTTGTGAGGGGCCCATGAAACTAATTGACTTTGGCATTGCCAAAGCTATAATGAATGATACAACAAACATTCAACGTGATGCTCAGTACCGTGAGATGCATTCGCCACACACCCATACCCGCACACGCAGCTTGTGGCTTCTCGATCGTTGCATTCACTTGCTTATTAATAATAATCTCAATGTGCACTCTTATAATAAAAATTATCCGCATGCTAATTTGTGATTTCTCGCCATAACGAAAGCGGTAGGAACACTTAACCACATGTCCTTTGGAAGCACTAAGTTGTAATAGAGTGTGATGTTGATAGTATGTGGAGGTGTGATGCACATGTTCAATTCACTAGAAGCATCTTACATCGCAATTGGACAAGCCGACGGTTGACCATCACTAATGTTATCGCTCATCATTGATCACGAAGGTTGTACATATCCACATTCTTTTATTATGGAAATTGTCTAATAGAGGATTCCATATATGTTCCATTATTATAAAGGTTGCTCTGTAAGCCCTCCTCTTGGTTACTTTGTTTGTCCCCAAAACCATCAAAGGTCAAGTCGACACAAGATTTTCTCCATAGGATTATTTCTGTTATGTTAGGAACTAGGAAGTGGGATGTGTTCTTGCCTTTGTTAGTCTTTGAGTTGGGGCGGAAGCAATGGATCTAAGATGCCCACACTTGAGGAGTACATGACTAATCTAACAAAATTGGCAGAGGAGGTACCATATTAGATTTTTTTGTATCACTATTAAGCAAGTAAAAGGCGCACTAGCTTCTTTTAGTAAAAGCATATCTTCAAAGCCACATGATCGAGTCTGATTCAACTTTGTGAGCAACGCAGGCATGCTTGTGGAGTTGCTTTGTCCAACTTTTCGAATTTGCAATTGATCGATTGCACAGTTGATCAATAGCATATCCTAGAAAAAGGTTTATTTCTTATTTGCGCCAAGCCGTAGGTTTGCTCGAGGGAAATCTATGCTTCTCACTTCTGTAAGCATCTACATTGTCTAGAGCATCCCGGTGTCATTGAACAAGATGTGGATCTTTGAGGAAGAATTTGACACTAAAGAGGAGGATGTGGTGCATGATCTTTGATGAAGGTTTAGAACTTTAGATTTACTTATGGTCATTCAACAAACCCTTTTTCTCGAGATAACTCTAGCAATTTCGATACACTCTATGTGTAGATCATAAACGATATTCACGGAACCTATAGAAAGCAAACATAGAGCCATTTGGACGAAGAAGTGGCTCCTTCTCTCTGAGCTAAT
Source organism: Phyllostachys edulis (assembly GCA_036346405.1). Taxonomy (NCBI): domain Eukaryota; kingdom Viridiplantae; phylum Streptophyta; class Magnoliopsida; order Poales; family Poaceae; genus Phyllostachys; species Phyllostachys edulis. The sequence goes on from CM070566.1 coordinate 19,999,947, forward strand.
GCACGGCAATGAAGATGAAGATGCAATTGATCTGAAGAGGACCAGCAGAATCTGATGTAGTCTTGTTTCCTTCTACATTTTGCTTTACAATAATAAATGCTAACCCTAATAGTAATAGTTATTTTTCTTTAGTAGCGACTAGTCGGTTAATTAGTGTATCAAATATGACTTGATAGTAATTGGGAACCATGCTGTGCAACAAGAGAAGTCAATCAACAACCTTATGATTGATAGACATGTTATCTAATTTAATCTAGTTTTGAGTTGATGCAATATTTCATTTAGCTCCATATTTTCTACATTGATATTGGTACCATAATCTGAAATGTTATTCAAGAACTCAGGGTGAAGACAGTTTCTGAATTCATATTATTATTACCTCACATGTATATGAATCATAGTCTCCACATCTCACATTTATTAGCATGCAGAGATATGTAGCTACATCTGAATTTAGTTTCATATGAATTATTTTCTTGGAACTTCAGGTACTTCTGAATTGCTGAAAGCTCTGTGTGTGTTTTTTTTTATATTTTGTGGAGGTTGCAGGTCTTCCTTAGCAACAGAAGGGTGCACAATGGCCAGCACACAAACTCTTGGCCAGGTAACTTGCTACTTCTTCTCTTCTCTTTAGTATATTTTTTTAAGCTGTTAACTCAATGAACATATAGTGGGTTTATTCATAAGATAAATATAAAAGATAGTTGTCTTCTCGTGTAAGACAGCCCTTTCTTTTTCTCTTTGCTTATCTCTCTTTTTGATATTAATGGCATGAATGCTGCAGCAGGGACAGTAAACATGGTTGGGAAAAAAACATGAGATATTAGAAGCCGCCACAATAAGGAGCTTTTGTATATAGCTATAAAGACAAAAATTGGCAAGATGTTTCAGATGATCGACATAGATTGTTGGCTTCATGCACTTTCTTCGACTTGAGTGTTCAGAGAAGTGAAATGCAATCTTTATTACTATAGTATCGATGGGTTGAAGAATAGAAGAGTTTGGATGGGTATTGTTACATCTGTTGTATAAAATGTGCAAAAGCATGCATAAACTAGTGTGTGGTGCAAATTACCGCTTATGTTTTTGTTCGGTTCTCATTAATCAAGCTCAGAAACCATATTGTACTTCTGAATTTTAGTGAATGAAGTATTGCAATTTATTTATGGATATCGTTGAATTGTGATTGGTCTATTTCTTATATACTTTCATGTTAATTCTACCTAATTGAATGAAATGGGTATGCTTGCATAAAAAAATGACTAGGACATTCATAAAAGAACAAGCAGAAAAGGATTCATATTTGCAAATAGCAATGCGTGAAAGTATTGCTAGAACATAGCTACATATAAATACGTCTATGAATGCGTATCTATGTTTTCTGGCACGCAATAAAGCGTCACTAGGGAGAGTAGAGACGATATGAAAATGCATATATGAAAACGTCTCAAAGCTTGTAGAGACGCAATCTAAACGACTCATATCAGTGTAGACACGCTTAAAATACGTCTCTACGATCTTTGACATGGTACGTGGGGAGGCGCTCCAGAGACGCTTTACAAAATGACTCTACGACGCTATAGAGATGATTGAAAACGTCTTTAACCCATAAAATGGGCGTCTCTATAGGGCTTTTGTGTTGTAGTGACTCTTGATGTTAAAGGGTACAAGTATTCTGGTGAAGGTGGATTTTTTAAGGTATCAAAAGGATCTCTTATTGTGATGAAAGCTGATATTAAATATACCAATCTGTACCATTTGCGAGGTACTACAATACCAGGTAATATTGTTATAATTTTAAGTTCATTATCTGCTTCTGATGCCACTAATCTTTGGCATATGCGTCTTGGGCGTATAAGTGAAATTGGTTTGGCAGAATTGAGCAAAAGTGGACTTCGTGATGGACATAGCATCGGCATGCTAAAATTTTGTGAGCATTGTGTGTTTGGCAAACACAAGAGGGTGAGGTTCAACACTTCAGTTCATACTATAGAGGGTATTTTGGATTATGTGCGTTCTGATTTATGGGGGCCATCTCGCAAGCCATTGCTAGGAGGTGCTCGTTATATGTTAACAATTATTGATGATTACTCTAGAAGAGTGTGGCCTTATTTCTTGAAGCATAAATCAAAAGTATTTTCAGCATTTAAAGAATGGAAGACTATGGTTGAAAGGCAAACTGAAAAGAATGTAAAGAAACTTCGCAATGATAATGGGATGGAATTCTGTTCTAATGAATTTGAATCACATTACAAGACTGAAGGCATTGTTAGGCACTACACCGTTCCCCGCACTCCTCAACAAAACGGTGTAGCTGAGCATATGAACAAGACCATCATTTCCAAGTCCTGTTGCATGTTGTCAAATGCAGATTTGCATAGGCATTTTTGGGCTGAAGCCGCTTCCACTGCTTGCTATCTTATTAATCGGTCACCCTCTATTGCAATTGAAAAGAAGACTCCAATTGAGGTATGGTCTGGTTCCCTAGCAAATTATTCAGAATTGAGAGTTTTTAGTTATACTGCTTATGCTCATGTTGATAATGAAAAATTAGAGTCTAGAGCTATTAAGTGCATCTTTCTTGGTTATAAATCTGGTGTCAAAGGATATAAGTTGTGGAATCTTGAAACAAATAAGGTTGTAATTAGCAGAAACATTGTCTTTAATGAATCTGCTATGCTTCATGATAAACTGCCTACTAATGTTCCTGTTGAGAGTGAGCAGAATTCAAGTGTTCAGGTGGACCATTTTGTTGGTTCAGATGACACATCAGATAAGGAAAATATTGTTGTTCATAATGCACCTATTATTGAGGATACTCCTATTGTTGAGCAGCCACTACAACGGTTTATTGCAGTTGACAGGCCTAGAAAGGATATTAATCTACCCAAGACGTTGATTGAAGAAGCTAATATTGTTGCTTATGCTTTGTGTGTGGTAGAAGAAATTGAAGGTAATACAGAACTTTCATCATACTCTGAGGCTATTAACTCCACTTATTGTAATAAGTGGATAACTGCTATGCATGATGAGATGGAGTCACTTGAAAAGAATGGCACTTGGGAATTAGTAAAATTGCCAAAAGAGAATAAGCCTATTCATTGCTAGTGGATTTTCAAAAGAAAGGAACGTATTTCTCCTACTGAACTAGCAAGGTATAAAGCAAGGTTGGTTATTAAAGGTTATAGTCAGATTACATGTATTGATTTTAATAATGTCTTTTCCCCAATTGTGAAGCATAGTTCTATTCGCACTTTACTCAGTATTGTTGCTATGCATGATTATGGACTTGAACAATTAGATGTTAAAACCGCATTCTTACATGAGGAGTTAGAAGAAGACATTTATAGGGACCAACCTGAGGGTTTTGTTATTCCTGAAAAAGAACACCTTGTTTGTAGATTAAATAAATCTCTTTATGGTTTGAAGCAATCTCCTAGGCAATGGTACAAGAGATTTGACTCATTTATGCTCTCACATGATTTTAAGCGGTCTTATTATGATAGCTATGTTTATTTAAAGACGGTTAATGGTTCAGCTATTTATTTGCTTCTTTATGTTGATGATATGTTGATTGCTGCAAACGATAAGTCAGAAATAGTAAAACTGAAAGCACAATTGAGTAATGAATTTGAGATGAAGGACCTAGGTGCAGCAAAGAAAATTCCTAGCATAGAGATTATTAGAGAGAGGCAATCTGACAAGTTATACCTTAGTCAACAAGGTTATATTGAGAAGGTCCTTCATCGTTTTAATATGCATGATGCAAAACCAGTGAATACTCCATTAGCTTCGCATTTCATATTATCTTCAGCCTTCTGTTCTGAGTCAGATTATGATATTGAGTACACGTCTAGAGTTCCATATTCCAGTACAGTTGGTTCTCTTATGTATGCCATAGTTTGTTCTAGTCCTGATTTATCTCATGCACTTAGTGTTGTTAGTAGATACATGGCTAATCCTGAAAAAGAGCATTGGAAAGCAGTTTAGTGGATTTTCATATATTTGCGTGGCACTTCAAATGCTTGTTTGTAGTTTGGGAATTCTAGAGATGAACTTGTTCGTTATGTTGACTCTGATTATGCTGGTGATTTGGACAAGATGAGGTCTCTCACGGGTTATATTTTCACCATTGGTGGTTGTGCTGTTAGTTAGAAGGCAAGTTTGCAAGCTCTTTGTTGCTGTCAGATCCAATGAAAAACTTACGGCGAAATTTACGCAAATCACGCAGATAATCGGCGTTACGCGTGGTACCGGTAAAATTTAAACCTCCTCCAAAATTTCGGTTTTGATGAATTTTGTCCAAAAAATTCGAATTTGCTTGAATTTTATTCAATTTGATTTTTTAATTTAAAATCCAAAAATTCAAATCTTTTTGAAAATTTCGTAGAAATTTGGCCGAATTTCGATTTTCATGGATTACGGCCTTACCGATCCCCTCAAATTTTTTTTCAACCGGTAATGAAAACACTGGCCGTATCTACCACTAAAGCAGCATATATGGCTATTTCTGAATCTTGTAAAGAAGCTATTTGGTTGAGAGTTTTGTACACTGAGCTTTGTGGAGATAATTATTGCACTACTATATTTTGTGATAGTCAGAGTGCTATATGCCTTACGAAGGATCAGATGTTCCATGAGAGAACAAAGCACATTGTTGTAAGATATCACTTTATTAGAAGTGCTATTGCTCAAAGTGATGTCAAGGTGTGTAAGATAAGTACTCATGATAATCTAGCTGATATGATGACAAAACTAGTTCCTGTTACTAAGTTTGAGTTTTGTTCAAGCTTAGTTGGTGTTACGGTTTAGTCCTAGAGACTAATTGTGGAGTTATTTTGGTGATTGATGATTCTTTATTATGCTACAAGAGGAAATTCGTCTCAAGGTGGAGATTGTTGATATATGTGATCCGAATTTCTAATATGGACGAATCCGAGCGTACCATATTAACGGATTAGTTTTTTACTTGGACTTAAAGTCCTTTTGCCCCATTTATATACCTCTTGTAAGTCGTACGGGGAGAGTTGACACCTCATTGTAATTCCCCTGCATTTTTGTAAACACTCTTCATATAGTGATCATCGCCGATTGACGCCTGTGGTTTTTTCTCGCAAAGGTTTTCCATGTAAAAATCCGTGTCTCTATTTTCCTAACACTCCATAATACTCTCACGAAAAAATTATAAATACAAACAAAAAGCCTATTATACCCTTAACAAATCAATTGTCATATTTGATTTATACTACCATAATGCATCGTAAAATTTCTCCAAATTAAAGCTGGTGGGGAGAGATGGAGATTTGAATAGCTCCTAGATTGATTGCTAAAAACGACTACTTAATTCGTCAGTGTTCATCGGTGCCTCTGCTCGCGGATGGTGGGGAGGCTGTTTAGCCACCCCGGCCCGCCCGCCCGGATTGGAAAGAAGAAAAAGTACGTCTGCTCCGTTGTCGTTCACTCCATTGTACAAAACCTCTTGAGGTCGACCACCATGACGGTGATGTCATCCCTGCTCCCTCTAGCCCTCGCCATTTCCACCAGCTCCTTGCAGCAAACCACGGAGTTACTCGCGCTGCTCCTCGAGACGGCGTCCACCGCCTCCTGGTTGGACACCTTGTTCCAGAGGCCGTCGGACGCGATGACGAGGAACTCGCAGCCGGCGGTGAGCTTCGTCCTCCTGATCTCCGGCTCGGAGATGACCCACCGCTTCAGGCTGCCGTCGCCGAACGCCCGCGACACGGCGAGGCAGTCCTGGACGCGCCACACGCCGTTGCTGCCGCAGCTCACGTAGCCACCCTGCAAGCAAGTACACAGCGATCGATGAGGACCATGTTTTAGCTGACGCTGTGAGACACGAGAAAAGTTGGTGTTTTACGACGCATCATGCGTTCGGCCTGTATGCGTGGCTTACCGAGCTCTCGATGCGGGCCCTCTCGTCCTCCCTCGCGGCGGTCTGGTCGGAGGTCAGGGCGGTCGCGGCGCCGTTGTAGCTCATGACGACACGGCAGTCGCCGAGGTTCGCCACGTAGAGTTCGCTGTCCTTCACCAGCGCGGTTGCGGCACATGCACCACCTCTTACGCCCTGCGTCCACGTAGGAAAAATTTGGAGTTACTATAAGTTGGGTAAAGAATTGTTATGTACATGTTTATATTAGTAAAACAAAGAGATTTGCTAAACAACATTCTACTGTTTTCTTTTGTCAAAATTGTCGAATATTCACCCGTCCGACATGCTTTGAGATTTGCATATCTTCTCATATAATTAAGAGATTTGCTAACCAACATTCGACTGTTTTCTTTTATCAAAATAGTCGAATTTTCACCCGTTCAATATGCTTTGAGATTTGTATTTTTTTTTCTCATACAATGAATTGGGTCCAAATTTATTATGATTTTTTTCCTGAACATAACGGGTTCTTTACATTGCCGTATTTTGTTGGTATAGAATTTCATTTTTTGTCTTTGTTTTTCTTCAATATCTCAAAGTATATGTTAAATTTTGAATAATGTGATGGAAATATGAGTTATAAAGACTTTCGATGATAATTACAGTGACCAAGAACAAAAATTATATAAGTAAATTACTGTAATTTATGTATAATGAAGTTGTAAATGAACTAAAATTTGATTGTTTTGGGCTGAGAAAACAGTCAAATCTTGTATAGAAAGACCCTATAATGAATTGGGTCCGAATTTATTATGATTTTTTTTTCGTAACATAACGGGTTCACAATATTGCCGTATTTTGCTACTATAGAATTTTATTTTTTGTCTTTGTTTTGGCTCAATATCTCAAAGTGTATTTTAGATTTTGAATCATGTTATGGAAATATAAGTTATTAAGACTTTCGATAATAATTACAGTGACCAAGAACAAAAATTACATAAATAAATTGCTATAATTTATATATAATAAAGTTGTAAATGAACTAAAATTTAACTGTTTTGGGCTAAGAAAACAGTCGAACTAAAACAAAATGCAAAACTGGCAATGTATTTGGCCCTAGTAAGGCTAACTAGGATATGTTTGGAACGCATAAATTTGAGAAGAATCATTTTATTTCCTGCACATGGGCCTTATAGACGGGGGCTCGTGTGCAAACCATTCTGTAGCGTATGAAATGAAAAAAATCCACATAAATAATCCAACTAACATACAGTTAGTGTGGATCTTACTCTAGCCATCAGCCGAAAATCCGATATATATGACTACATACTCCGAGAATATGTCGACCTGACAGCCTTAACTACCAAGGCATCCTTTAGAATCTTTGTATTTGTTTTCGCATAGGTCACTAAGCAACTTCTCGCGATTCCATTTTTAAAAATGCTTGGCAGGAAGGGACTAAAAAAGGTACGAATTAAACGACAGTCACCGACAATGGTGCATGCACGCATGTAGCACCTAACTACTTAACCAGCAATCGCCATTCACCCAGAATTAAGCGACGCCAGCGACACGGCAAGGGAATTAGTAACTAGCTAGGCAAGGCAAGCCAAGCCGTATTTCGCTATCGCAATCATAGCAACGGACAAACCTTGATGGAGGGGGTCCGTCTCCATGGCAGCCACGCAACGCAAAAGGCAGCCATATGCACGCATCACCGTCGCCATTGTCGCCGTCGAGAGCAAGAAACAAAAGAAGCTCTGACGCGTTCAACGCAACACGTACGAGAGGCCGGAGACCCGGTAAAACCAGCATGGTACGCAGTATTATCAAGTTATATGTCGTAGATACGAAGGACGCACCTGGCTCTGGAACTCGCTGTCGGTGGCCAAGTAGGCGGCTCTGATCGCTGCCGTGACAGCGTCCACCGACGACGACGCCTCCTCCGCTTCCTGCGTCCCCGTCGCGGCGAGCACCGCAGCGGCGACGTTCCTGCCGAGACGGCCGGAGACCAAGTCCACGGCCGCCCGGCCGCCGTGCCCGTCGTACACACCGTAGAACGCCTGCAGATTTAAAAGAGATTCAGAAATTAACAAAAGATACGCTAGTCGAGTGTTGTTGGGCGTACGTCCCAATCAGTACTCTAAGGGCTCTAAAAGTGTATTTATTGTCGTTTCTTAGCTTATGTCAACAAAATCTTACGTGAAGGAGAGAGGGGGAGGAGAGAGAGCACAAGTTGTCTCTTCCTAAAGAGACTGTCGTGCACGTAAAATAAGATATGATGTATTAATTTACTCTAGTTGATATGTAGGCTTGTTTCAAAGAAAAATTATAAAATATAAATGTTCGAGAAATGATGTAGCGTATGTTAGAGACAATATTATCTCTAATTATTGGAGATGCCCTTAATGAGTCAACATATCAATATTAGGTTTATGTTAGGTTGAGCACATAAGTGATCAGTTGTGTGCGTTAAAAAAAAAAGTGCATGCCTTGCGTTTGTTTATTTTTACCCTCTTTTTACATATAAATGTCCATTTTATTTATATGGAATAGAAATGTCCAGCTTGTTAACAAGACTGTATGCACATCTTCACGTTTTCCATGAAATTAATTGGTCTCATCCATGAAATTGATAGGGATAACACATACATTTTTTTACAGATATTAGGGTGCCACTGGTACACATTACCCTTATCCAAACCCATACCCATACAATTGGGTATGGTACGTATGAGTAAGAAATAAAACAACCATTTAGATTTAGATACGGGGAAGGTAATACCCACTTACCCATAGTTACCCATACACATTCAAAGCTTGAGATAAGAATAGGTTTGGATTAATCATGGGCTTTGACTACTCATACCTAGTTATAGCTTCCTATAAAAGCATATTGGGTCCGTCAATTTGCACAAAGTAGCTCCTCCACATGTAGAATTATCTCCAATAAATTTAAGTCGATTTTTTGGAACTTTTATAGTGTGAACGTGAGGTTAAAATTCGAAATACTGAAGTTTTCCAAATATGCCTATAAAAAATGTGGGACCACATGTGCGCCTAGGCCCACTAATTTGTACAAAGTAGCTCCCCTACACCTACATGTAGAATCATCTCCAACAAATTTCAATCGATTTCGTTAAATTTTTATAGTGTGAACGCGAGGTTAAAATTCCAAATACCGAAGTTCTACGAAAACTTCCTACAAAAGTATGCAGGTTCACGTATGCGCTCGGGCTCGCTAATTTGCACAAAATAGCTTCCCTATATGTAAAATCATCTTCAACATTTTTTAATCAATTTTCGTGAAATTTTTATAGTTTGAACGCGAGATTAAGATTCCAAATACTAAAGTTTTACATAAGTTTCCTTTAAAAGCATAAGGAGCCCACCTGTGCGCCCGTGTCCGCTAATTTGCACAAAGTAGCTCCCTTATACGTAGAATCATCTTCAACAAATTTTATTCCATTTCATGAAATTTTTATAATGTGAACGCGAGGCTAAAATTTCAATTACTGAAGTTTTACGAAAATTTCCTTCACAAACATGTCTTAATTAAACTTCTCTATATGCTTCTCCTTTACCCACTGAATCAACCAAACCCATTGGGTATGCCCGTTTTTACTTGGAAATGGGTACGGGTAAAGTTGGGTATGGATTTGAGTTACCCATATATACCCTACCTAGTTGCAGCAATGGAGATATGTATGTAGGTTTTTTTAACTGTAACATATATGTGCAGTTTTTACTTATGTCTTTTTTTATTAATTAACCTATTTTTTAATTTATTTTATTACTAACCTCTCATCAACAACTTTATTTTCAAATCTGATCCTTTTGATCACACCAAGTCTAGCTAAATAGCACTTCTACCAAACAACACTATTATGTCACTGGTGGTGGAGTGACAAGATTTGACTAGGCCATGGTGTTGGCGTGACAATGTTGTTTTGCATGCCATGAGTAGTGGTGTAACCAAAACGGTCAGAATTCGAAATAAAGATGACGAGAGGTTAACAATAAAAATAAATTAAAAAAACAGGTTAATTAATAAAAATTAACCACTTGTAGTATTAAATGCATATAGTTTGCCAGCATATATAATTGGAAAAAAAAATTAGATACATAATCCCGCAAAAAATCTTTTCAAATATATTATGGATACACGAGAATTGCGAGACTGAAAAATATTGATGGCCCGTAACAAATAAGGAAAAAAATTTGTTCACCATACATTTAAAAATCCTCATTTAATTCAGGGATGTGCCATGTGTTATCATGGGGAATCAACTTAGTTAAGCAAATGACCCTTTTTTCCCCGCGAAAACAAAATTGAGCAAATGATCGAACAAAATATTTTTCGCAGAGAAAAGAATTACCAATTGGGAATTATCTCCAATTTTGTCGGTGGTCACCCCATACCCATCCTCCATTGCATGCCTCGCTCCTCTCCTACTCGCCAGCCAAAAGCCCTCTCCCTCCACCTCCACCTCCACCTCGGCCACCTTCTCCGCCACAGCCACCGCTTCGCCGAATGGAGCCTCACCGGCGTCAGGCACCGCCGGTATGAGAAGCCTAGATGGCCTCCTCCTCGCCGCCAACGCCGCCTTCCTCTTCGTCTCACCCTGCTCTGCACTATCATTACCACCGTCGCACGCCGCAAGAACCACCGGAGGCGCAATGGACAGCTGCTTCTTGATAGCCCTGTGGTCGTGAAGCGCGTCCCCGACGACGACCGGGTGCGCCTTCCTCCGCAACGAGAGCGGCGTGGCGACGCCGCCGGCGGGAGACGCCGAAGTCACGGAGACCGAGGAGCACAGCACGGACGCCATGGCCTTGCGGAGGACGCGAGCGAGGCGGGCGAAGGCGGCGACGACGGAGCACAGGAACTGGACGGTGTACAGCATCGCGGGCCGGCCGGAGAGGCGATAGACTGGTAGATTAATTAATGGCTTTGCTAATTCTTGGATGAGAAGGATATGAGAGGCCACTACCTAGCCAGAGTTAGGTTTTTATATACGAAATCCACATGGGGAAGGAAACGATCGCCGGAGAAGGGAAGATTGTGTCCTTGATGCTGACCGGTCAATGCGGTGACCAAATCACCAATGGAATTTTGGCATCCAGTATCGTGCCCAATCCTGTAGATCATCTGACAACTCTAAAAATTACACACATGATGAATGCACATCTCGTAAAATATTATGCGCATTTTTTTTGTTGCTCAATAGGTATATGTGCAGGAAAATATGCACGGATTCCACTTTTCGTTAAAAATGGAAAACGTCAGAATTGGCAAAAAAGAAACTCTATTAATTACCACACTATTCTACTCTAATTATTTCTGTCACTCTCTTCTAAAGATTGATGCCTGCATCTACCCGTATATGACACCCTCTAATTCTCTAGAAGATTGTATTTTTTTGGTATGTATAGAAACTTACAAACAGAAGCATGCTCCTATTGGGAACTAGGACTAGAAGGAGAAAGGTGACAACAGCATGTAGGTGTTGAAAAAGGAAATATTCTAAAATAAAACTAGCTTATGGTTGCCAAAAGTCGTAAGGGTAGGATAGTTCAAGTTGGGTGGGAGAAGTAAGCAAGCACGCAGCTGGACGGCGTCGGGAAGAAGTCGCGGCTTGGTTCGGCCTGGAGGGAACTGTGGAGCCATACCAGCTCAAACTCAACGGCCGATCTGATTTTAATTTTCGATCAAGACAAAGTCGAATGGATTAAAAAATAAAACATGTCCATTTTACCCTCTCGAACTTTCCAAAAAGTTCACTTAACCCCCTCAACTACAAAACCGATTTTCTACCCCCAAATTTTTAAAAACCGAATCAAATAACACCCTAGGGTGGTTTGACTTGACGGTTTTGCATTTGTGGAAGGAATAAGTCTATTTTACCCAACTTTTCAAAAAGTCGACTTAACCCCCTGAACTACAAAACCGGTTTTTGACCCACCTAGTATTTCAAAATCGGGTCAAATAACACCCGGAGGTGGTTTGGCTGATGTAGTTCATAGGGCCCACCTGCCATATATATATATAGAGAGAGAGAGAGAGAGAGAATGGGCTCACCTAGATGAATGTGCTCACCTCCTTTTTGTCCCTCTCCCTCTCTACCGCAGTCGTCGCCGCCCCTCTTTTTCCCTAGCACAGGCCGCCGCTCGGCCTTGCATCCTTGCCGCCATGGGCCATCTCAAGGAGCGCCGCCGGCACCCCTTGACTCCCCATGGTTCCAGGGACCCATTTTGGCCGCTGCTACCTTCTAGGATGTCGTTCGTCATCGCCGCCACCTCCTCTGTTCTCTCTGCTCTCCCTCTATATGTACTCTAATTACTTCTCACACTCAAATTTGTAGGTGATTTATACATGCATGTACCCATTACACCATCTAATCTATATATCTACAAACAACAAGTGATATTAAAGGTATCTCCTTCGCTTTGGATGTCTAAAAATGCCACAATCATCCTTAAATCAGAAAAAAAACAATTCCTAAAAATTCTCTCACTAATCGAGAAAAAAAGGGGAAGATCTACGCCACTTATTTCAGCAGTGCCTAATTATAGCGGTGCAAATTAATCATACATAGATAAGAAATTCTCTCATTAATCGAGAGAAAAAGATAAGATCTACACCATTTATTTTGGTGCAGCAAATTATAATGGTGCAGATTAATTATGTATAGATATTATAACTATTATAAGTGTATAACAAATACAACAATATATGTTCGAAAGGCTATAATATTACATAACAAATACAATATCTTGCCATATCTGGCCGCTTAATTGTGTGGAAAATTCCGCTAGCTTTCTAGAAGGTTATAATTTTTATTTGTATGTATGCAAACTTACAAATAATAGCACATGCTCAAATATATTGAGGACTACTAGAAGAAATTAAGGTGACAACAACAGGTAGGTGTTGAAAAGCAAATATTCTAAATAAAACTAGCCTATATTTGCGAAAAGTGGTAAGGATAGAACAGTTCAACTTATCTAAAAAAAGAATAGTTCAAGTTGGGTGGGAGAAGTGAGCACGCAGCTGGACGGCGTCAGGAAGAAGTCGCTGCTTGGTCCGGCCTGCAGGGAACTGTGGAGCCAACACCAACTCAAACACAACGGCTAATCAGTTTCTAATTTTCTGCTAAGACAAAGCCAAATGGATTAAAAGAATTGAGTGCCACTTCTACGTTTTGTGTAGATTAGGTCCCCGAAAAATTCCATCAATTTTCCTTGAGTTAATAAAGCTTAATTGGGAATTTCCAAAAAATAAACTATTTAATTTGAGTTAATAAAGCTTCGTCGTTTTCCTTGTGCTCCAAGGATTTTTACTAGATTTCTTCGATTTTTCAGAGTTTGTTTGCTATTTATTTTAGCTCATTTGGATTTTCAACCTTTTCTAAATTCGAAAATCAATTTAAAATTTAAATCTCTCTGTGGACCGAATTGGCTCAACCCATTACTTTTTTCTCTCTTTGACCCGCTCCTCCACCCAGCCCAACCCTGCTAACCCCGCCATCCATCGTCGCTAGCCTACGCAGCCGCTGCAGCCGTGCACGCTGTGGACTTTGTCTCAGTGTCACCCTCTACATCCAGGTCAAGCACACATCCCCATGCCATAAATACATGTAACATCTCAATTTTCTCAGTTTCAAAATATTTTGAGTAGTTTAGTCATTTGAAAAAATTAACCAAATTTTATTTGAAGTTAATCAAGCTTAAATGGATTTTTAAATGTCAAAACCATTTAATGTGATTAATATGAACATCCATTAATTCCAAAACTATTTTATTTGAGTTCTTTGTACTTGGAAATATTTTCTAGATTTTTCTAGAATTTTTCTGAGTTCAATTGCAATTTGGATTTACTCGTATTTATAGAATACAAAACCTAATTAAAATCTCATAATTTCATTTGGGTCGAAACCCTATTCCTCTTTCCGGCCCAATCCCACGTGGCCCAACTCTCTCTATCCTCGCTAGCTCGTGTGCTCGATCCCACCGGCTAGCCTCCCATGCGCTGTGTGCGACGCGGTTGCGCCTGAGCCACCGTCGCAGACGAGTGGGTCCCACCCGAGATACTGTTCATCATCGTCGTTCCCATCTCACTCTCAGGCTCCGCTGCGTGGGCCTTCCTTGGTGTGCATGCTCTGGACTCTCGGCTGCTCATATATAAACGGAGGGGAAGTCCTTGGCTCCCGCATCCCAAACTACACCGCCGCCGCTTAGGAGTTGAACCCTAGCTGCCAAAAATCGCTGGAGAAGCAAAGTCGCCATCAAGAAGTACGACGAGCTTATTCTCTGCCGCCAGTGAACCTCGATCTTCGCCACTGCCTCTGTTGAGTTCTTAAGGCCAACAGCTACCTCGTCGTCGCCTTCACTTCGCAAGAGCGTCACCAGAGCCCAGATCCCGTCGAGCCCAAACCCTAGCCTCCGCTTCAATCTCGCCGCCGGTCAACTCCATCATCTCCTTGGACCAGTGAGTACACCGTCGAGTTCGTCGTGTGCTCAGCTACCAGATGCGCACCTCCGTGTCCACCACCGAGGCCGCAATCGCTGGCGACCCTCGGAACCCGAGCGCCACCACCTCGCCGTCAGCCACATCATCGTCCACGTCCACCGCCACCTCACCACAACGCTTTGCGTATCGTCGGTCGGTGTCACATGGCATCCACGTCGTACCGAGTCGACCCTCTGTACCAAAACCCAGATCCAATCTCGCATAGACCTAATCCACCGTGACCCTAGTCTCTGCCATGTGGGTCCCACATGTTAGATCTACAGTGCCGTAGACCCATGAGCCATAGACTCGTGAACCAGATCCATGGACTTGGTCCATAGACCAGAGGGCCCACCTGTCAGCAGGGTTTTGATAACCAGTTCTGAAATTTTACTAGGGGTATTCGATAGAGCCGATTTTAGCAATTTTTGGAAAATTTCAGCAGATTTCGGCCAAAATTTTCAAACCAAAATTTAAAATTCAACTAAATTTCGACTGAGGAACCCAGCGCGGTACTGGAGCCAACGAACGCCGCGATGGCTAGCTCCACGCTGGCAAAGAGCAGCAGCACGCCACGATGACCAGCTCCACGCCGTGAAGAGCAAGAGCACGCCGAAAGCAATTTCACCAGAAACACAATGAGCACCGCAGATGGAGCCCCGAGCACCAGCCCTAGTGCTAGCTTGAGCCTGCTCAGCGCTGCCATGCACCCACCGCTGCGCCCGTTGAACTTGTACTGCCGGTGGGGCCGAACCGCAGGGGCATGTCGGTGAGCCGAACCGGAGGAGGAGGCGCCATGGAGCACCCGAGAACCAGGAGGTGGCGCCATGCTCAATAGCCTCAATCGGCACCGCAGCAACTCACCAAGAGAAGGGTTGAGGATTGGGGATAAGGGAAGAAGAAATTGTCGGCCAAAGCAATAGGAGAGAGAGAGAGAAGCCGCCGCAGAGGAACGAAGTCAGTGCGTTAAGGAATGAGGACTAGGGCAAGTGGGCAACCGTTTGTGCGTCTTGCGAGGAGGGCAGGAGACCAAATGGGCTACTGGGCTGTGACCTGTGACTGCACTAGATCGGGACCGCCTGCATTCGAATTGGGCCAAAAATTTCGGGCCTGGTTTGCAATCCTACCGGGAGGGGCCAGCAAAACCGATTTGGCCGATTTTCGGCCAAAAAAAAACCCTGCCTGTCAGCCACTGTTTAGGATTTTTCAGATTTTCTTTTAATTCCAAAATTATGGCTGACATTAGGATGACGCGATAATTCAGAATTTCCAGTAGAAAGATAATTCAGGAAATTCAAAATAGTATTTCCTTTATCCTTTTCCTTGGGTTAGATTTTCCAAAAGCCCATTCTGACTCTCTACGGGTGATTCTAATGAGACCCATGCTGCATTATCTTTCTCTTGCGAGATTCCTCAAGCTCACGATGAGACTCTTCTATGAGCATAGTTTTATCAACCATATGCTGGAAATCTACATAGTCGTTGCCAACCACTTGTACCTTCAAGCTGGGGTTGAGTCCACGCTTGAAACACTTCTGCTGTGTATTATCTGAGGCAACGTCCTCTAAAGAAAAACTAAAAAGTTGAGTGAACTTGTTGATGTATTCACTCATAGACATGCTTCCTTGTTGTAAATCATGGAACTCATTTTTCTTCATCTCTACTATGTCATCTAGGACATGATAGTGACAGAAAGCTGCTGAAAACTAGGCCTAGGTAATAGCTTGTGGATTCGCATAGGCTGCATTATAGTTTTCTCACCATTCTGCTGTTGTGCCCTCCAGCTGATATGTGGCATAAATAGCTTTTTCACAATTATTACACTGAGCAGTGGTGAGTTTCTTTTCAATAGAGCGTAATCAATCATCGGCGTCCAGGGGTTTTACTGCAGATGAGCTGGTGGTGGTATGGAAGCTACTTGGTTGTTCTGATTCAACATGTTGAATAGGGCAGCGACAGCCTGGTTATGTTGATTCATCATCTGGTTCATATTCTGTATCATGGCATTCATTAGCTGGGTCTAAGCTACCATAAACTGACCCAAGTTCTGGTCTGCTATTGCAGCCAGTGGGGGTGGTGTATTGGGATTAGCACTAACATTGGGATCCACTGGTCCATCTTAACTTGCTGAGTTGTGTGTTTGAACCATCTGCAACAATTCTTCACAGGTTTAAAGATGAGAGGAAGAAATGACGATAGGTGAGAGAGAAAAGCACAATAGACGAGAGACAAGGGAGAAAGATAGCAACAAACTAACTAGGGAAAATCAGTTAAACCCAAAGAACAAATAGTTAGGAAACTATTAAGAGGCATCAAAACTCAAGCAAGAGATCATATTACACGCACTAAATGATAATAAACTGAGAGGGGAAACTCTAGTAAAGCACTACTAATCTAACTTATATGGACAGTCGACTTGAAACACTCGATAGATCTTGAAACTCCTAGGCCAACCGTTGCTTTGATCACCGAAGACTCAAGTCAGCTATAGAGATTTATGAGGTAAGAAGTTCAATTTAAATTTGAAAACAAAGTTTCAGAAAAGACAAGAGGTAAGAACCTAAGAATGATATGAGAAGAGATTCGAATAGGATGATAAAAGAATAGAATAAGACGAGAGAAGAATAACTATTCATGTCAATATGTTGGTTTGAATTATAAAATAAATTTTGAAATTTTTTACTATAACGACTATGCTAACTATGGTTGCGTCCTATAATCGATATGGCTTTGATACCATCTCTGTGGGGACCCGAACTTCCAAATCTGGACCCTCTGTGCATTCTAAACTAGTCCCAAGATTAGTTGCTAGCTCACAAAGTGACAACATCGATAAAAATCATATCTATACAACAAAATAGCTAATAAATAAGCAAATTATTATTAAATAATAGCAACGGACCTTATGGTCAAAGTTTACATAGTTTGCCACGCAGGTATTAAAAAACAAACAAAACACTTGTAGCGGAAATAAGATAACTTGTGGTGACCATCTGACATGCCCACAAGCAATCGAGTGGGTGGTGCATCCTAGTTTGCATAGTCTTCAAAGTACTCCTTGTAGAACTCTAGATTTTTGGATTCTTTCTCAACAACTGATCAACAAGGAATAATGCCCTGAGTACATAAAGTAATCAGCAAGTCGTAGGGAATAGTACGCAATTAATATTCATGCAATGCTTGAACAAAGTAATAGTTGTATGGTTATTTTGCCGAAAGCAATATTGACAGTAAATACATTAAATAGATTATGAAAATACAATAAATAGATTGTAAAGCAGAGTTGGAAAGATTATATAAATAAAGTAAACGATTACTTTGAAACAACCAGTGAACTATCCGTTCACTTCCTAACCAACAACTAGTGAACTACCCGTTCACTTCCTATCCAAACATTTTATGAAATGTCTATATCTCGTGTGAAATCCCCAGGCATTATCCATAACTGGGGACACGACTGTTCGAACTGTTTTAACGTTCTCCAGAGGTTGTATAGCTTTACCAACAAGAGATAATCAATTTATAATGTCCATCTGACATACTTCCATAAGTGTACGACTAAATGATTATCATAAGGCCTTTACAAAGCTCTGTCTTAACCTAGTTCTGTTCGCTAAGGTTTCACCACCGAATGGACCTCGCACCCATTCGAGAGGCCCTCCTACGCCATTGTGAATGTCCATCCCAAAGCTCACGCTTCCAAAAATAGAACTAAAATCAAGACAGTGCTAATTAATTAGCTAGGTTCATCCCATACTGGATAAGTGGTTGCACGACAAGGCTCAGATCAATAACACACAAGATTAAGTACTTAGTGATTACTCAGGCGAGACAACCTCATCCAAAATGTGCTATCCATACCCTCTTTACTGTACGATCATTCGCTTGAGTACGAATGTTTTTTTTGTTCAACCAGGCCCAATGGCATCCCGTACCATGGCACAACAATTTTACGACAGTGACCTTGCACCACAATTCCATATCTCATTAAGTCACGTTATCATGATTAATCTTGTATAAAGGAACCCATCGTACAACTAAGTATGACTAAGCATACTACATCACCCATGTTGGTATTACAATTATGTCCAACTAATAAGAGCCCAACCTATGGTGTCAAAGGATACACGACACTCACAATATTCAAGGTGGAATAATATCAATTAGGTAATTGGCTACTCCTGAAACAATTGATATAAAATTAGCATGCATGTTGATATAAAATAATATATCTTTACAAAAATGGGTACAACATGATCAAAAGCCTACCACTTGCCATCGTCGAAGGATGGAGATACTCCTGCAGACTGATCCAAGCCAGCCTTGACAATGATGGAATCTAAACCCACAAAACGAGACAGATAAATAACAGAAAAAAATCCCAAAATTATAAAATTAGTACCATAAGAGAGATATTGAATTTAGATGAATTTATGAATAAGAATCGGCGGAATCAGAGTTTGTATGAAGGAGAATGAGCATCCGAAAATTTGTCGGAAAAGGAAATTGCTGAAAATTGAGGAGGGAATATTTTTTTTCATAATTAAAGGATTTAATCAACTAGTTGACAAATGGGGTCTACTTTCTAGTGAGAGGGGGGAGATAAAGAGAGGAGGATGACAGGTGGGGGCCATCTGTCAATGAGAAAGACAGAAGAACATAGGAGAAGGAAAAAATAGAGGAGGGGAGGTGGCGCTTGGGCGCACGGCCACCACCGGCAAGCAGTGGCGCAAAGGCGGCGGGGGATGGATAAAACAGGACCCCGGGTCCTCGGGTACGCGGGGCGTGTGTTGGAGGCGGCACTCCGGCGGCAAGCGGGCAGGGGCAGCGTGCACATGAGCACGACGTGGGCTCGGTGGCTTGGCTAGAGGAGGACAAGACGGCCTGATTCCGATGAACCACTGCGGAAAAAGCGAAATTAAAAGAGGGGAATTGTTCCTCAGCCTCAGGAACATGAATTGACGCGCACGAACATGAAAGGGGCTCACCGGATCGACGCGAACGCGAGAAGGGGTGGCGGCCGGACTTCAGGAAGAAGGTGGTGCCGTAGTGTGTTCCGTCCGAACGGCGGCGACGTAGGGGATGGTGATTGGGGCAAAATGAAGAGGAGGGTGAGAAGGACTCAGTGCTCGCTTTATAGGGTGCAGATGTCGAACAGAGCAGATGCGAGCAGCGCGGTTGTCACAGCGGTTGGCTCGGCATTGACTGGGGTGACGGGAAATGGCAGTGCGTTAAGGCGTGGTGATGAGGGGCATTGATGGCGGAGGTGATGACGAGGGTTGTTTCCAACCGGGGCACCAGGAAGCTGGTGCGGTGGTCATGGCCCGGGCGGCATGGTGGCTCTGGCACGCATGGGAGAGTGAGCACGGCGCTGGCACGGTTTGGGACAGAACAAACAGAAGGGGCAGGGAAAGAAAGAAAGGGAAGAAAGGAAAAAAGAAGAAAAAGAAATGGGCCGAAAATAAAAAAAACAGGGCTTCGACCGAAAGAAAAAGGAAAAAGAAAAATTCAAATTCATTGAATTTGAATTTTGACTAAGGTTCCAAAAATAAAAGATATTTGAGAAGAAACTTGAGATTGAGATTTTTGGGAATAGAGAATTGAGATGCGAGATTTGAATTTCGGATTTGATTTAATTATCAAAGACATAAGCAAGAACTTCAAATAAAATCCAAACTTTAAAATAATTAAATTAAATTAAATTTACAAGAAAGGAAAGAAATGTTGGGAAAACAAAAAATAAATAAAGTAAATTGAACTCCAAGAAATAACAAAAGAACTTGGAGAAATTCAAGAAAATCCAAAAGATCAAATAAGCCGGTTTGAATTTAATTGAAGTTTGATTTATTCATATTAAATTGTTTTAATTTCTGAAATTTCAAATTAAGCTTTAATTACTTAAGAAAAAATCAACTGGTCTTTTTATTTAAAAAGCTTCAAAAAGAATCTAAAATTGGGATGTTACATAATTGCACATGTGGGAATCATGTAGCACAAGATTGATATTTTGAACCTAATTGGGAAAGTCCATAATACTCTCACGAAAAAAAATTATATATCCAAAGAAAAGTCTATTATGCCATTAACAAATCAATGGTCATATTTGATTTATACTACCACTATATGCTACTGGTAGAATGTACAGTAAAATTTCTCGAAATTAAAGCCGGTGGGGAGAGATGAAGATGGAGATTTGAATAGCTCCTAGATTGATTGCTAAAAACGACTACTTAATTCGTCAGTGTTCTTCAGTGCCTCTGCTCGCGGAGTTGCGGATGGTGGGGAGGCTGTTTAGCCACCCCGGCCCGCCCGCCCGGATTGGAAAGAAGAAAAAGTACGTCTGCTCCGTTGTCGTTCACTTCATTGTACAAAACCTCTTGAGGTCGACCACCATGACGGTGATGTCGTCCCTGCTCCCTCTAGCCCTCGCCATTTCCACCAGCTCCTTGCAGCAAACCACGGAGTTACTCGCGCTGCTCCTCGAGACGGCGTCCACCGCCTCCTGGTTGGATACCTTGTTCCAGAGGCCGTCGGACGCGATGACGAGGAAGTCACAGCCGGCAGTGAGCTTCGTCCTCCTGATCTCCGGCTCGGAGATGACCCACCGCTTCAGGCTGCCGTCGCCGAACGCCCGCGACACGGCGAGGCAGTCCTGGATGCGCCACACGCCGTTGCTGCCGCAGCTCACGTAGCCACCCTGCGAGCAAGTACACAGCGATCGATGAGGGCCATGTTTTAGCTGACGCTGTGAGACACAAGAAAAGTTGGTGTTTTACGACGCATCATGCGTTCTGCCTCTATGCGTGGCTTACCGAGCTCTCGATGCGGGCCCTCTCGTCCTCCCTCGCGGCGGTGTGGTCGGAGGTCAGGGCGGTCGCGGCGCCGTTGTAGCTCAAGACGACACGGCAGTCGCCGAGGTTCGCCACGTAGAGTTCCCTGTCCTTCACCAGCGCGGTTGCGGCACATGCACCACCTCTTGCGCCCTGCGTCCACGTAGGAAAAGTTTGGAGTTACTATAAGTTGGGTAAAGAATTGTTTTGTACGTGTTTATATTAGTAAAACAAAGAGATTTGCTAAACAACATTTGACTGTTTATTTTGTCAAAATAGTCGAATTTTCGTCCGTTCGATATGCTTTGAGATTTGCATATCTTCTCGTATAATCAAGAGATTTGCTAAACAACGTTCGACTGTTTTCTTCTGTCAAAACAGTCAAATTTTCATATGTCTGATATGCTTTGAGATTTGCACTTTTTTCATACGATGAATTGGGTCCGAATTTATTATGATTTTTTTCGGAACATAACAGGTTCATTACATTGCCATATTTTGTTGGTATAAAATTTCATTTTTGTCTTTGATTTTTTCTTCGTTTTTGCGCAATATCTCAAAGTATATGTTAGATTTTGAATCATGTGATGGAAATATGAGTTATTAAGACATTCGATAATAATTACAGTGACCAAGAACAAAAATTATATAAATAAATTATTGTAATTTATGTATCATGAAGTTATAAACGAACTAAAATTTGACTGTTTTAGGTTGAGAAAACAATCAAATCTTGTATAGACGGACCCTATAATGAATTGGGTTTGAATTTATTATGATTTTTTTTCGGAACATAGTGGGTTCACCACATTGCCGTATTTTGTTGGTATAGAATTTTATTTTTTTGTCTTTGTTTTTGCTTAATATCTCAAAGTATACTTTTGATTTTGAATCATGTTATGGAAATATGAGTTATTAAGACTTTCGATAATAATTACAAAGACCAAGAACAAAAATTACATAAATAAATTACTGTAATTATAATTTATGTATAATGAAGTTGTAAATAAACTAAAATTTGACTATTTTGGGCTAAGAAAATAGTTGAATTAAAACAAAATGCAAAACCGGCAATGTATTTGGCCCTAGTAAGGCAAAAATCCACATAAATAATCCAACTAACATACAGTTAGTGTGGATCTTACTCCAGCCATGAGCCGAAAATCCGATATATATGACTACATCACTCCGACAATATGTCGATCTGACAGCTTAAATACCAAGGCATCCTTTAGAATCTTTGTATTTGTTTTCGCATAGATCACCTAAGCAACTTCTCGCTATTCCATTTTTAAAAATGCTTGGCAGGAAGGGGCTAAAAAAGGTACGAATTAAACGACAGTCACCGACAATGGTGCATGCACGCATGCATGTAGTACCTAACTACTTAACCAGCAATCATTAAGCTAGCGATGCCAGCGACACGGCAAGGGAATATTGCGCAAAATCTCCGACGAATTCCATTTCCATGCCATGTACAATGGTGCATGCACGCATGTAGTACCTAACTACTTAACCAGCATTAATCGCCATTGAGAAGTGAGCTTAGCTCACTTGGTGAGCTTTGGCTGGGGCCAAGCCACCCACTGGGTTTGAGTGGTCACTCGCCCAGGTGCCTCACCGGGTGTGTGTGTGCGTGTGTGGGTGTGGGTGTGTGTGGGTGTGTGGGGGGTGTGGGTGTAGAGGTTGGAGGGGCGAGCTAGCAGGCCATTGGTGGTAAAAATGAGGGGGTATAGAACACCGGTCAAATCATTACTTGAGCAATGACTCTTATGGTCTTTCCATGAGCTTTAGGGTGCTTTCTTCTATAACGCGAGCCGGATGGGATAAAATCCTGGGCATTCAAAAAAAAAAGCATTAATCGCCATTCACCCAGAATTAAGCGACGCCAGGGACACGGCAAGGGAATTAGTAACTAGCTAGGCAAGGCAAAGCCAAGCCGTACTTCGCTATCGCAATCATAGCAACGGACAAACCTTAATGGAGGGGGGTCCGTCTCCATGGCAGCCACGCATCGCCGTCGCCGTCGAGAGCAAGAAACAAAAGAAGCTCTGACGCGTTCAACGCAACACGTACGAGAGGCCGGAGACCCGGTAAAACCCGCATGGCACGCAGTATTATCAAGTTATATATCATCGATACGTAGGACGCACCTGTCTCTGGAAGTCGCTGTCGGTGGCCAAGTAGGCGGCTCTGATCGCTGCCGTGACAGCGTCCACCGACGACGACGCCTCCTCCACTTCCTGCGTCCCCGTCGCGGCGAGCACCGCGGCGGCGACGTTCCTGCCGAGACGGCCGGAGACCAAGTCCACGGCCGCCCGGCCGCCGTGCCCGTCGTACACACCGTAGAACGCCTGCAGATTTAAAAGAGATTCAGAAATTAACAAAAGATTAAGCTAATCGAGTGTTGTTGGGCATACGTCTCTATTAGTACTCTGTGCATCTCTAATAGTATATTTATTGCCATCTCTTAACTATATCACGTCAACAAAATCTTACGTAGAGGAGAGAGAGCATATGCCTTCTTTTCCTGAAGAGACTGTCGTATAAGCGAAATAAGACATGATACATTAATCTACTCTTGTTGATACGTAGCACCGTTTCAAAGGAAAAATATAAAATATAAATGTTGGAGAGTATGCTAGAGACTATCTACTGGAGATATTGTCTCTAAAGATAATGCATCATATATTAGAACAATGTTATCTGTAATTATTAGAGATGCCCTTAACAGGTCGACATATCAAGATTACGTTTTGTTAGGTTCAGCACATAAGTGATCAGTTGTGTGCGTTAAAAAAAATAAGTGCATGCCTTGCGTTTGTTTATTTTTACCCTCTTTTTATATATAAAATGTCCATTTTATTTATATGGAATGGAAATGTCCAGCTTGTTAACAAGACGGTATGCACATCTTCACGTTTTCCATGCAATTAATTAGTCTCATCCATGAAATTGATACAGGTAACAAATACATTTTTTTAGAGATATTAGGGTGCCACTGGTACACATTACCCTTATGCAAACCCATACCCATACAATTGGGTATGATATGAGTAAGAAATAAAATAACCATTTAGATTTAGGTACGAGGAAGGTAATACCTACTTACCTATAGTTACCCATACCCATTCAAAGCTTGAGATAAGAATAGGTTTGGATTAATTCAGGGATGTGCCATGTGTAATCATGGGGAATCAACTTAGTTAAGCAACTGACTCTTTTTTCCCGCGAAAACAAAATTGAGCAAATGGTCGAACAAAATATTTTTGGCAGAGAAGAATTACCAATTGGGAATTATCTCCAATTTTGTCAGTGGTCACCCCATACCCATCCTCCATTGCATGCCTCGCTCCTCTCCTGCTCGCCAGCCAAAAGCCCTCTCCCTCCACCTCCACCTCGGCCTCCTTCTCCGCTACAGCCACCGCTTCGCCGAATGGAGCCTCACCGGCGTCAGGCACCGCAGGTATGAGAAGCCTAGACGGCCTCCTCCTGGCCGCTAACGCCGCCTTCCTCTTCGTCTCACCCTGCTCTGCACTATCATTACCACCGTCGCACGCCGCAAGAACCACCAGAGGCGCAATGGACTGCTGCTTCTTGATAGCCCTGTGGTCGTGAAGCGCGTCCCCGACGACGACCGGGTGCGCCTTCCTCCGCAACGAGAGCGGCGTGGCGACGCCGCCGGCGGGAGATGCCGAAGGCACGGAGACCGAGGAGCACAGCACGGACGCCATGGCCTTGCGGAGGACGCGAGCGAGGCGGGCGAAGGCGGCGACGACGGAGCACAGGAACTGGACGGTGTACAGCATCGCGGGCCGGCCGGAGAGGCGATATACTGGTCGATTAATTAATGGCTTTGTTAATTCTTGGATGAGAAGGATATGAGAGGCCACTACCTAGCCAGAGTTAGGTTTTTATATACGAAATCCACATGGGGATGGAAACGATCGCCGAAGGGAAGAAGGTGTCCTTGATGCTGACCGGTCAATGCGGTGACCAAATCATCAATGGAATTTTGGTTGTATTAATTACCACACTATTCTACTCTAATTACTTCTGTCACTCTCTTCTAAAGAAACTTCTCACTTAAATTAATATGTGATTTATGCCTGCATCTACCCATATATTACACCCTCTAATTCTCTAGAAGAATGTTTTTTTTTTAGTATGTATACAAACTTACAAACAAATGCATGCTCCTATTGAGAACTAGGACTAGAAGGAGAAAGGTGACAACAGCATGTAGGTGTTGAAAAAGCAAATATTCTAAAATAAAACTAGCTTATGGTTGCCAAAAGTCGTTAGGATAGGATAGTTCAAGTTGGCTGGAAGAAGCAAGCAAGCGCGCAACTGGACGGCGTCTGGAAGAAGTCGCGGCTTGGTTCGGCCTGGAGGGAACTGTGGAGCCATACCAGCTCAAACTCAACGGCCGATCAAGACAAAGTCGAATGGATTAAAAAATGAAATGAGTTTATTTTACCTCCTCGAACTTTTCAAAAAATTCACTTAACCCTCTCAACTACAAAACCGGTTTTCTACCCCCTAATTTTCCAAAACCGAATTAAATAACACCATAAGGTGGTTTGGTTGGATGGTTTTGCTTTTGTGGAAGGAATAAGTCCATTTTACCCGTCAACTTTCCAAAAAGTCCACCTAACCCTTTGAACTTCAAAACCAGTTTTTTACCCCATTAGTATTTCAAAATCGGGTCAAATAACACCCAGAGGTGGTTTGGCTAATGTAGTTCGTAGGGCCCACCTGCCATATATATAGAGAGAGAATGGGCTCACCTAGATGAATGTGCTCACCTCCTTTTTGTCCCTCTCCCTCTCATCCGCAGTCGTCGCCGTCCCTCTTCTTCCCTAGCATAGGCCGCCGCTCGGCCTTGCATCCCTGCCGCCATGGGCCATCTCAAGGAGTGCCGCCGGCACCCCTTGACTCCCCATGGTTCCAGGGACCCATTTTGGCCGCTGCCACCTTCTAGCTGTCGTTCGGTGTCGCCGCTATCTCTGATCTCCCTCTATATGTACTCTAATTACTTCTCACACTGAAATTTATTGGTGATTTATACATGCATGTACCATCTAATCTATATATATACAAACAACGAGTGATATTAAAGGTATCTCCTTCGCTTTGGATGTCTAAAAATGCCACAATCATCCTTAAATAAAAAACAATTCCTAGAAATTCTCTCACTAATCGAGAAAAAAAAGGGAAGATCTACGCCACTTATTTCGGCAGTGCCCGATTATAGCGGTGCAGATTAATCATACATAGATAAGAAATTCTCTCATTAATCGAGAGAAAAAGATAAGATCTACACCATTTATTTTGGTGCAGCAAATTATAATGGTGCAGATTAATTACGTACAGATATTACAACTATTACAGGTGTATAACAAATACAGCAATATATGTTCGAAAGGCAATAATATTACATAACAAATACAATATCTTTCCATATCTAGCTGCTTAATTGCGTGAAAAATTCCGCTAGCTTTCTAGAAGGTTATAATTTTTATTTCTAGAAGGTTATAATTTTTATTTGTATGTATGCGAACTTACAAATAATAGCACATACTCCAATATATTGAGGACTACAAGAAGAAATTAAGGTGACAACAGCAGGTAGGTGTTGAAAAGCAAATATTCTAAATAAAACTAGCCTATATTTGCGAAAAGTGGTAAGGATAGAACAGTTCAACTTGTCTTAAAAAAGAATAGTTCAAGTTGGGTGGAAGAAGTAAGCACGCAGCTGGACGGCGTCAGGAAGAAGTCGCTGCTTGGTTCGGCCTGCAGGGAACTGCGGAGCCAACACCAACTCAAACACCACGGCTAGTCAGTTTCTAATTTTCTACTAAGACAAAGCCAAATGGATTGAAAGAATAGAGTGTCACTTCTACGTTAATACTTAATAGTAGGATTGATGCATGTAGTCCACCGACAGCAACTTTCATGCTGTAATGCGGGAGACTTGGGCGCCCCAAGCGCAGATTTTTTGTTTGGCTGGCTGTTCAAAACAGACTGTAGACCTTAGATCGCCCACTAGCAAGAGGATGGCCGAATCAACATGGTGCCTTTATGGCGTGCAGCGCCGGAATCAACAATACATCTACTGCTGAATGTAGGTTCACTACCAGAATTGTCTAATTTTCCGAGTGCTCAGAAGTTTCCCGAGTGTTTTGAATAATACACTCGGGAACTTCCCGAGTGCCTCATGATACACTCGGGGAGAGAAGAAAACACTCGGGAAATTAAAATTTCCCGAGTGTCCGATCGGACATTCGGGAAACTTTGACGGGAGCAACGGGGAAAAATGATCTCCCGAGTGTCGTTCGTTACAGACACTCGGGAGCTAAAACAACATGCCGTGCCATTTCCTCCCCATGCCCGCTTTCTAACTCGTTCCCCAAACCCCCACCCTCCCCACACTGCTTGCTCCCTAATCCCCGCGCTACTCTCGATCTCCCCACGACCGGCGCCAAGCCTCCTCCCGTCCTCCCTTGCCGCTTGCACACGCCGCCTCGACTCGCCTCCCGGCTCCTCCTCCTGGGCCCGTCCCCGACTCGCCTCCCGGCTCCTCCTCCTGGCGCCACCCCGACTCCGCCTCCCCCGGCTCCCTCCTCCGACCGGCACCGCCCCCTCCGGTGAGCATCTAAAAATACTTTATGGACGAAATCATCTAGTAGACATGACAAACAATATTTGTTCTCCTGCTGCCCCACTCCTCCTTTTAAGTAATATTTTCAAAGTTGAATTACCTAAGGTGACATTTGGAGACATATTAGCAGATCCTACCATACGACCAAAGGGTGAGTTTAATCTAGTTAGATGGGAATCAAGATTACCACCTTACAGGCTTACACCATGTTTATTCACTATGTGCCAACATGTGTTGATGACAAGCCGGAAACACATCCTCGCTAGGGACGAAGTGACGTCGACTGTAGCTTTATGTCATGATGCAGCTGAAAAATTATTTACTTTAGTTTGAGTCAATTTTACTGGTTTAGTCCTGAAAGCTATAACACCATTGTAGTAATTTTAAACCTTTAAGCCTAAGGTTGTGCTTGAACTGTCCAACTACCAAAAGTAGTTGTCATAGCTATAGTATGCAAGTAACAGATAGCCACATATGGCTAATAGATTGTGTAATATGAGAACTTTTACTTCGCTACATGATTTATGTTGGACTATATATAATAATGCATTGAACTATCCCTTTCTCCTCTATTTTGCATTGATTTTATTGTGGAGCATATAAAGATTGTTTTTTAACATCTAGGTACTAATTCTACTTAGGTTATAATTTATAATTTAATTGTAATGTTGTTACAAGTGTAGGATTAGAGGAGGTCTGTTTGTTCCCATTTATTACCTTTTCCGATTTGCTATTAGTTACAGTACAAGCAGTTTTAGGAGCAAAAGAATGAAGATACTAATTTTTTAAAAATATTTTGTGTAACTGAAAGTTTTGTGATCATATTTTAAACATGTTGAGTGATTACCAAGACTTCTCTATGCATCAACTCTACACTCTCTGAAAGCTTTTATTGGATATTTATCTCGAGCCACAAGATCGATCCCGTGTCGATTACCTAATATTGCACTTGCTATTACAAAATGGTTTTATTACACATATTATATATTCGCATTCAGACAATGATTTGTTAGATCTAAGGACCTATTTATAGCATAGTTACTGTAAAATAATTTACTTATTTCAATTTCTTTTACTATTTGCTGCAAAATTCATGTGATACATGAAATTCCTAAATCTATCTACATCGATCGGCGAGAATGGCGATTTTGTAAGTATAGTAATTTGAGTGTGACTGATGTGGGAGTGATTGCCATGAGATTGTAGGGATGACTCACCGGTGGACAAGGTCACCATTGATTTAGTAGGTCTTGTGCCCAACAATTTAGAAGAAGGTTAGCGAGGTAGGCAAAGAATTAGAGGATTGGGAGAGAATAGAGATTGAATAAAATAACTAAATTGCATGATTTTCTAAGATGCAATGATGTCCCTTATATAGGAAGAACTTGACTTAGACTAATCCTATTTACATTAGAACTTCTCCTAACACAACTCTACTCTACTCCTAATTCCTTGAGAACTCTACTCGAACCTATTCATATTACTTGTTCCTCCCGAGTCTGAACTCTACTACTCTTCCTTCTCGACTTGGACAGCTCTATCCTCTTCCCTGTGCCCTTTGCTCTTTGAGTTGTAAAATCTTGTGGCGTAACCGAAAATAGAGGATGACTGGGGTGACATGTTATAGATTAAAACTACTATAAAATTTCAGTGGAATTAAATTATAAACAAAAGCATTCAATAATTGATAGTCCAACATGGACAAAGAAAGATTGAGCTGCCCTTTTCCAATTATTAACCTATCTTGTGAATGCTTAAGGGCCCATTAATTTGTAACACAAGAATCAAAAAATGCCATAATAAGAAAACACAGGAATCGTGTGGCATGTCTAGTTGAATCCAATGGTATGCCATTACTAAGTAACAAATTTCACATGGATACAAAAGTAGCAAAGATGTGTAGATCATATGCACACACTAAACAAGCAGTCTGAAACTCCCCCATGTGGTTCCATAAACTGGCGGGACATCTCTTTGTGTTCGGACTTCTCTTATTGCATAATAAGGATTTATTATGTCAAACATGAACACAATTCAACTGCAACCGTAGATATGAACCGAGCGGTTTATAATTGATTGGTCGATTGAATATATGGCTTAGATGTTTTCTATTCTATGAACCGAGCGGTTTATAATTGATTGGTCGATTGAATATATGGACTTCTCTTATTGCATAATAAGGGTTTATTTGCATATGAACTATCCATATTCATGGAAATTCTATTGGCAACAAAAAAGTTAGTTGCAAACTTACATTTTCTTAATTATGTATTGTAACATGTTTAATGAACTTGTCTTGCATGCTTCTACAGCCCATGGATATATCTACCATTTGTTGGCATATTGCCATGACATTTAAGTTGCTATCCTCTATGGATATTGTTGCTTACTTTGTTTTCAATACAGTCCCTAGTCAATTACATACTACAGTTAAACGATTGTTTTCTAGTACTTGCCTCTGATCTTCAGAAATCTCAATTCACTTGGCGCTTCCCCTCGCCGACTGCCTCCACCGACACACAACAGTAGCCATCTTCCCCACCGCACTCCTCGGCTCCTCGGTTCAAGAAGTCTTGTAAGGTAGTGGATAAGTGGATTGATATGCTGTCATTACAATGCTGCATTAACATGTTAATAAATAATGGTATTCATATATATTGAAAGAAAGTGTTTTTATGCTCCGTTGATCATGTATATTGTCTTCATGTCAATCTGTTGTAGTGTACATATATAGGACATGCATCCTAGGGTAGCTTCTAGCTAGCTCTGTAGTTGTAATTTTTGTTTTGCATTAAAATATGCGTTATGTTTTGCACACTAGGATGGCTGAGGATCATAGTTGGATGTACACTGGGCGTAGAGCGATGGGTGACTGTACCCAAGAATGGATGGAAAAGTCGACAGATTTTGTGGATCGAGCATTTGCTAGGAGTAATGGACAGGGTGTGTTGTGCCCTTGTTCTCGTTGTTCGAACACATGGCCATAAATGAGGGCAACAATGATCGCACACCTGTGCAAGTACGGATTTAGGGCAGGCTATACCATGTGGGTGTATCACGGCGAGTCACAACATAGCAGATCAGATGTGCTAAGGGAAGAAACGGACGATGGCAGCCACAATGAGAGTAGGATAGAAGACATGCTAGATGATGTGTGTCATGCATATGGGCCACCTGCTGAGGAAGAACTGGAGCCTGTAACAAGGGCTTTCTTTGATATGTTGTCCGCAGCGAGTCAACCACTTCATGGGCAAACACAGGTGTCCCAACTAGATGCCATCACACGACTACTTGCTGTCAAGTCTCAATTCAGCACAAGCATTGCTTGCTTTGATGCATTCTTAAGCGTGTTTAACACCCTTCTCCCAGATAGTCACAAACTGCCCGCTAACTTATATGAGGCCAAGAAATTGATAAGCGCACTAAATATGCCATATGAGAAGATAGATGTTTGTCCAAATCATTGCATGCTATTTAGGAATGAGAATGTGGACAAAGATCACTGTGATAAGTGTGGTGAGTCTAGGTTTGTTGAGGTTGACTCGATGATGGTCGAAGAGGCGACTTCCTATTGGCGTAAAAATACTTCGCTATCTACCATTTGTGCTACTGAATCCAACGGTTATACATGTCCGAGGTTTCGCCAAACAAATGGTATGGCACAAGTATGGTCGTCGGTACCATAATGACAAGATGGTCCACCCATCGATGGTGAAGCATAGAAGCAATTTGACCGAGACTATGTAGAGTTTGTCATGAGCCTCGGAACGTTCAATTGCAATTGCAATGATGGGTTTAACCCATTTGGTATGGGGCTGCGCCATACAAATTGTTGGCTTTGTGTTTGTCATTCCCTTAACCTCCCACCGGCGTTTGCATGCGAAGCGAGACATATTCCTTTCCTTGATAATCCACGGTCACGAATACCGTGGAAGAATATGAGTGTATTCATGGAGCGGTGGTGGATGAATTGTTACATGCATGGGAACAAGGCATAGTGACATATGATTAGGCATTGAAACAGAACTTCACCATGCGGTCGCGTACACACATCCATGCATGACTTCGGCGTCACGGGATATTCGTGGGTGGTCTGTACATGGGAAGATGCCATGCCC
The DNA here is from genome assembly GCA_036346405.1 of Phyllostachys edulis. Classification (NCBI taxonomy): domain Eukaryota; kingdom Viridiplantae; phylum Streptophyta; class Magnoliopsida; order Poales; family Poaceae; genus Phyllostachys; species Phyllostachys edulis. Next base: position 20,031,961 of record CM070566.1, read on the forward strand.
AATCTGTGGGGAGACGTTATGTGGTCATTGGCTAAAGCATGGTCGCAAGCACTCCTTCTTCGATTTTCATCGTCAATTCCTTCCAATTGACCACGAATTCAGAAGTGACACAACTGGATTTAGGGCCAATATTGCTGTCCGCAGTGGACCACCACGTCGTTTGGCAGGTGAGGATGTTCGTGCACGGCTAGATGCTTTGAAGCCTCTTGATGATGGTGATGGGTTCGAGAAATATGGTGAGGAGCACAATTGGACTCATATTCCAAGTTTGTGGCGGCTGCCATACTTCCATAAGCTCATTCTTCCCCATAACATAGATGTAATGCATAATGAGAAGAATGTTTGCAGAGGCCATATTTAGCACATTCTTTGACATTCCAGACAAGACGAAGGACAATGTGAAGGCTCGCCTTGATCAGGAGGAGCTTTGCAACAGGCCCTCGCTGAATATGATCCATAAGCCAGCTACTGGCAAGTGGGAGAATCCAAGAGCTAGTTATTGCCTAACTAGGGTTTAGAGGAAGGTGATTTTGGAATGGTTTCAGACCCTAAAGTTTCCTGATGGGTATGCAGCAAATCTAAGGAGAGGAGTGAATTTAGCTACCATGCGCATCAATGGCCTAAAGAGCCATGACTACCACATATTCATGGAATGCCTTTTGCCTGTGATGATCCGTGGCTACGTCCCCGAGTGTGTTTGGCAAGTGATGGCGGAGTTGAGCTCCTTTTATCGACAGCTATGTGCGAAAGAGATAGATCCCATGGTAATGTCAACTATGGAGCGTGAAGTACTTGTGTTGCTTTGCAAGTTGGAAAAGATCTTTCCACCTGGCTTCTTCAATCCAATGCAACATTTGATTCTCCATCTTCCCTATGAAGCTAGGATGGGAGGACCAGTGCAAAACCGGTGGATGTATCCAATTGAGAGGGAGCAAAAGGAACTACGAGGCAAAGCAAAAAATCAATCACGTGTTGAAGCATCCATAGCGGAGGCGTACATAATTGAGGAAATTTCCCATTTCACATCAATATACTTTGCGGACAACGTTACACGACGGCACTAATCAAACCTCACGATACAATATTGGCATCCTCAAAATAATTGCCAACTTAGCCTCTTCACTGGAAGAGGTGACACTTCAGCGGTGGTACTCCCAAAGTTTTATCGCGGGATGAGTGGTTGATTGTGATGTTGTATGTCTTTACCAACCTCTCCGAAGTGGATGATTACATTAGGTATGCAACAATTATTTTTCCCAATAATTGATGCATGAGTGTTTTAATCTACTTGTCTTGTTGCCTCTGAGGACTTTGTTAGGAGTGAGTGGAAGCAACGTCGAGACCCATCCGAAAAACAAGTTGAGACCCTTCTTAGGAAGGGTCTTTGGAATTGTAAACCAAATTTCCGACTGGTTCTATCGAAAGTAACTTCTCTATTAGCTAGTCCCCTTGCACATAATATTTACTAAGTAAAGAGGAACTAATACATGAAACCCATTCTATTTATCTTGTAGAGTTTGAAGGACAAGTCTATGAGCATCGAATTGAGGCAAGTTGCTCAAGGATGCCACACTCGGGTCTTTGTCCTATAGTATCTCGATGTGAATGGGTACCGCTTCCGAACATCGACACATGAGAGGCCCGATGAGGACATCGACCACGGATCGACCGCTACCCCACCTCCAACCGGACTACTTGGTATCATCGATTCGCCTCGTCGGGCCTACTCCAACATGCCGACGAATTTACTTCACTTATACCTGGTGCTACGACACCTCACATTGGGCCGAGGGCCTTGTATTTGTATTAATTATTTGGCCCAAAGGGCAGCCACCACTCTAGGTTATTTGGGCCGCCCACCTCCTTGGCCTATTTGGGCCGACCGCCTCCACCTGGGCCGGACGCACTATTTATGGTTACTGTTCATGGCGCTATTCACGTGAATAGTCACTCGTGAATAGTACCACATTGCTAGTCTTTTAGTTTTGCGGCTCCTCCTTCCCCTATATAAGGAGGCCGATCGTCTAGTTTGTTCTCCTCCCCGCCGCGATCATCTTTAGGGTTAAATCGGTGCTATCTTGCTAATTGCATCAACGTAAGGGTGCTCCTTTTCTGCGTGAGCACGTGCCGTTGTTCCACAGAACAGAGGCGATCAAAGAGATCCAATCGGTGATCACGTGGTTCCAATCGATCAAAAAATCACCGAACCGACCTCCGTTGGTTAATTGCCGGTCGGTTCGCTGTCGTGCATCCAACAACAGCGATTCAAACACACACACACACAAAAAGGAGGATTCAGATCTGATCGGCATAGCCGCTGGGATTGAACCGCGCGCCGCCGCTGCTTCGGCCTTCGCGCCGCTTGATCTGCTGCTGCTGGGCCCGCCTCCGCCATCTCCCTTGCTGCGCAGCCGCCGCCGCGTGTGTGCCTTCTCTGGCAGCACCGGTCGCGAAACCCGCCTCCACCGCCACGCCGCCGGCCCTGCCCTGCTGCGCCCAGCTCCTGGCGTCGCCGCCACCGCCCCGCCGCGCCGCCCGCCCCTACCGCTGCCGCTCGGCCCAGCTCATAAGCGCCGCCATGCCGCCCCCGCCACGCCACGGCCACCGCCGCCGCCCGCCAGGCCGCCGCCGTGCCGCCGCCGCGTCGGCCAGTGGCGCCGCCTTGTCGGGCGTTAGGCCGTCGCCGCCAGAGCTTTGGGTTTCAAGATGCTTTGTTTTTCTTTTGGTTTCGGTTTCAAGAAGAAGCCCGTAGCTTCTTGAGGAAGGAAAAGGTATAAGAAGGCAAAAAAAAAAGGAAAACCGAAAAAAAAACAACAGAGAGAGAAAAAAAGAGAAAGGGACAGAGAAGAAAAAAAAATTCTCAGAGCTGCCTCTTCGTTAGTTTGACATAGTCATCCATTACTCGTTGGTGTTGATTGTTCAGTTTGGCCTTCCGCTGTTACGACTAGTCGTTCTTGCGAGTTGCTCTAGCTAGACTTGGTTTAGACTAGGACCAGCACTTGTGACTAGTACTTTGAACTGCTTTTCAATTTTGCATGCTGAATTGAATAATTGCTATTCCTTTGCTACATACTAGCCTTCCGAGCTCCACTACCTACTAACTCAGCAGGTGCCGTTCCTCGCAATCGTTGGGCTGATCGCAAGTGAGATTATCACGAACCAGCCACCGGTTGTACCACTTCCTTGCTACATTGGTAAGAACTTGCAAGAGCTTGATAAGAGCTTGAGCGTGTGTGACTTGAGCCTCCAAATCCTAGTAGTTGATAGGAACATATACTTGTGGTTTGTTTCCTTGTTTTCTACTAATAATGACAGATTGGTTGAAGATGGCCGATTACGATGTCATCACAGGCAGATTTAAACTCAAAGGGAAACAACTACCTGCATACATGCTACCACTCACCGCTGAGAGTACGTCATTGGACTACTTTATATGGGTTAATATGTTAGATATCTACTTTGAAAGACAGGACCTTGATCCTTATGAGAAGATGAGCATGGCAACGATGGCACTGATCGGTGATATTCAACATTGGTGGTTGAATCTGGAGTACCACTTCATGTACACATGGGAGCAGATGAAGAAGAAATTGCAACGTCGTTTTGTACCTCCACCATCCACAGTCGCAAGTGAAGTGCAACCTAAGGTAACTAAAAATGCTGACATTGTTTTGGCTCCTACTCCATCTCCAGATACCACCGAGACGCTTGAAGAGATGAACGATGATTTGGTGCATCTTAAGTCATTTGAGGAGAAGTTTGAGGTACCTACAGTATCTGATGAGGACGACAATGACAAAGATACTGATTTGGTGCTAAAGTAAGATATAGAGCCACCTTGTGAGTATATACCTACTGTAGTGCAATCTTGTGAATTTTCTTATGTTGACTTGAACAAACCATGTGCTGCTCTTAAATCTCATAATTGTGCACATGTCGAATTAATTACACATAAGGAAGTACTTGATAGAATATCCCTGGCGATACTTTGTGCTATATCATGCTTAATGAGCCCATTAGTTTGGAGTGTGCTAGGAGAAAGTTTTGAACTTTCATCTCTAAATTCTTTTCTAGCACCTCCACCTACTATTTTAAATTAATTGGAGATTATGGTATAGACAACCAATTTACGGTTTATCGAATATGCATAACTTGTGCTCATATCGATGAATTGAAACTTGTTGTTTTGGATAACAATTCTTGTGTGCTGAACCTTGTTCAATCTGAGAGGAAAATAAAATTTAGTGCTCATCCAATGCCTATGTGTTTACCTTATATTGCACCATCTAGTATGGACAGTCTGAATAACAATGTTGAATTATGGAAGAACCTACAAATCTTTGCACCCTTGCTAGATGAATTTGCTATTGCTCAATTGAAAGATGATTATATGAATGACTTGTGCACTTTGAATTCAATTACTGTGCTGTCCATTCACAGAGCAATGAATAACTCTACTTTATACTTCACTTATACTGGCAAATTGAGTTGCAAACTGAATGCTATGAGAACATATACCTTTGCTGATTTGATGCATGCACAATCACCTTTAATTTCCAAAGTTTTCTCTATTTCTTTGCCACCTGTTATTGCTAACATTTTGCAGAAAGATGAGAATGCATTGCTACAAGTTTTAAAGCTTCTCTTGCCATTAGAGGATGAGCGTGAGTTGAGGACGACTCAAATGCAAGAAAGGGAGGATGATGAGGACATCGACCCACGGATCGACCGCTACCCCACCTCCAACTGACTACTTGGTCGTCATCGATTAATTGCGTCGACGCCTACTCCAACATGCCGACGAATTTACTTCACTTATACCTGGTGCTACGACACCTCACATTGGGCCGAGGGCCTTGTATTTGTATTAATTATTTGGCCCAAAGGGTAGCCACCACTCTAGGTTATTTGGGCCGGCCACCTCCTTGGCCTATTTGGGCCGGCCGCCTCCACCTGGGCCGGACGCGCTATTTATGGTACTGTTCACAGCACTATTCACATGAATAGTCACTCATGAATAGTACCACATTGCTAGTCTTTTAGTTTTGCGGCTCCTCCTTCCCCTATATAAGGAGGCTGCACCCCTTTAGTTTTCCTTGGATTTTGTTTATGTTAAAAGTTAGCCTTCGTTGCAACTTGTATCTTTTGCGTGTGTCGACTAGACCACCCAATTAAGATCCTTATTCAGAATCCCAATTTATCAAGTGTTTCAATCTTTATTCGCAATTTCAGATTGCTTTACCTTGTTCTTGCGTGCTTCTTCGGTGTATGCAGGAATCGACCTTCGTGGTCAGGTCAACTGGGTATTCGTGCACGGTTGATAACGACTAGTCAATCAGTTCAGCGATTGCGTGGTTTCGAGCCTTGCGTGTTCGTAGCCAGGATCGTCAGGGTTGAGCGACGCCTACCGGACTTATCGTTCTCATCGAAAGATCGGGCCAACAAATAGAACCTTAGGGTTCATCAGGAACGGCCTAATGTAACAACAATTAATAGTGGATTGGTGACTATAGGACAAGATGGGAGCGATACACCTGTTGAATACTATGGAGTAATTGAAGAAATAATTGAACTATATTTCCATGGTAGCAAACCTCTCAAACTTATGTTATTCAAATGTCATTGGTTCCATCCGTTTAGGGGAGTCAGACGGGATACATCACTTGGGCTGGTTGAAGTTGCACATCAATCAATCCTACTAGGCAATGACCCATTTATTGTGGCTTAGCAAGCCACCCAAGTATACTACATCCCGTACCCATGCAAAACTATGAGTAGTCTAGTGGATTGGTGGGTAGTACATAAGGTGCAACCATATGGTAAACTACCTACCCCTAGTGAGCAGACTACAACATGGAGACCAACAATGGTGTTGACCTATTCTTTCAAGAAGATGGGCTACGAGGACTTTTCAAATAATAATTGGGGAAGAGGACGATCACATGGATGATATTCAAATCGATGCCGATGAGGTTGTAATCCAAGAGGACTTGGAACTACTTAATCGCTTAGACATTGATGGCACCGAAGGGGATGAGGTTGAGTCAACACCTCATGATAGTGACGATGACTTTTTAGAGGGCCCATCTGTGGAGGATCCCATTGTAGACGACTACTTCTAAGCATGATCTTGTATGTCTTCCATTTATTTGCTGCATGTTTTTAATTTTTTGTATGAGCTTACTTGATTACGTTATATTACATTTTTCTATGAGCTTACTTGATTACGCTATATTAATTGAATTATTTTATTTCATTTCATTTCAGGACACCAAAAAATGAGTGGCGTCGAAGAGGCAGCATACTCTAGTTGAGGCAGACGCTTGTTTTCCCCTCGAGGAGGCAGAGGGGCAATCGCAGCCACTCGAGGAGGCAGAGGGGCAGCCGCGGCCCCTCCAGGAGGCACAGGGGCAGCCGCGGCCCCTCCAGGAGGCACAGGCAGCAACAAGGCCCTCTAGGAGGCACAGGGCAGCATGCCCCTCTAGGAGGCACAGGGGCAGCCGCCCCTCTAGGAGGCACAGGCGATCGCGGCCACTCGACGAGGCAGAGGGCAGCCACGGCCCTCGAGGAGGCAGAGGGCAGCCATGGCCCTCGAGGGGGCAGGGGGTCTACCTCTAGTAGATCAGGCTCAGACCCCGCAGCCCTCGCGTCTTGATGATGTGGAGTATGAGCACCGTGAGGCGGAGGGTGAGGAGGAAGAGCACCCTAAGGCGGAGGGTGAGAAGGATGAGCACCATGAGGCATAAGAATTTTGGATGCGAGGACCTGCGAACCTGCCACGACGACCAACTCGAGAGGAGGAGAAGACTGTCATCGTTCCTGTTGGCGACACGTAAGTAACTGTTTACACTTTCACTAATTTAGCCCACTTACTTGCATACCTCAAAAAAACTATTATGCAGGCAATGGCGAGAAGAAGGCGGGGTGAGAAATGTAGACTTCCGAACGGCATAATTGGCGTGTTGATTTGATGGCACTTCCCTGGCTTGGTCACCTACAGAGGAAGGCGAGAGCCTGCATGGACATGGTGCCACTACAAGGCCGCTGAAGATACCGCCACCGCTGAAGGAGAGGTTCCATTTGACAACTGTTTGCAGCGGGTGGAGGAAAGTTTTTGGGTAAGTGACTGAATATTCAAATCTGCTTCTATGTGTTCCTATGCATGTTAGGGTTGATTTGGTCACAACTCTTGAGTCTCAATTTAGTTACTATACTAACTTACCACACGAATCCCAAATAATATGTACTTCTACATGATGCAACAGACGAGGAAAGCCAACAATTGAAATATATTTTCTACTTTGTTTCCCATGCGTTCTCTTTCTCATGGAATTTACTTCAAGTAGTCGACATGTTTAATTTACCTCTTTTGGATGTTTAGTAGCCAAGTAATAAATGTCAACTAACTTAATCATCTTATTCTATATCAATTCCTTTTAAGCTTTCATCAACTAACTTAATCATCTTATTCTTTATCAATTCTTTATTCTTGGATTGTAGTGGTGGTTTCGATGGGCCGAGGGACAGAAGTCGATTCTAGGAGAGTGCTTCGTAATTGTGTTAAGAAGTCGATCCCACGATGTTCTCTGGCACGATCCAAGCGGTGATCTGTTACCACACACAAGTCCTTGGGCAACAAATTCAGAGGGCCAAGGCTTGCGAACGATATCACTTTGGACGAGCATATGCAGGTAACCAACTGAACAAACGATGTCCTTGATTACAATCAATTCTAGTTTATTCATATTTAACACTTGGTTAATTTAGGCAATACCTTGGTGGGCCCTTAAGTGTGAAGATGCATGGCAGTAGATTGCCCGAGAGAGGTGGTGCAACGAACGATGGTTAGAGGACTCTCGTGCTGCTAGGGAGCGGAGATTGTTGATGGATGGGATAGCACATCGTCAAGGCAGCTCCTCCATGGCTCGTTACAAGAAGAACCTGGTAGGTCAACATGTTCATATTGATTGTATGTTGCAGATACATATTTATTGACCGTCGTGGTTTTTTTGGGTGTAGGAAAAGAAGAAGCAGAGGCCTGTCTCCGATATGGAGGCATATTTAGAAGCTAGGAGGGGTGATCAGGAGGGCACCTTGTGTAGCCAGCGTGCGACAGAGAACTTGGTACGATTTTTGATCATTTTGTCCCTGATGATTTTCGCTCCCTGATGATTGATGCTGCTAAGGAGATTCATGGCCCGGACTACAACGTCATGAATTCACCACTAGACGCGAGTGCTGTGTACAAGGCTGGAAAGGGGAAGAAACATGGTCGTTTCTTCATGGATGCCGTACATTAGCACACCGACAACCCTCTGGAGGTCCGATCCACGAGTCTTTGATCAACGGATGAAGTCTGACTTCAAAGTCGACAACGACCATCACATGAGATCCAGATCCGATCTCGTGTTTCTAAGCTTGAGCACAATTGCGATAGGAAATTGAGGCTAGGCAATGTTGGAGCAAATGCTCCTGCGGAGTTAGTTGGGCGTGGTAGTACAATAACAAAGTAATATGTATATATATATATATATATATATATATATATATATATATATATATATATATATATATATATATATATATATATATATATTCATACTTGGCTAATGTATGGCAATGTGCAAACAAATATGCAGCACTGACCGGACTCGACTTAATGTCCCTCCGTCGGGGAACCATCGCCTCACTTATCTCGCTCAGTAATCGTGATACCGATTATTATATTGTTAGTCTCTTATGACCGCTGATTCGAAGACATTGAAATGACATGCAATGTAATTATTGGTCGCTCTCGCAAATTTCTTATAATGCGATTTCTTATGAAAATATAGGAACAGCGGGATCGCTTGCTTCTCTCGCTAATGTCAAGATGCCGGTCTGCGAATGTTAATGAAGATCATGTGAATGCATCCATCGCCGAGAGGCCACCACCGTGTGCTTGCTATTTTCATGATCTACTAAAAGGATACCAATATTAGAAAACATTCACAATCAAGTGATTGCTAAAAATGGATAAAAATGGTTACATATATAACTAATTTCTATATCTATATCATAAATTCTTTTGAAATGTGTCAACATATAATAATTTGTATGTACACTCCTTTCTATGAATTTGATGATAAGTGCTTGAGACATAAATGTTGATCAAGAGTTCACAATGACAACATATTGAGAGTTGAGTTTAACATTTTTAGCACTGTGCTTTTCATGTTCTATATTGTTAGGTGCTAATAAGCACGCCAACATATGAATTTGCCGAGCTTTTAAAAGGTACATCATACAAGTGCATACCATGCATGTAATTATATATCTAACAAAATATCACTCCTCGCACCTCTTAATTAAGTCCATATATAGTTTTAGCTCTTTCCTTTTACAGTAGTACATCATTATACTAAAATTTCACTTGCATGTGCTGTAGATGACGTAAGTAAATGATCAATTAGGCCACAAGCTAGCTGGCCCACACCCCAGGCATGCCCTCAATTGATTTGCCATGTTATTAGGTTGCTCATCATGATTTAAAGGAATTTTTTTGCTTTGTCAATAGTTTGGTTAATTATCTTTTCATGTAATATCAATTCCTAACTTTTGTTGTAAGATGGCACTAATATTAAGTTTTGCTCTATCTGCAGAACTCGCAAAATGATGCTTTTGTGCACAGAAGATTGAAGCAGGAAATTATGTGCATGGAAATGGTTGTAGTGATACTTGCTTTTGTTTTATGTATATAAGACTATGAAATTACTATTTGGAACTGTCATATGTATAATGCCTTATGCTTACATTTTCCAACTTGAACTTGAATGTTGTGAGCTCGGGAACTGTTATGATGTCTTTTGTTTGATCTATACATACATACATACATACATACATACATACATACATACATACATACATATATATATATATATATATATATATATATATATATATATATATATATATATATATATATATATATTGTGGAATGGATGGATGGATGGATTATTTGATTGTTTGTGGAATGGATTTTAAATGAATTTGTGGAAAATGGGGTTCTGTTGGTTTGTCGATTTCCCGAGTGTTTTGTACATTTCCCGAGTGTTTTTGGCACTCGGGAAATTGAACAAATATTTCCCGAGTGTCGACACTCGGGAAATCGACCAAATATTTCCTGAGTGTCGACACTCGGGAAACCGACAAAAAATTTCCCGAGTGTCAACACTCGGAAAACGTGACCCGTGGCAATTTCGTGTCGGATTCGCTTAAGCTTTCCGAGTGTCGTTTTTGCCATGCACTCGGAAACACTACCAGTGTCAATTTTCCCTGGTTTCATCGGTCAAACGTTGGAAACATTCCTGAGTGTTTTTTCAGCATATTACCGAGTGTCAACACTCAGGAAAGATTCCCGTTACGGGCGGAGAAGCCGTTCAGCAGGGTTTCCTCCCGAGTGTGTGGGTTTCCCGAGTGTATGCATATACACTCGGGAAAGTAATATTTCCCGAGTGTAACACTCGGGAAACTATTTTTATCCCGACTAATCTATCCCGAGTGCTTTTTCCCGAGTGTGACACTCGGGAAAGACATTTCCCGAGTGTTTGGCCCCCTTTCCCGAGTGTTTTTGGCACTCGGGAAACATCTTGTTTCTGGTAGTGGTTATCTAGGAGAATTTGGAGAGATGGTTGGGACTGGCTACATTGCGACCTCGTGCAAATAGATGCTTGGGATGCTTGTTGTCACATATGCATGTCATTTGTGAAACATTTGCACATAATATTGTATTTGAAAATTTTGATTTTTTTTTTTGAAATCTACAACTCAAATTGAAGCTTCAACATAAAACAAAAACAAAAACTTGTGATCATCCTTGGGAAATAATTTATTTAAACCTTATATTATTTATCATGAATAAACATTTTTCCCAAAGTTTTGTAACCTAATTCAACTATGTAAAAATTCAAACCAAGTTATAAAAGCCCTTGCTGTTAATGAATTAAAATAAGAAGAATAAATCTTGAACAGTAAGGTTAGAAATTTTATATGGGTACTAGATCATCCTAGAACACCTCTGAAAATTTTTAGAATTTATTTGCTATTTATTTAGCCCGGTCAAACTTAAGGGGTTTGAAGTTAAAACAGTAACTGGTCGGGTTGACTTGGGCTGATCAGACCCTCCGACCAGACTCGACTTCGATCGGACCATCCGAACAGACCTGGCCCTGACCGGACCGTCCGAACGGACTCAAACAGTCGCATCTTGACTTGATCCAACCAACTCACCGCGCTACACCAGGGCCTGAACCGAGCCATTTTTGAACCACTGACCAGTGGGCCCTATTGGTCAGGGCCTTCGTCCCTGTTGGCGTGCAAAGCTTTGTCGCCACACGCCCACTGTATGCTGCAAACACCAGTCGATGCCGTGGCCGCACGGCCCAAACTGACCAACCCTAGTGCATCCCCACTTGACGCCGCCTCCATTCCTGTCATCTCCTCCAGCTAAAACCCCCTCCTGCTCTCATTCCTCCTCACTTCTCCTCTTGTCAACTGAGGAGAGGGACGCTCTCTCTTGCTCATCGCTTAGGTAAGCTTGAAGCTTTAACGTCCCTCGTTCTCACCATCCCATGCCGTCTCCATTTTGGCTAATGATATCTACTGTCTTCGCTTGTATCTCCCGAGACAAAGCAGTGCCATTGGAGCTTCCAGAGCGCACACCGAGCGACATCGTTTTGACCATCTTCATCTCGGATGAGCTTCTTGATCAATATTGTGCGTCACATCGTGGCTTTGAGCATGATTAAGAAAACCCCTCAACTAATTTGGTCAATGCATGACTGGAGTTTTGGAATTTGGAAGTGACCCATTTCCGGTCGACAAGGTTCCTTGTGGGGACCCAAAATTACAATTCTGGACCCTCTGTGTTTCATGCACTAATCCAGGATCACGCTAGTGCACACAGTATCAACAAAGATGAGTATCGATCCACACAAGCGAATAGTAACATAAACGAATAGTTTGTTTAATAAATAATGGCTTGACCTTACAGTCGAGTTTACAATTATTAAGCCACGTAGGGCTAACAGAGAAATAAAGCAGCAAAAACAAAAATGGTAGCGGTGTCCCATCGATTCACCACAGGCAACCGACTAGGATCTAGACCCCACGATTAGGCACCTTCGATAAACTCCTCCTCGAATGCTGGTGAAGACTCCTCCTCTTCTGCTTGATTTATTTTAAAGCAAGCGTGAGTACACACCGTACTCGCAAGTCACACCACATAAATGCAATTATACATGCAAGCTTATTACAAGGGAATGGCATTATGTGGTTCTTTTACGGAAATGTGACATTTGCAGTTAAGTACAAATAATAGATTGAAAGCAAGTAAAACAAATAGATAATGATAATTTAACAGTTTGATTTCACAAAGACACACACAACCTAAACAGATTGTTCACATAGCCATATGTTTTAGATCACACAGCCCTTCCCACACGCTTTTTAAAGATCTACCCTCGTGTGAAATCCCGAGCATTGTCCATGACCATGACACGGCTATTCAATAGATTGTTTACACTCGCAGAGTTTGTACACTTTACCCACAAGATACAACCAGTGTTGCAAACACTAATCGTAACAAAGCATTTCAGAAACTTCATCTTAACATAGATGCTCCCGATGTGCTTACGTCATACCAAACCATACACAGTGCATGGTACAACACACACCGTTGGACAGGGAAGCGGCGAACCGTCCCACGATGCGACTACATGGTAGCACACACCTCCACCCTATTCACATAGCCTAACCTACCGCCTGAGCAATCAATGCCAAGAATTCGTATCCTACTATGCTAGGGCCGTCCCATAACAGGCATGTGGTCGTACAAGAGGGCTCAGTTCAATGGCGCACAAAGTTCAGTCCTTAAGTGACCGAGGCAAGACTTCCAAATTCTAACTATGGCACACAGATTAATTTGTCACACAGATTTATATTTCCCATATCACATAGCCACCATGTCACACAGTTCCATCCACTTGCCTCAGTCTAAACCTTTTTCCCACCCAGTTGATTTAAGTGCAACACATGCCACAAAGACACATAGTACACACAGATTATTACAAAGTTACATAGTCACTTAGTCAAGTTAATAATTGCACTTTACATGAATGGGTGATTCGTGGCATGACTAAGCAATCTAATCGCACTAACCAACCCACGTTGGTGCTATAATATTTACCAACTAAGTATCAACTAGGGTGACAAAGGATCAAGACATAACAAGTCACACAAGGAAGGCATAACAGATTGGATTTAATAGCCAATCCCAAAAGCATTTAAATAATTACTTGAAATAAAATGCAATACTTTGAATTAAAATAATATTTAGAAAACTGGGATTCCAACATGGTCAAAGCATGACTTGCCTTGGAATAAGTCTAGAAATTGATCTTGGTCTTGTCGTACTCCTTCTTCCTCAAATCGTCCAAAAGCGTCGAAGTCTACTCGCAAACGAAGCAAACAAACAAAATAAATAAATAACAGAGGCAAAACAACTCAAAAAAAATAAATAAAAATGTCCATTAAATAGATCTTGAATTTATAGGAATTTAGCAATTTGAATGGACTGATTTGGAGTTAGGATGCAAAAGTTATGGGGTTTGGAAGTTTGAATCTAAAGAAAACCCTAAAATCATAATTATATGAATTTCCCAAATTATTTCTCAACAGAAAAATTGGAATATTGCGCAAGCATGACATTAGCATGACGCTAGCCCTGGGAATTTCGGAAAAGATAAATAAAAAGAAAACCTGACGTGTAGGGCGGAGATGGGATCTTTGGGTTCCTACGGCGGCTAGGGCTAGGCGCTGTGGCTATGGCGGCGGCGGAAAGGGAGCGGAGGGCGAGGGCTTCCTCCCTTTATATAGGCGGCGGCTCGGGAGCGTCTAGGGCACGGACGCCCAAACGGCCACGCGGCGGCGCAAACGAACCCGCAACGAGAAAGGAGATGGGAACGAATTCAAGATTTAAATTCAAACCGAGCCGGTGCGAAAGAGATAAGGATTGAGATTGGTGAGAAAATCCGGGGATTTTAGTTAGCAAAAACGTACACGGGGCGGAGCTTCTAGAAGCTCTAATGGCGGACACGGCTGCGGAGCTGCACGAGTAAGGAGACCGTGTCGGAGACGACAACCTCGGCGGGCCCACTGGTTAGAGGAACACGGAGGCGAACGCGCGCGGGTGTTGATCCAAACGTCCAGCGTTGATCCAACGACGGGGAAGGATGGGCTGCTTGGGCTTGTGCGTGGGAAAAGGGAACTGGGCCGGGTGATTCGGCCCATACTGTTTACTGAGATTTTTAATACTTTTTCTTTTTAAGAAAATACCAGAAATCCAAATAAGCAATAGAAATTAGCAAATGAACTTGGAAAAATTCCAGAAAATTCTAGAAAATATATCCAAGCACATAGAATCCAAATAAAATAGTTTTGACTATTGTTCATGTTGACTTTAGTCATATTAAATGGTTTTGTTACTCAAAGTCCAATATTAAGCTTTTAAATTAAATTCAAATAAATCCAAATGGTGAATTTTCTCTCTACCAACTATTCAAAGGATTTTTAAAGCTTAGAAAAATTGGGATGTTACATTCCATTTTCACCTCATTGTCGATCTGGTGGGGCATTGCTTAATCCCCTTCATTTCCATCATCTTAGTACTTGCCTTAAGCTCCGCCACCAGCTATTTGTCCCTCTCCATGCTCAAGGTCTTCTCTTCACGTGAGTCGTAGCACCGTTGTCACCTTCATCGACACCGACACTACTCCAGCCATCTCCGAATCTCTCCAACGCTCAGGTAGCATCCTTGAGTCTCATAGATGCTGTGGCACACGCTAAAGTGGACAATGCAGAGCTTTACTTTTGCATGCATGTTGCCATAGTATTGCCGCCGCCCATCTCCGGCGTGCCGCCGGTACACACCACCGTAGAGGTCGCCACTAGTACCTTTAGAAGCACACAGCTATTAGGAACCCAGTCATGGTCTTGGTTCACGCCGGCGTGGACCACATCGCCGGCAGTGAGCCTGGCAATGAATCCACCTGTTTTCGGGCTTTTGTCGTACTTCGCCCACTACTGTAGCGAGGAGGTTAGGGCAAATCAGCGTCATTAACTGCAAATGATTGCTTAGTTAGTTAAATGGATGTCTTAAAAGAACTGATGTGTCACTTACACGTGGGGCCATAAACAGAAAACGAGGTTTAAATACCGGTTTTGCTTAGAGAGTGACATGTGGGACCAAGGCACTTAAGTGTACAGTGGTGAACTTGTGGACCGGACTCATAGACCGACGGTTCATGCACTGTTGCGTGGACCGGTGTCTATGACCTACGGGCCCCACTTGTTAGAATGCTTAAATTCGGGAAATAAATAAAAAAAATGAAAAAGAAATGAAAATCGCGCAGGTCCCGCTGTCAGCATCTGAGACTATAGATCTCGGCACAAAACGTATTAATTACTTTAGGAAATCCCGAAATGAATTATTTGTTCCATTGAAAAATACAATTAACTTCAAAAAATGCATAACTAATTCATCTCAACTCAAAATCTTGTGAAACCAATTTTGATAATTTTCATTTTAAATGAACTTTATTTTGAAATAGGTTTCAAATATTTCATCATCCCAGAAAATATAGTTTTTGGAAATTGATCCATAACCGAATTAGTTTTACACTAGAAAATGCTTTTAAGTTTGAAAATTCTTAACTAATTCATATAAACTTCAAATGAGTTGAACCAAGTTATTTTGGTCTTATAATTTTATTCTCTATTTATCTATGTAATCCTTTTCTCTACCTCTATCTTGCAAAATTTCACTAAATAATTAAATTCAGATGAATAGTAACCGAAGCACTATTTTCAGCATTTTCCAAGAATCTGGTTTTCAAACTACTATAACTTTCACATACTAGCTCCAAATGGAATAATTATTTTACCTAAATTCATATAAAATCATCATCTAAATACTGTAGAAAAGTCATGCATTTTTAGCACTTTGAATTTTTAGGTTTTTCTCGGTGTTGATTCGATGTTGTTTTTGTATAGAATTCGAAGTGACCGATGTAGACTCATAGGCCACCGAGAGCGAGTAACTTGAGTTCCAGCAAGGCAAGCATCATTTCAACTTTGTTTGCATCATATTGATCCCAGTTTTTGTTAATTTAGTATTTTGAAATGCAATCATACTTGCTTGCATGCTATTTTGATATGTCGGTATTTTTGTGATGTATAGTTAGTTATATCCGACTCATGATGACATCCTTGATATTTCCATTACATATATGCTTAAGGTTAGATGGTTGTGTGATGATATTTCTATTTTGTTGATTGTCGCTTAGCCATGCAAGTCTAGAGTTGTCGGTAGTCCGGTTGACGAGATAATTCTGTCGACCTTGTGAAACACCTCACCTTTGATTTTTCTACCATTGGTCTAGATCTTTGAATCTAGTTGTTTAGTTCTTTTTGGTAAATTTTAAAAGGATTTGGGTCTGGACAAGTGGTTATAGTGTGGGTGCCTTCGTGTAGGAGACTCGGGTTTGTGGTTGTCTTGTTTGGACCATCAAGGACCATACTTTGGTGACGTCGTTAATTCAAGTAACACTCATACTACCACACGAGGTACTATGGATGCCGTTTGGTTAAGTAAGGTGAAGATTTCATTGGTTTAAACCACAGGTGGTGTGAGGACATAGCAACCGTGAAATCCTATATTCCTTAGGAACCCAATCTAATATATACTGTGCGGGTGAGCACGATTACTTATGTTGGAGGTCACCCAACGAACTAACTACCTCACACTGGCCCCTCTAACACAACTTGCGTGCCCGCTTAGCATTCGCTATATGTATATGTACTAAGTTGGGATTTCATCTCGCATAGGTGATCTAACTCAAGAGGGTCTTCTTGGTAAACAATACCAAATCTAGATCTACCCAGCTAACTCACCAAAGGCAGTGTGTTTGGCTTACGGGCTGGCGAGTCGATGTGGGTAAAGTTGTACTCCCCTGCAGGGTGTAAATCTATTCGAATAGCCGTGTCCACAGTTACAGATGACCGCTTGAATTCGGGAGTCATTATTGTTAGACTTTGAATTAAAAATTGACATGGTTACAACTCGGTATTCAGCATGAATAGGTATTCATGCATTTTAGTTATCAAAGTGGGCTGCGACTTTGGTATTTGTTGTTTCAATTGTTTATTAATGTATATCTATGTCACATATTTATCTTTTGCTTAAAAACTTGTTTATAAAATGGCATTTGAAAACTAGTATGTGTATGATGAAAATTATTGTGTTTTCCACAAAACTAAGCCACTATTGCCATCCTTTGGATATCCTCTTTGCATAAATAATTTTTCCTTTGTGTAAGACTTACGAATATATTTAGTACTTAACCTGAGTGCTGCAAATTCAGGTGAAGACGTTACTACGCCCGACGAGTTCGTTAGCGCTGACTTTGGCGACGCTAACAAATAGTGCTATTCTTTAACTCCCAGTTGGTTTCCATGGGTTATGGGGCACACCATTGCTGGACTTTTGTTTATTTTGCTTACTTCTGCTACTACTTGTTGTATTATTTTGGATTTGGCCAGTCGGCCCTATTGTAATAGTTGTAGACTTTAACTATTGTTGTATGCCACTATGTAATGTCAATGTATGCCTTGTATGGTTGTGTTGGTCACTGATCTTGGGAGCCAACACGGTCACATACTCGCGGTTTTTTAATTCCCTTTTAACTCATTAAGGGTGGACTCGGACCATTTGGAGAACCGATCATCATGTAGTGCTTGTAGAAGAGCAGTACGTATGATCATCTGAGCTTTAGTTTTCAGTCGGGTCTTCTCACTTAGATGGAGTTAATTTGGAATTATTTTACTTGAGGCCCAAAGTTATTTCCATAAGACCGGGAAGACCTCGATCTTACGGAAATAACCCGGGGGTCCCCACACTTGTAACTCAATCTCTCAATGGTGGCTTGTGGTGACAAAGGCGCCATGGATACCAAAAAAAAACCATTTCGATCCTTGGTTATTCTTGTTGCATGGGAGCTATGGAAGCAGAGGAACGACAGAACCTTTCAGTGACAAGTGATAACGTCCATTGTGCGCCTAGCCAAGATAAAGGGAGAAGCCCGAACCTAGTGCCTAGTGGGGGCTTAAAAACTAGTGGAATTCATCTTGGGAGAGTAACAACCTTTTTTATTTTCTCCTTTTTCTTTTTAGACCTTTGTACATAAACTTGTTTTTATAATAGGCAAGTCTCATGCCTATTCATTTAAAAAGTAAATGTAGTCTATGTGCATTGCCCTTTTTTTCTTTTGTGATTATAAGGAAAACGTACACGCACACACATCACCACACGTATGCGCACACGAGTGCACCCCTTAGCACAAGCCTAGACATACGGAGGCTGATGATAAATCCGCGACATCACAAAATTCCTACTAAAAAGCACTCGTGTGCGATTCCACCTCAAAACACCATGAAAATGGTTTTGAAAATTTCGAAAATAGTTTGTGAATGTTGATACAAAATCAGTCTACAATGTCGTAAAATTTAAGTCTAAATTCAACCTACATTTGGAGAATAAAAAAAACAAGAATAAAGATTCTAAGCTCTCCAAAACTAAACCGCACACATCTTGAAGCAAATTTGTTTTCTTTTGGTAAGACGTAATGTTGTTTGCAATGGAGTAGTGGGTGGCTGCAAATCAGACACACTGCCTCCTCTAGGGAATGCACTGACCAAGCACCTAGCTAGCTCCCAAAAGGCAAACTCGACAGCAAACTGGTAAATCCCGAAATAAAAGGGAAATGTTACCATTGAGTAAGTTTTTTTCATTTTTATTTTTGCGAGTGAGAGTAAGTTTCGCATAACCTATTTCAAGTTTAATTTAGAGATGAAGTTTAGTAGAATATTTGCTCCTCTCGTAATTTTTTTCCCTTTTTAAAAATTCTCAACACTACCAGAAAACACGTATTTCCCGAGTGCCTATGTATTTCCTGAGTGTCTGAACGAAAACACTCGGGCAGATCCCGAGTGTTTCATAGGACACTCGGGACAAGAAGTAAACACTCGGTAAAAGAAACTTTCCCGAGTGTTTCTCATAACACTTGGGAAATAATATATAATCCCACGTGCATTGGAACGCAAACACTCGGGATCTTTTTTTTTCTGTCGCGTCTTTTTTTTCCGTCCGCACTCATTTTTCTTTCCGTCGTGCCCCTTTTCTTTTTTCCGTCCGCGTCTCTTTTTTTCCGGCCGCGCTTCTTCTCCTCTAACCCTAATCCCGCAGCCGCTCCCCCTCCTCCTCATTGCCGCCACCGCCTGCCTCCTCCCCCTCCTCCTCATTGCCACCGCCGCCCGCCTTCTCCCCCTTCCCCCTCCTCCCGAGCGCCGCCCGCCTCCTCCCTCCTCCGGCACCATCGGCCTCCTTCTCCCAGCGCGGCGCCGCCACTGCCTACTCCCCTAGCGCCACCTCCCTATGGCGCCACCGCCACCTCCTGGCTCCACCCCCTCAGCCTGTGCGGCTCGGCCCACCGCCGCCACCTCTCGGTGCTGGCCGCCACCACCGTCTCCCAGCTCCCCTGCCCGCCCTTGCCTGCCCATCGCCCGATGCATTGCTCACCGTCATGCCGGCTCGGTCCAAGCTGCCAGCCTCCTCCCCGGCTCTCGCAGCTCCCCACGGCCTCCTCCTCCCTTGCCACGGCCGTGGGCAGTGCCGCCTCTGCTTCGGCTCGGCCTCGGCACGCCCACTCGCCAGGCTCGGCCTCGCTCATTGCTCCTTGAGCAAAGACCCCTTTCATTTTTGTTTTGCTTTCATTGGTATACTGATTTCCCTTTACTGATGTGGCTTACGGTTGTTTATGCATGAAGAGGCAAATGGATGTGGGTTGCTAGCTGATATGCATGGTGAATGCTGTGTTGGATGCGGGCTACCACCGCCATGGTTGCTGATGTTTGCACTGAGGTGAACCCTACTCTATTCTCTCCATTTCCTCGCGCTCTATGATGCATATGTGATGAACCGAGAGATATATGTATAGATGCTACTGTGAGATGATCTATGGGTGAATGATGAATATGTGACAAGGTTGTCTATTATCCATGTACAACTTTTCTTTGGATCACAAGGTTATTAGATGACCAATCTAGAGATACATAGGCACTGCCAACAGAGGAGAATCCGATTCTCTTTTATCCCTTTATTGCTTGTTTCTAATTTCTCTTCCTGTTGATTGTCACTAAATCTTCTTTTTTCTTTTTGTTAGTTTTATAACATGTCCAAGTTAGCATCTAGTGCTAGCGCAATGAGGATTATTCATTGTGGTCAAATGCACATAGCGTTAAAGAGATGATGGGTTCATAAGTGTCTTTTCGTGTTCAGCATTATGGGTTCATAAGTAATCTTTTTGTTCTCTTTTAAGGCAAACATATGCTCAATTGAAATCACCTTTTGCACGAGGTTCTCTTTACTGTTTTCTTACATGAGCTTGATAATGCTTATCTTGAGCCTTCCTACATGAGTTTTGTTTACGAATCTATCATCCAAATTCTTCCTACGACAATTGTTGATCTTGAGCCACACCAGATTCATACTTTTTATGAATCGGTATGTTGAACCAAACTTGAGCATAATGTGGTTTCAATTAATATAACCCATTATTAATATTACCTTTTGTGCTATCTATGCTTGCTACTCAGGTCGGCAACATGATTCAAGCTGAATCTGATAATACTAAGAGGGATGAATACCTCAAGAGATTGATGAGCATTCCTAATCAGGTTCCATGTTTTGCATTCTAGTATGCACCTTTGCTTTTTGTTATGTTTTCTCTTGATGATAGTTTTGACATGGTTATCTTATGCTTCATGAAATGGGCGGAAATAATTGGACAGCAAGTCAAAGCATTGATATCTCAAGAACCAAGATGTTATTAGATCTATTCTTAACATCTTACTGTAATAAAAATGGATGTCAAGAGCTTCATTTGACTACTATTGCTTAATTGCGGTGTAAACGCAATATTTTGGTTGTTTATTGCTTTGAAGTTCTTTAGTTTACTTGTAGAGTTCCTTGTTAGATTGTGCTTGGGAACTTCAAAGAATAAAGGGTAAATCGCTCAATAGCACTACAAAGATTATGCAAGCTGGAAAATAACATCAATATGTCACCGACAAATGGTCCCAAGGTCTACTTGTCGGCCTCAGATGGGATGTTATTTCCTAACGTATACATCTTTGCCGTGTTTATTGAGCATCACACAGCATGTTTTACAATATAATTGTGTTAGTATCTTCCAAAGTTAAAGCTAGGCTCGAAAAGAGCCCTTCATTGAATTGGTCCCGCTCGCCTCGAGATGTCACTCTAGTATGGCAAGACATGATAATTTCGGACTCGCAAGCCACATATTTTCGGGCTCACACTATCTGCTTTAATCGCCCCTACGTCTTGGTTAAGGGCTTAAGGCTAGTCAATTTGCTCAAATCTACTAGTTGGAGATGCGATTTACTCATTTGTGCTTGCCCGCTTTGTTTTGACAAGGCGGGTTGTTTTATCTCCTTATGCCTCGCAAAGCTAACAATGTTTCATAAGCTAATACGACTTTTTCTTTCTCTCATATACATTGTTTTCACATCGTAATGTACAAATAACTCGTATCAAGCACTATTGTTGAGGGGACCTTATGCCTCAAGACTTCATTTGTGAAACTTCGAGGTATGATGAATCATTGGTATCTATATCGCTTTCTTTTCCATCTTGTTGCTTTACTAAATTGTATTATGTTTGCAACAGATCTGTCAAGAGGGAAACGTTGAAATTGATTGAGACTTTTGTGGACAAAGCCGAAGATCTACAGGTACAAAGGTGAAATGCTTGAGGATGTGCCTCGTATATTTGAGGCTATTTTCCAGTGTACTCTTGAGGTAGGAATACTATCTACTAAGTCATTTTTGTTACCGATCATGTTCAAGTACACATTGAGATTTTTGGTATACTGATATGTGGCACAAATGAAGTGTAGATGCAGGTGGAGGTAGGAGATGATTTGCTTGCTGCTATTGGGTTTGCACTGCTACTGAGGTATACTACCCCCTTAATCCCTCTCTCTCTCTCTCTCCCTGCCCCCTAATGCTCTGTGATGAATCCTAGATGCTCTGAGAGCTATGATGATGCTGCTATTGTGATGTGTATGTGTATGTTTCTTCTAATGTTTTGCCTGTTGGATAATTTTTATTCTCTTGAGTTTATAGTCTGTGGCCTTTTTTTAATCATGTTCTGGTGTCATTCCTTTCTTCCATTTTATTGATTTAAAAAGTCAATTTATTATCTCATCCGTCAGTCATTATCTTTAAGAAAAATATAACTCTCATTGAGGTTCCTTTGTGCTTCTTCAAATATTTGTATGAATGTACGTATGTTAAGCTTTCACCAGAGTGATTCTGACATATGAATAGATGTTATCAATACCATTTGTGTTCATATAGGTATTGGATGCGTGACATGCAGTTTGAAAAAGCATGTAGATGGACATTTCAATTTTTTTGGTTGCTAATTAAGCTATCCATGACAACCTTTTCCTCGATGTACATTAATAGTTGGGTTCTATCACTTTCTTTGAAAATTTGAGATTCTATTCTATGCCATTGAAATGTCTATATAGTAGAGGATATATCGCTACCAAACAGCTTTTGTTGCTAATAATAATATCTATTGTGCAAATTTTTGCAAGCTCCATTATCCCCTGTTTTGGTTCTTTGGTGTATGTGTGTCAATATGCTTGTCAACTTGTGCACCATCTAGCAAGCATATCATTATGTGTTATCTTTTCTTAAAATTCAACATTTGACTATAGTTATTAGTTGCTCATTTGATTTCATGTTTATGAATTATGTTATGTTCGTTGCATTCTCCATTACATGCCGATTAAGCTGAAGTATGTATGCCCCAGATGCTTGCAACTGCGAATGATCACTATTCACTCATTACATGCCCCAGAGTGTTTTATTTCTTTATATCCTGTTTCATGATTTAAAGCAAGTTTAGGGGCTTGGTGGTACTTAGTGCCTTAGTGGTAGAATTAATCTAGTCTAGGGACAGCACTTTTCATCAGCAAACTTTCAGATGGACCTAAATGTCACAGTTAAGCACTTCAACTAATCAAGTTAAAATGTGAGTTTCTGAATCCAAGTGACATAGAAAAATTTGAGGACATTAGATGAAACACTCTTAATTTAGACAGTTGGAGAAGCAGACTCTCCAATACTTTTCTCTTCCATGTAAACAGATATGCATCTCATTAATAATTGTTGGTAGAGCTTTAGTGAAAAATATTTCACATGTTGATAGGTTGCAAAAAAAATGAGATACAAGCTCAGTATTTTTTATTTGGTTTTTGCATGTTTATCTTTCGTCAGCAGGTTATTTAAAGGGAATATGTGACATTATATGCCCACTTACTACGTTTTTCTACTCGTATGATCACAACTGCAGGTTGACTATGCTTGTACTCCAGAAGAAGTGCAGCAGCATTTTAATTCTTATGGAACTGTCAACAGAGTGACGATCCTGACTGACAAGTTTGGGCAACCAAAAGGATTTGCTTATGTGGAATTTGTTGAAGTAGAAGCTGTCTAGGAAGCTCTCAAGTTGAATGAATCAGAGTTGCATGGTCGCCAAATCAAGGTGAGATGTT
This sequence comes from Phyllostachys edulis, assembly GCA_036346405.1. NCBI lineage: Eukaryota > Viridiplantae > Streptophyta > Magnoliopsida > Poales > Poaceae > Phyllostachys > Phyllostachys edulis. Next base: position 20,055,702 of record CM070566.1, read on the forward strand.
AATTCAACTGAAATTGGCTTTCCTTGTTTTCAGCAAGAGCGTACATGGATCACTAACCTAACAACCTTGTATGCTCATCAGGTGGCACCGAACAGGACTAACGTCCCTGGGATGAAGCAGCCTCGAGGAGACCGAGGAGGAGGATACAACCCATATGGCCACCCCTATATGAGGTCATATGGAGCACCGTTTTTTAATCCTTATGGTTATGGGTGAGTTGGCACTTGTCTACTTAGCACCCTCGCCTCTTGGGTCTCTGAAATAAGGAGAGCCTAATTACTCTCTTTTTCTAATGCCCAGTTTGTTTCTCTTAAATGCAGGAGATTTCCCAGGTTACACCGCCCGCGCAGACCTTACTTTTGAAGATCTGGTTTTTATGGAGTTTGCCTGCACATGACTAGTCTTCGGCCTTAGCCAGCCCAGAGAATCCACCTCATCGCCATGCTTCGTTATTTCATAGCTAGACACAGTGTGCTCGGTTTATGCTATGTTACTATGTTATTTCGGTGTTGACCATGTTTAAGCCACTACAGGTAGTAGCATTATGTACTATTGACTTGCAATTATTGGGAACAAAGTATTATCAGTTACACGTTCTACTGGGTTGTATTGTTCTGACCTTCGATCGGATGCATCAGTGCAAGCCAATTCCACTTAGTTTAATCTATATATGTCAATGTTGTTTAATCTATATATGTAGTGATTTGTAGTATTTATCTTGCTGTGGAATTATGGTTTATTTGATTGCAAAATCGGTGCAAAACTAAATTGGATCATATATACCCTATGGAAAAGTATATTGTTTCCCGAGTGTTTAGGACGAAAACACTCGGGAAATATGGCCACGTGGCCATCCATTTCGACACTGTCACTCAAATTTCCCCAAGTGTTATTGGTCGATATACACTCGGGAAAGTATTCCGTTAAGGTGTGGAAACCCGTCGTGCGAGCTAGTTTCCCAAGTGTTTTAGGTTTTCCGAGTGTAACTCAAAACACTCGGGAAATTTCATTTTCCCGAGTGTAATCTCTAGAACACTCGGGAAATCAGTTTGAACCCCGACTAAACTATCCCGAGTGGTTTTTACCGACGGTCGGCCTTCAGGAACTAATTTTTCGAGTGTTTTTGGGACTTTCCCGAGTGTTTCGGGCACTCGGGAAAGTATTGATTTCTGGTAGTGCAAGGGCAGGCTGGCAGGCACCGTAGACCAATCGGCCGATTATCGGTTCGATCGGCTCTACTGGAACAACCAACCCCCCCCACCCCGTTAGAGTTTTAAGTCGGTTCCGAAATTTGGGTTTTGAATGAATTTTGTCAAAAAAATCAAATTTGCTTGAATTTTGTTCAGTTGATGAATATGAGTGAAGTAATACAAGCCCATCCAAATCTTGCTACCATGCTAACTAGCTCAATTGATTATTTTAGTTCGAATTTGATTTTTTTAAAATTTAAAATCCAAAAAATTCAGAAAGAAAATGAGTTTTTTGGCCGAAATTGGCCGAAAATTTCCGATTATCGGCCTTACTGGCCTTACCGGAGCCCTAAAAAAATGCCGATAGAAAAAACCCTGTCGTAGACTACCACGTAAACCAAAACCGGCCGGCTGAACCGATCGTCCCCATACCTTATCCAGCATTAATTCCCCGTACCTTGCCCAGCTAAGCTTAGCAAGGAGAAACATGTGCCCAGGCAAGGAGAAGCATTTGCTGGCCAAGGTAACCCCTAACTACTGCTTAGGCAAATATAAGGGCATCTTCAATAATGTGATATCAGTTGTCTCTAAGGATTGCTATGTTGGATTTGTGATGACGTGGAAGAGAGAGGGAGAAGAGAGAGAGAGTGAAGTCGTTGTCCTGGACGCGACGAGCTACGCACGTGAAACAATACGCAAGCGATGACGGCGTTTGTTATTGGAGCAGTATCGTCACTTTCCTCACGCGTTTTTTTGGCGTAACACAGATCCGGAGTGCATGTGCGAGGACGAAGCGAATTTCTCCATGGCGCGCGATTGCTCTGTGCGACGGCGCGAAAGGGATTTCTCGCGCCATGATTTCCTCTGGGTGCTTCCCCAGTGCTTCCCCTTCCCTGTCTGCTCTCCCATTTCCCAGTCTGCGAGAAAGACGGTCGCGGATCTGATCCTCCCTTTCCCAGCCCTCTCATCTCCAAAGATGTGATTCGGGGTCCTGCGGCGCCGTCGTCGGCCGTGCCCGTGAGGTGCTGGTGGTGCCGGAGGAGGACTACTCTGATGTGTCAACCATCGCCAAGTTCCTAGCCGGGGAGGTTGCGTGCTTGCCGCCGGGGGCGGAGTGTCTGGGCCGGCCGAGGAGAGTCGACTGGCCCAGCTGGTCAGAGTCCGTCTCCTGGATCCTCAAGGTGAAGCAGCGCGAGCTCCATTGGTTGGGTTGGGCAGGCAACGTGTTGTGTACTTGCGTTAACCAATACCATTTCTTCTACCATGTTCTGTTGTGTGTGCCTAATGTGTAGCAGTTGGTTTCGTCTCCAGGTCCGATCGTACCACGGCTTCCTGCCGGCGACGACCTACCTCGCCGTGAGTGGACTATATTGTTGCTCAAGTATCTGTCTATACTGTTCAGCAAAGTGGAGATTATACGTATGATTCTGATCCAGATGATCGAATCACAAGTTTAGGATTTAAAAATAAACTGAAGATGCGTGTTCTGTCTGAAAATAATTAACATTGTACTCTGCATTTACAATTGATACATGTATGGTAATGCTATATTTCATTAGTAACTTGGATTGTGCTTACTATTGTCGATAAAAAATAAGGTTCAACTTCTAATACTAGTACCAGTTATACATAAGCCGTACACGGCAATGGAGTTCCAAATTTTAACCACACTACTAATCTGATTTTTTTTCTTTTTGCAATTTATTTTCATCCAGGACAATGGATGGGCATTCCAATTGCTATCTGTGGTTTGCCTGTCTCTGGCTGCCAAGATGGAGGAAACCTCTGTACTACCCCTCCTGAACCTTCAGGTAACTTGATCAATCTATCTCCCTTTATTTGAGCTTATTCTGTACACATATGGAATGGAGGAAGCACAAGTGCACAATTACTACAAATCAGACCAAATTCTTGCTGTAATGTTTCCCTCAAAAGAAAGAATTGAAAACCTGATTAATAACTCTGGAATCAAATATCATGTGCTCCATGCCTCATATTCCCTTGATCTGAATTATCTTTCTTCGTTCCAATACTTATTTTTAAAAAAACTGAGATTGTAACCAGTCTTTTGAAAGGTTTCAGCAAATTTCATGAACCTGGACATGGGGCAGTAACATCTAGATACAAGCAATTTTTTTGTTTTGGTTTGGTCATCAGTCATTCCTAAAATCCATTCATGACATCAATGTAGCCTGAAATCAATGACAATGAATCAGTCCCAATGTAGCATGTAGTCTGTAATTTTTGGTTGTACTCTGCATTTACAATTGATACATGTATGGTAATGCTATATTTCATTAGTAACTTGGATTGTGCTTACTATTGTTGATAACAAATAAGGTTCAACTTCTGATACTAGTAACAGTTATACATAAGCCGTACACGGCAATGGAGTTCCAAATTTTAACCACACTACTAATCTGATTTTTTTTTCTTTTTTGCAATTTAATTTCATCCAGGATCATGGATGGGCATTCCAATTGCTATCTGTGGCTTGCCTGTCTCTGGTTGCTAAGATGGAGGAAACCTCTGTACCACCCCTCCTGAACCTTCAGGTAACTTGATCAATCTATCTCCCTTTATTTGAGCTTATTCTGTACACATATGGAATGGAGGAAGCACAAGTGCACAATTACTACAAATCAGACCAAATTCTTGCTGTAATGTTTCCCTCAAAAGAAAGAATTGAAAACCTGATTAATAACTCTGGAATCAAATATCATGTGCTCCATGCCTCATATTCCCTTGATCTGAATTATCTTTCTTCTTTCTAATACTTATTTTAAAAAAAAAACTGAGATTGTAACCACTCTTTTGAAAGGTTTCAGCAAATTTCATGAACCTGGGCATGGGGCAGTAACATCAAGATACAAGCAATTTTTTGGTTTTGGTTTGGTCATCAGTCATTCCTATATGGTCAATTTTTCCTAGTAGGAGAGGTTAATGGTTAAATCTTTAATTGATCAATAAGTGCCTGGATCCAAACCCATGTTTAGTACATGTTCTTTCCTCTATAGCTCTCTGGATTTCCATGGTATATCAAGTGTAAGGGCATCCCCCTAAATCATATCCAAATTTCTCTATAGTAGACACATGTAAGCATTTGTTTTGATTTTATGATTACTGAACCTACAATGCCCCAAACTCTTCTAAGGCTTGGATTGAAGTATATTGAAGGCGAATGCAGTGATAGAAATGAAAAACTATACTTCTGTGCTATCTCATAGATTTTCGTTATCCTGCCTTTGTCCCTTTGTAGGAGATTGCGAACTCAATCTGTGGAGGAAAATCATGCTCCTTTTGTTTTTCTCATGTACCTGTTGTTCGATCAAACTATTTTCTTCATAAATTCCCTCGCATTTATCTCACTATGTTCCGAACTCCAAATAACTGAGAGAATTATAGAAGCAATGGCGCTTGGCATAATTGTCTTTTCTTGGTTGCTATATTCTATAACCTTGTAGTAATCTTGGATCTCATTGTATATTTGGTGCTTGCCTCCACCCAGGGACCTAACTACATGGTGCGGACTGCAAAGAAATCTATGCTCGAGGAACTTGAGGGGATGCTGGAGATTGTGGACCCGCAGCCACCAGGGAAGCAGAGGCTGCTGAGCTGTAGGAAGTTTGATCTTCCATAGGGTGGAGCGATCTCAGAGGAGAGGATGGAGGGATGGAAGCAGAAGCAGGAGAGACTTTATTTGGTTGTACTTTGTAGTACTTGTTTCGATTTATTGTATACATCGATATGCTATGTGATGAGCCATCGATTTGTACTTTGCATAATTTGTTGTCTCTTGGAAGATGTATGACATGATACGTCGATTTGTTGTTCAGTTCTAGGGTTAGAATCATGCAAAGCTTCAATGCTTGTGAGGCTTGATGTTAGAATTGCCGCTTGTTTATATATGTAGATGTAACCAAACAACACATGTAGATCACAAATATTGAAGTTAGTGTTGATCAGGATGGTTATTTGATTCATGCAAAGCTTAAATGCTTGTGAAGGTGTTGGAGACAACCTAAGAGATAAACCATTGGAATAGTTGTCTCTAATATTGTCTCAAGATGACATGGATGGTATTAGAGACAAACTAAGAGACAAACTATCGGAGATGCCATAAATTGTTTTGGACATTGTCACGGTCTTCAAGGTGTCATGCAGCTGTACTTGCATCGCTAATTGCCAGTCTTAAATCAACATCTAAGGCTGCTCTCAATGCTCCACCTTGACTAGTATCTTAAGCATGCCATGTAGACAAATTGATGATATGGCACCATAGTTAATGAGGAGAGATAGTACTCTAGTATCTAATTTGGATACCAGTTTGGGCTCGAAATCCAACACGTAAAAATTTATTTCGCGATCCTGTAAGCAATGCTAATTTGAGAGGATTGATATGTTGTATACTGGTATAGGGTTAAAATTTCATGCTATGGTCTCAGCGGATTTGAACACGCATGGCATTTTGTTGGATCCTTATATTTGTTAACATGCAAATTTACTTGTTAGGCATATTGACCGAATTAGCAGAGCTGTGTGTTCACTCATGGCCCAAGTAAAGGCTTGTTTTCTTTTTACCCAAACAACGTTTACAAGAATAAGCAAGTTTACATGAAGGGTAGACTAAAATGTCTCATTACAAAGACATTTGTACAAGTCTGATCCAAAACTATGTCGAATTCACAGCGTCTCGCACGGTTTCTGTTTGAGCATATTTGGAAAAAGTTTGGGCCGAAATAGATTATGTTCATGACTCCATTCATGTACCTCTAAATATATTTTGATGAAATTTTAGTTGGCACTTTTTATGTACGGATACATGTTCATGTATTTACGTTTGTGTGTGTCAACAAACATTTATTGCTTTAGTACATACCACAAATATGCTACAATGCTCAAATACTAGTAAAGATCATGCATGTAATTAAATGAAACAGCATAAGATACTACACTATAAGAAATCATGTATTGGAAAGATAGTATCCTAACACTTCTCATACACTAAGAAACTACACTAAGATACTGCCTATTGGGAGCAGCCTAAATACCAACGAGATGTAATATACATGCCTGTAATCGATCGAGAACTTATTTCGAGGACTCATACAATGGAGTACATTCTAATGTCTTCATTGCAACAAGCCAACTACTAATCTCCTCACAGCTACTTTATTTGTAAAGTTACGTGCGTGATATCTGGTTGGTTTGATAAAAAAAAAAATGGTTCAAACATCTAGAGGTTGGTTTATTGACAACCCAAACATATATATATTTTTTTTACATTTTCAAAGCAAAAGAACCAAACAAATAGCCTTACCACACTTAGCTATAGCCCGGATGAGTTCCTTTGTCCTAGCTTAGTTGGGCAAAGCTAGCTAAGGATCCAAACATACCATTTTTCTTTCAGTGGAAGCTGACGGGGTCTTCATCTCACCGATGCTTGTTTCGTTGCGACGACGTGCCTCAACAAACTTTGATCAGGTGTTATAAATAGAAAATTATTATATATTAATCCCCCGGCTACTTGTTGATTCCTCCATTTATAATTGCGTCATGCATGATCAGTGACGGACCCAGGATTAATTTTTAGCTATGGCGGCGTCGCAAGCGCGAACCAAAGCATATAACCCAAAAACAAGATAACACATATGCAAATTATATTGCAATCGCACCAATACGAACATATGACACTAAATGATAGCAACAAACTAAGATAAAGGTAGGACTTCGAGAAATACCTCACTAATAAAGCTTACTTAACAATTTGCCCGGAAGCAGAGCCGCCCGGTGCCCACGCCGCACCACTCGCCACCCGACACCAATGTCTATGCTGCCACGCTGCGCCCACGCCGCATCGCCCACTGCCTAGCACCAGCGTCGCCACGTGCCCACGCCACATCGATAAGAACTGCAAGATCAAGAGTGTCAATAGCACTGCGATAAAGTCATCAATAATTCCTCTAGACCAAAAAAAGAAAAGGAAAAAAAACTATTCATGGCATTGTTGCAATTTGCAAATGATGATTACTACAACAATCATATCAAGATGTCAGTAGCACTGTTAATAGGCTCCCACAACAAAACAATTCTCGCTAAACCAACCCATCACTTCTACTACCATACAAACCTGGCGGTGGGAAGCTAGAATATGATCTAATTATCTCAGCAAAATCACTAGAAAGGCTCCTTTTTTGTTGTTCAGAAACCTTACCTTTGCCAGCTGGAACGGGAGGAGGGGGAGGTCGAGCGACAACGGCGGCAGCGAGGGCCAGCAGCAGGTGGCGCAGAGCTGGCGCCGGCGCGCTGGGCACGTGAGGAGGGAAGGGAAGGGCCTAGGGCTCGGATCTTGGGGGCTCGCGGCCGACACCAACGCCTGCTCGCTACGCTCTGCCCCTGCCGAGGCCGACAAGCCCTCACCGACGCTGGCGAAGCCGACGACGCAAGACGCCGCCCCCACGCAGCCACGCCAGCACCTCTGCCTCTCAACGCCGATCTTGCCGATGGCGCCAGGCCTCCTGATCGCGCCCTCCTCGTAGGCTCTCAGCCGAGTAGCCGACCACTGAGGCGCCGACGGCCGACGCCATGCCATTGCCACCAGCCACCAGGTGAGGCGTAGGCACCCACGCTGCTGTGTCGGCCTGCCGCGTGCCGCCTAGGGTTGAAGTGGCAGAATTTGCAAATTGAGATTTGGGGGAACTGGGATTTGGGGGATTTGGGTGTACTCTAGTTGCATGGGTGATTTAGTGAGCTGGGCGCCTGGGCATGGGCCTTCCTTCGGCTTTGGGCTGCGTCCTCTAGGCTCTGGAAAGGCTAGTGGGCTGGGGTGCTGGCGAAGCCTCTGGCTGCTGGTCTGCCGCCGGGAAGCAGGAAGAAGCAAGGAGTTACTGCTCATGGATCGGGAGGGGGGTCCACCGCCACTACCTCGGCGACCTGACCTCCTCCCATTCCCATTGGGACCACCCACATGCATGATCTTGAAAGGTAAAAGCACAACGACTTTTTTGTTTGTTTAATTAATGTTCTTTCGTTTAGCCTCTCAAATAAAAACAATGACTAAATTTTAGAAAACGCTAGCTTTTTCGGGTATTAGTAACACTAAACCCCATATTCTGAGATTTTTTTTCACAAAACCCCAGGTTTTGAGATATTAGTAACCCAAAATCCCACGTTTTGTGAATTTTTTTCACAAAACCCTAGGTTTTGAGGCATTAGTAACACAAAACTCTACGTTGTAGGGTTTTCTGAAAAAAAAATCTCAAAACGTGGGGTTTTGTGTTATCAATGTTTAAACATGGGGTTTTCTGTTACTAATGTCTCAAAACATGAGGTTTTCTAAAATTTACTCAAAAAAAATTAATCATTTTGTTTCAGTTGATGAAGTCATGGGATCGGTCGATGGCCAAACTCTGTCATCTAGGGGCTGTTTGGTTTATGGCCCTAACATGGCAAACCAAAATTTTGGTATTACCCTAGAAATTGGCTAGCGTTTGTTTTACTTCTAACATACCATGTGCTAAACCAAAATTTTGGCCACGCCCGCTTATTCCTTCCCAATTTGCTGGCAAAACTTCGGCGCCAAAATCAGTGGCCAAAGTTTTGGCTCAGCAGGAAAGCTTGCTGCAAGGAGCAAAGAGCCATGTGGCAGACCCTGGTTTGCTGAGGCTAGTAGCATTAATGGTATGGTTACTTTGATTACCAAGCTTAAATTGATTATATTTCGTAAACTGGGTATCAGATTTATGATCCGTTTGAACCGTTGTGTTCATTGTCATTTTATCAGCAAAACAAGACCCATATTAACATATTTTGTGGCAAAAAAAATTATATGTCAAGTGGGACCCGCATGTCATACTCACAATTTTAGCAAATATTGATATGACTACAATCCAAACACATCAATTTCGACATTACCCGTGAATTGGTATGACTACGATCCAAACACCTCGGTTTTGGCATTGCTCCTATTTTAGTATTACCAAAATTTTTGTATAGCCCTCTAAGATCACAAACCAAGCAGGCCTCTAGTCATTGTATTTTAGGTTTTCTTTTGGTCTCCCCTTGTAGCCTGTAAGTCAGAATCGTCAGAGATATATATGCCTACGCTTTTCCAACTCTGATTTTTTGGAAGTCACAATCGATGCGATCATGCATGTGGCTTCTAGAAACGGATCATCTGTATTAAAAAGAAAAGATACATAAAATTGCGACAGTGATATGCAACGCTTCTCACTGTTTTGCTACAGTAATATTGCGGAGTAGTCTACACACAGTGTTCTACGGGGTACCAGCGGAGAATCCGGATTCCGTGACTTGTGCTTACTGATGAACAGTTCCATTTCTTTCTTTGTTCGATGCTGATTTTTAGTTCCCTTTGATTTGGTGTTTTGCTCTTGTTGTTTTAAAATTGGTGACATACCAAGAATTACAACATGAAATTGGTATTACTAGATCCATCATAACATATACTTTCACAATGTATAGCTAGTTTTATTTGAAACAACATATTTTAATAGAAAATGGTGGTCATAGTATGTGGAGACCTGGATTTACATCCAGAACTTTTATGTATTCTAAGGTAGCCTTATGATCAGTAGCTAGCCTATATAATACTAATATCGGAGATCAGGGAGCACAGCATGGACGTCATGGCCTTGCGGAGGACGCGAGCGAGGCGGGTGAACGCGGCGACAACCGAGAACAGGAATTGGACGGTGTACAGCATCGCGGGCCGGCCAGAGAGGCGACAGGCTGGTCGATTAATTAATGGCTTTGCTAATTCTGGGATGAGAAGGATATGAGAGGCCACTACCTAGCCAGAGTTAGGTTTTTATATACGAAATCCACATGGGGGAGGGAACGATCGCCGGAGAGGGGAAGTTGTCCTTGATGCTGACCGGTCAATGCGGTGACCAAATCACCAATGGAATTTTGATTGTACTTAGTCCGGACGGCGCATCCAGTACCGTGCCCAATCCTGTAGATCATCTGACAACTCTGAAAATTAAAATTACACACATGAATGCACATATCTTGTAAAATATTATGCGCATTTTTTTGTTGCTTCATAGGTATATGTGTAGGAAAATATATATCAGGCAAAACATGCACGGATTCCACTTTTCATTAAAAATGGAAAAATCAGAATTGGCGAAAAAGAAACTCTATTAATTTCCACACTATTCTACTCTAATTACTTCTGTCACTCTCTTCTAAAGAAACTTCTCACTTAAATTAATATGTGATTTATACCTGCATCTACCCATGTATTACACCCTCTGATGGTCTTGCATCTTTGGTTGCTAAAGCCCAAAAAAGCCAGCTCATTAAAGGGGTGATATCGAACTTGATTTCTGATGGGGTTCCTCTTTTACAGTATGCCGATGACACTATTCTCATGATTGATTACAAAGAGGACTATATCTTGAATCTTAAATTTTTACTTTACTGTTTCGAATGGATGTCTGACCTCAAGATTAATTACCACAAAAGCAAAGTCTTTGTTGTTGGGGTGGATATCTCCGAAGCTCAGAGGGTGGCTAAGATGATGAATTGCAAATTAGGTCAGTTTTCCCTCACCTATTTGGGGGTTGTCGTTGGTGACAAATTTATTAGAGAGAAGGCTGCGAGCAGTATAATAAGCAAACTGGAGAAAAGATTAGATAATTGGAAATGTAATCTTCTTTCTTCTGGAGGAAGATTAACTCTGGTTAATAGTTGTCTGAGTAGCATACCTACTTACACTATGGGGTTCTACAGACTTAATGGAAAGATTCATGGCAAAATGGATAAGATTCGTTCTAGATTCTTTTGGAGGGGTGTTAATAACAATTTCAAATACCATATGGTGAACTGGAACACTGTTTGTAGGCCTAAAGATTATGGTGGTCTAGGTGTGATCAATACTAAGCTTTTCAACGACTATCTTCTTTGCAAGTGGTTTTGGAAGATGAATCAGAGACCTACTGATTTGTGGTACAGAATTCTAAAAGCCAAGTATTTCCAGATGAGTGATCTGAGAGATGTTAATTGTAACGACCCAACTCTAGGGCACCCGAGAGGTCCTCCAAGACCTCTGGAAAGTCCATCAGGACCTCCCAGGAGGTCCACAAAGGACCTCTTGGACAGTTCCCCAAGACCTCCCAGGAGGTCCAGCAGGACCTCCGGGATGTCCGGGAGAACATGGCCCGAGAGGGTCTTGGAGCCAAGGAGCGCCCACGGACCTGCCACGGCCACAACCAGAGGGAAAACGAGGAGGTCTGAGAGCTCCTCAAGATCACCCGCGATCCTCCAGAGGAGGTCGTGGAGGTCCGAGACTTCCTCAGAACTTCACTCGTTCACCCCATGGTGAGGACATGTAGGTCCGAGCTTGCTCCAGGGTTCCCTGTGAATCTCGAGCTAGTCCCGAGGATCATGGCTAGCTCTTCACAGAAATAATACAATGGTGGTGACATCCAGAACGTATCTTTATTTAAGCAAAATATCTATAAAGTTGTTTACAAAGTGGCCTTGGGCCCAACACATATATACAAAAGAGCAAAAGAACAAAAGATCACAGGGTCCATCAGCACACCACAGGCAGCTGACTGGAAGGCACAACCTATTCGCTTTGATCTTCTTCACTGCCAAGATCTTCTCCTGGCAAAGATTGTAATGAGCAAGAGTGAGCACAACAACCGTGCTCGCAAGTTACACCCGTGGATTAGCAGAATGACATGCATATATGGATAATCAAAGGATGGCATATTATGGTTAATTTGCACAAAGCCAATTTTCTTTCAAATATCATTACTAAGTTCCAAAGCAGGTCTTTAATAACTAAAATTCATTTTAGTAAAGCAATTTTTCAGTTGGATAACATTCATCAACAAGTTGGTGAAGGATACCCTCCTGACATCAGGCTCCCTGCCCAAACCCATGGGATAGCAATCCCAAAACAGATTTGGAAACTGTGGATATCATGGGGATATGCCTGAGATCTTAGGATGATGTTACAATTGGCAATGTCGTTTTTGGTTTGTTGAAACAGCGTTTTCTGCAAGTGTCAGGATTTTCGGTCATACCGGCGTGTAACGCGGCGGATGCGACCGCATCACTGACGACCGCAAGATACTTGGCGGTATGACCGAGTCCGGTCGTTCCAGGTTTTAGGTGGCGGTTTGATATTTCCAGAACGAGTGTAATTTGAGTTTTGGTTTCTCAGAAGGTAGCGATGCGAAGTTATGATTATAGATTATCAACTACAGATCGCGGTAGTACCGGCCATAACATGGCGGTAGTACCGATTTTGTGCTGATTGTCATTTCAATTGGAGAATTGCTTTTGGGTTAGGTCAAGTTCATGGGTTTCATGGCATATGTGTTGCATGATGCATGTTTTGACTAACGTGGGTCAAGTTGTGAAGAACTTGTTCCCGGATTCGTTTTCTTTGTCTATTGATGTGCAGGTTGCTTGGAGGCCAACGACGGTCAACGGCGAAGATGATCGGGACTAGGCTTGGAGAGCTGAGGTCCAGAACGATCGGGGATGCCGGGTGAGGTCAATGGAGTCAAGCATTGCGCAAGAGGGACAAAGGTGACCGAACGGGCAGTTCGGTGCGACGGGTTCGATCAAGCGGCGCGGGGGTCGGTGCAAGTGCCATGGTGGTTTCGGTGGGAGCCGGATGGGAGAGACTTGCCGACATGAAGAGAGCCGCTGGATCAACCTACACGTGGCGAAGCATGGAGGTGCTTCACGAAGATGGGACTCGGTCTTTGCAAAAAGATCGAGAAGGGGTATTTTGGTAATTTCACCAAATACCGCCTTGGTGACCTAATGCCAACCCGCGGCGCAAGTCGGTGCGTCTAGAAGTGGATTAGGTCAAGAAAAGTGAAGACGGCGCTTTAAAATACGTGCGTGTGTGACCCGTTTGTTTTAGGCCTTAACGGGAGCCCATTAGGGTTACTCTTCTAGAAGGTCTAAGCCTCCCCTATAAATAGGAGAGGGTGTTGGGCAGCACCTCTCAACCCTTTCATTGTGTTTGAAACCCTAGTTTGCTTAGGGAGAGGATTAGTGGAGGTTAGGGTTCTAGAGAGTTGGATTTGATTTTGTGCTCATGTATTGAGTCTTTGTCCTCCTTGATGGAGTGGCTGTAAACCAATACCATATCAAATCAATCCAAAGAAAGTTCTCTCAAAGATGAGTTCATTTGCTTTCTTTCTCTCTATTTGGTGATTTGAGGTCTTTCTTTGATCCGTGAGTTTTTACTTGGTTTTTCTTCTTGATCTTGCTTGCTAGGATATGTGGGAACCCATCTAAGGTCATCTTGATCATCATCCACCCACGAGCAAGTTTTGGATCAAGTTTTACGTTTTTGCTCGGTTTTGAACCCTCCTTCGGTAAAATGCAAAAATATCAAAACTTTGACGTGGATCTTCTCGATCGTTGCTTGGAATAGGTTCCTGACATCATTAGGAAGATGTGTTTCAAATTTGGTGGAGTTTGGCCAAGCGGATCAAAAGTTATGTCGATTTTTGTTTTCGTTTTTGTTTGTTTCTTGTTCATTCGCCGATTTTATTGTTCATGCGAACGACCGATATTGTTCATCCGGTTCGACGGACTGCGATCGACCGCCATTTGTTCATCCGGTTCGACCGTTCTTGGTTCATCGGTACTGTTCATAAGGCTGATTTTTGTGTTTTTGGTCGTTTCTTTTGGGGATTTGAAGGGGATTAAGTACAAGTCTTCCGCTATGCTTAGATATGTTGATCTTCATAGTTCTCATAGCTATTGGAGTCAATATCATGTTTGAATCGGATCAAAGCAAAAAAAATAGATAGTGCTCCTATTCACCCCCCCCTCTAGTCGCCTTTTCGGTCCAACAGAAACATTTCTGGAAACCCAAAATCAACATCTAACTCTGAGTAGCCTTTGCCAGCACGTCCATGACCGTGGACACGGCTATTCGAATAGATTTAACTCTGCAGAGGTTGTACACTTTACCCACATGACATGATTTCTCTAGTTTATCCGGCATCCGTCAATGCCACCTCTCACTACTAAAGGTAAGAGGTCTAGAGCTCATGACAAGGCCTTTACAATGCATTGCTCCACCACACCTTTCCTTGCTAAGGTTTCACCCCCTATGGACAAAGAATCCAAATGAAGCCCCTCTTGCACCAAGGGGAACAGAGGGTCATAAAGGACCATCAGTCTTACAAGACCTCCCACACCTCCGATGGAGCAGCATATGGTGAAGTTTTGCAAATTACTCAGCCAGGTCCCACGCCCCATTCTGGAGACATGTGGTTGCACGATTGTGGCATAGCCCATTATAGGCTTGGCATTGGTCGCTCAAAGACCGGTCCTCACATGACTAGGGCGACTTTCACAAACCCTTGGATCTCCACCTTTGCCAGGATAGAGTCCGTGCACAAACATTGCACCAGCCAATCCAACCAATTCGCCCCAGTCTCAACCCATTTTCATTTTCTTTGCTTCCCCAACAACACTTTCACATTCCCATGACACCCCAATGTCATGGTCAAAACATTTTAAGCAATTTTTTTTTGGTCATGTTGGTAAAGATCTCCCCAAATCAATACTTTTGGTCTAAGCTTGACTAAGCACCAGTTTTTCAAATGGTTTTGGTTCACACTATTGCATGACCCAAGTTTGATCTAAAGGTGACAATGAGTTCAGTTCAAAATCAACAGGGGCCATACAAAGGAAGTAGGTATAACTATGAATTTAAACTAGGTATTGAAATACTTGGTAAAAATAAGCATGCATTAAACTTTGAAACTGAACATAATTAAATTGAATTATTGGGTGCAAAATGATCAAGAGTGTAACTTGCCTTGCTCATCGTCTCCGAGAATCTTCCTCTTACGCACTCGCACTCCTTGGAGTCTTCGCAATCTACACTGTAAAGGAACAAATTCAAGGAAAACTCAAATAAAGAACCAATTGAGAGCAACAAGAAAACCGAGGGGACCCAGAGGAGTCCAAAACTTAATCAACAGGAGAGGTCTACGTTTTAGAATAGGTTCTTATGGAAGAGGTCCAAAGCTTACAGAGGTGGTGGTCTTTAGCAAAAGACCCCAAAGGAGTGATTCAAGCAGTAGAACAGAGAAGTCCTGAGAAATGATTCTTGCGTAAAGCCCAGAGGAGGTCCTCACACAAAAGCCATATAAACCGAAAAGGAGTCCACCAGAGGAGGTCCTGAGATGGACACGACCAGCTCAGTGTAGTAGTAAAAACGAGAGCGGAGGAGATCGCCCAGGGACTTACCAGGGAAAAGAAGAAACAATGGATGGAGGGGAGGTTGTGGGCGACAAGGTTTTCCCTGGGAGCCACTGATCGAGAGCCAAGATAACAGAGGGTGGAGAAAGGTGATGTGGTAGAAATTTTCGGTCTAATTGTAGTCAAGGTGGTGAAGAAAACTAGAAATATACGTGTCCAGGATAAGTATAGAAATGGGGCAAAGGTAGGTAGTGGTAGGGCAGGTGTCACTACCATTCTGGGCAAAAGGTACGAGGAAGGACAATGTATGTTGCTATGGGAAGGAACAAAGAAAAATGTCAGGGTACGGCTAAGTGACCAAGTTCAAAGTAAAACACCACGTATATGGATGCATTTAATGTGACAAGACACGCATTAAATGCTCAATATAATAACGTGGCGGAGGAAATGAGAATGATTAAGACTGTCAGGTGGGGCCAGTCAACTTAGAAACAGTCGGGTCAAGAGGGGAGGTCTTGCCCCGCAAAGGAGGTCCAAAGGCTAAGAGGTCCTGATATACACAAAGGAGGTCCGAACGTGGAGAGGTCCAAATACACATGGAGGAGGTCCACGTGACTAAAGTTCGGACAACCAGGACTTCATCAAAGGAGGTCCCGTGGCTCAAGGAGGTCTGAAGGCTGAGGAGGTCCAGCGCCAAACGTAAAAGGCCACGGAGAGGTCTAGGACAGGAGGTCCAGAAAACTTCAAAGAGGTCCCATGGTTGAGGTTAAAGACAAGTTGAGGTCCGAGCGGTTGGATCTCCCAGAGGGAGGTCCAGCGGCTAGGATCAAACGTGCAGGGGGAGGACCCAAAGAGAAATAACGCACGGGGAGGTCTGGGCCTTTGGATTCAGAGTGAGGGGAGGTCCAAACCGTTAGATTCAATGCAAGGAGAGGTCCAGGCAAAGGAGTTCCGAGAAGGAGAGGGATCCCACGGGGAGATTCACAAAAGGTGGTCCAACAGAAGTTCGTGAATCAAGGCAACTCAAAGGAGATTCCAACCTCTTGGGTGAGATCAAAACCGTGGTGGTGAGAATGAACCCTAAGGAGGTCCATTCGGCCAAGAAGAAATGCCAAGGGGTTCAAATGAACTCTGGAGAGTCGAAGGCACACATAAGAGGTCCACTGGAATGCATGGAGGTCCGAATGAAAAGAGGTCTGGGCCTAGAAAGGTGCCCAGGCAACAAGAAGTCTAGACTGAAGAGAAGTCTGAACAGAAAAGAGGTCTTATTCCAAAGAGATTCGAACCAACAAAGAGGTCCGAGTGACCAAACTCAAAGGAAAGGCCCGGACGTAAGGATACGTCCAGGTGAGAAAAGGTCCAAGCCTCAAGGGAGGTCTAACCTTAAGAACCCCTGGGGAGGTCTAGGCCACAGAGATGGTCTAAACCTACATAGCCCGAAAAAGATAAACTGAAGGGAGGATCTGCCAAGCATACCAGGAAGAGATACCAACAACTCAAACCTCTCCAACAGAACCAAACTTGAATTCTCATTAAAGTAAATAGTTTTAATTTATTTTACACATTTTAAAAAGGATTTAGAAAATTAGAATGTTACATTAATCCCCATATTGGTTCCCAATTCTGGAGAGGTATTAACAAAGTCAAGAATTTGTTTTGGTGTGGAGTGAGCCATATTATTGGCAATGGCAAATCCATTAACTTTTGGTTAGATGTCTGGATTGATAAGTGCCTTTTTAAAATTCGGTTTTATAAACTATTCAGAATCTGTGGCAACCCTTTTATCAAAGTGGATGACTGCTTTGTTAATAGGACCTGGAAGATAGACTTCATCAGAAGTTTCGGGCCTGGGGAAAAAGAGCAGTGGGAAGAGCTGAAATACATTCTGAATGGGGTGTCACTCACTGCTGATAGTGACAGTATTACTTGGTGTCTTGACAAGCAAGGCCAGTTTTCGGTCAAATCTTTGTATAGTTATCTTGCTTTTGGTGGCGTGATGAACTGGAAACTACAAAAAATCTGGAACATTAAAACTCCTTTGAAGATTAAGATTTTTCTTTGGCAAATGTATCTGAACAAACTCCCTTCTGTTTTTCAACTTAGTTTAAGGGGTTGGAAGGGGGGGGTACTAACTGTAGGTTGTGTGGTGTGGATGAGGATACCAACCATATCTTTTTTAGATGTGTTTTGGCTAATTTTGCATGGTGTAGTCTGAGAGAAATTTTCCTTTGGGACAGAATTCCTGAGTCTATAGATGACTTGTTTGATGGTTGGCTTGTTGATAGGGGTGCTAATAATTACAATATTGGTTTATTTAGCTTTGCAGCTTTGGCGTGGACACTTTGGAAAATCCGCAATAAAGGAGCTATTGAGAAGATTTATCCTAATCAACCTATTTAAGTCTTGTTCAAATTCCTGTACTGCTTGCAGCAATGGCGCAATCCTTCCAAAGGAACTAACTGCCGGAAGATCGATAATGTCATGAAGAAAACTGAAGGGTGGCTTCGTTGTTTTATTGTCCTTAGTAACTCTGGATAGGTTCTGTGATTTGAATGCCTTGTCCTTTGGTGGCATCTGGATGCTTTTGATGTCCTTCTGTTGCTGAATGATGTTCTTTAGAAGTGTTATTTTTTTGCTTGTTTTGCTTGGTAAGTTGGTAATCCCAACGTCGCCACTCTGTGTTTTGTATGAACCTTTATTAGCTTCATAAAAAGCTGGGCTGTCATGCCTGTTTGGAAAAAAAAAAGTATTACACCCTCTGATTCTCTAGAAGATTATATTTTTTTGGTATGTATACAAACTTACAAACAAATGCATGCTCCTGTTCAGAACTAGACAAGAAGGAGAAAGGTGACAACAGCGTGTAGGTGTTGAAAAAGCAAATATTCCAAAATAAAACTAGCTTATGGTGGCCAAAAGTCGTACGGATAGGATAGTTCGAGTTAGATGGGAGAAGTAAGCAAGCACGCAGCTGGACGGCGTCGGGAAGAAGTCGCGGCTTGGGTCGGCCTGGAGGGAACTGTGGAGCCATACCAACTCAAACTCAACGGCCGATCTGATTTTAATTTTCTATCGAGACAAAGTCAAATGGATTAAAAAATGAAACAAGTCAATTGTACCTCCTCGAACTTTCCAAAAAGTTCACTTAACTCCCCTCAACTACAAAACCAATTTTCATGCCGAACATTAAGCAAGTAAATGGCTAGGTCTATCCCATACTAGATTTGTGGTTGTACAACTTAGTAGTTTAGAATGGAACATGTGATTCGGTTCTTAATCAACTTAGGCAAGACAATCCACCAACCCATCGCATGCAGTCGCCCAAGTCTCAACCATTTATAAATACATTTTCATGTTTCCCATGGTAACCCATGTTTCTACACTATAATTCAAATGTATCCAGGTTCTTGTTATGGCAATGTTTTGCATACTATTCAGATTCACTTAGTAAGTAGTGTCTAAGCACAACCAATAGTCATTTTTGTTTATCCAACGAGAGTTTTACTCATGTAATAATTATCCTTAAGGTGACGAGAAATAAGGGCAATCAACATTAAGCAAAAAGTTCCAAAAAGTTCACTTAACCCCCCTCAACTATAAAACCGGTTTTCATGCTGAACATTAAGCAAGTAAATGGCTAGATCTATCCCATACTAGACTTGTGGTTGTACAACTTAGTAGTTTAGAATGGAACATGTGATTCGGTCCTTAATCAACTTAGGCGAGACAATCCACCAACCCATCACATGCACACTGCACCGATCTCATATCATTCACTCGTCCAAGTCTCAACCATTTATAAATACATTTTCATGTTTCCTATGGTAATCCATGTTTCCACACTATGATTCAAATGTATCCAAGTTCTTGTTATGACAATATTTTGTATACTATTTAGATTCACTTAGTAAGCAGTGTCTAAGCACAACCAATAGTCATTTTTGTTTATCCAACGAGAGTTTTACTCATGTAATAATTATCCTTAAGGTGACGAGAAATAAGGGCAATCAACATTCAAGGAGGGGAAAATAATAATAGTCAATCCATCGGCATAGCTAAATATCAACAATTAACATAGCATTTCATAAATAATAATAATAATAATAATAATAATACAATAATACATTGAAATGAAATACTTTGTATTTGAAATGTAGGTTCAACATGATCAATGATAAGGACTTGCATTGCTCAAGTGTTGATTGGTCTTGGTCTTGGCTTGAAGCAGTGATGAAGTCTTCGGTGACGTTTGAATCTATTTAACGCAAAAACGACGACTTCAAATAAATGCTCATAACACAAATAAATTCAAATTAAATTTACATGAACCCCAAAAATTACAATTTTCGTACTATTGGAATGATCTTGAATTTAGAAACAAAAAACAAATCATTTGGATTAAAATAAGGGAGAACGAGCTCTCCAAAGTTTGACCCGGAAGAAAATTCTAGAAAATCTAAATATCCTGACAGGTGGGTCCCACTGGGATTTTATTTTCCTTTTAATTTATTTTTATTAAAGAAATTTCACTTTGACTCACAAATGGGGTCCACTGGGGTTTTTATTTTATTTTCTCTTTATTTTTATTCGAGAAAGTCTCGAGAGACTAACAAGCAAGGCCATGGTCCACTGGACCGAGTCTACTCAACGGCACATGGGGGCTAGGGCCCACTGGTCAGTGGGTAGGGTCTACGAACTCGGTCCATACTTTGAAAAATTAACCCAACAAGTTAACTTAACTTCCTAGCGTTGTCGGGACCACATGTCACTCTAATTAACTACTTAATTAACTAATCGCCAAACCTACTTAACCTAATCGCTGCCACGTGGTGATGCTACATCAGCATCGTCCTCAGCATAGAGCAGAGACATAGGAAAGCTATGGAGCTCGGGTTTGAGCTCATCGCCAGCAAGGTGGGGAACGATAGACTCCCTGTAACATCCCAAAAATGTAAGTTTTGGAAAATCTTTTGTGTAGATTAGGTCCCCGAAAAATTCCATCAATTTTTCTTGAGTCAATAAAGCTTAATTGGGAATTTCCAAAAATTAAACTATTTAATTTGAGTTAATAAAACTTCGTTGTGTTCCTTGTGCTACAAAGATTTTTCCTGGATTTTCTTGGATTTTTCGGAGTTTGTTTGTTATTTATTTTAGCTCATTTGGATTTTCAACCTTTTCTAAATTTGAAAATCAATTTAAAATCTAAATCTCTCTGTCGGTGTTTTAGAACCGAAATTACGTAAAGTTTGTTTGATTCGGGGGGTCTCCAAGGCTCAAATCACACAGAGAGAGGTGAAATGAGGATTTTTATATAGGTTCGGGCCTTCTCCCAGGGAGAATAACAATCCTACTCCTGTGTGTGTGTGTGTATTGAGTATGCTGGATTACAAGATCAAGAGAAAGACTAGAATGATGCGCCTTGTGCTCCTGATTCCTCTCCCTTTCCTTCTCTAATGATTATACCTTTTATAGTACTCGGAGCGTGCTACCGTTCTTCTAGTCCAAAGGGTGTCTTAATGCTTCAGATTATAGAGCCGTTACTGGAGATTATTGTGAGAGTGGTAACGTTCCCACGTCGCGAGGCAGTTATCACCATGATAGGGAGTTAAATGATGCCATTATTCTAGAGAATAACAGCGTAGTTTACTGTCCATATCTTTAAATATGGTGCGAAAGATTCCCTGGTTGACTAGGCCCACATGTCTGTAAGCCCCATCGATTAGGGACTGGTCGTAGAAGAGCTTATGACCAGGTGGTGGTCATAGAAGAGCTTATGACCATATATTGATCGTAGGATAGCTTATGATCAAGGCATAGTCGTAGAATGGCTTACGACTATGGGGTAGTCGTAGAAAAACTTACGACTATGGGGTAGTCGTAGAAAAACTTACGACTATGGGGTGGTCGTAGAAGAACTTACAACCACCAGCTTCTCCCTTATGAATATTAAGAGGTATACTCAAGAACCATATGACGTCATTATTATCCTAATATGAATTAAAGATAAATAATTAAATGAGGATTATTATATCCTCGTCATCTAGCCCCCTAGCTTCAAGTGAAAATAACTTGGGAAAGGAGCAGTAGATGATCTTACGACCAGTAGATGGTCGTAGAATGGTAGTCGAAAGAAAAACTCTTCGACTGATGTTTCATTTGACCAGAAATTAACTTGGTCAAGAAAGTTGTAGATAGGCTTACGACTTACAAGGTGGTCGTAGAAGATCTTACAATCACCTAGTAGTCGTAGTACTATAATCAGAAGCAAATCCTTTCCGATTGCTGTTGCTTTTGACTAGAAAAAGAATTGGTCAAGAAGGTAATTTCGCTTGAGGTATAAAGACAGACTCGGTTTTCTCGAGCAGACAAATTTAATAATCTCAATCGACTCTCACAGACTTGTCTGTTGGAGCGGTTCCCGAAGCGGTGGAAACCGTTGGGTCGCCATGTCTTTAACTCAAGCGTGCGGTTTTAAATACTTACCGTGGGTGAGTCTTAGGCTTTTTACCTTTCCCCAAATTGCTCCCACTGTTATTCAAGTTCTTGCGCTCTCCGCCGTCGACCAAATCGAGCGTTCTCCTGAAATCTTTCCAAATCCAAATCTCCAACCCTTGAGAGAAAGATGGTCACAGCTGCTTCCCAGTGGGCCGAATCGGAGATGGATACGACCAAGGTCAAGGCTTTGGTCGCCGCCGAGAAGATCTCGAAGAGCCAGTTCATGAAGTGGATCGAGGCTGCTAGGTAGCATTGGCCGTCGGGGGAGATTGGGTAAATCCTTGTCTTCCAGGCATTCTGTGAGTGTGGCCTTCGATTGCCTACTCACCCTTTCCTTACTCTTGTACTCGAACACTTTGGTGTGGAGTTGGTGAACCTTGTTACTGTTGGGAATATGCCCTAGAGGCAATCATAGAGATGATTATATTTCATTATGTTCATAATATTGGATAATATGTTATCTTGTTCCTAGAATAATATTGCTAATATTGATTATCAAGTATGTGACTTGATTGTGAAACTCTATATTTCTGCGATAATTATTCTTATACGATCCCTAGTCGGAAACATATGAGGACACATATGAATAGACTAGCATATGTATTGGTTGATGACTATGTTTCACGGGTCATGGATATGGAGATATCAAACTAATAATATGGACACATGTTAGAGAACATGATGTTGGATAAGACCCACCTTGAGACACTATTGAGATTGTTATGATTCTATATGTTGTTAGTTGGTCTCAACCAATGATGATGTATAATCCTTAGACCCGAGATTAGCATGGTTTCCTACATATGTAATAGCACTCTTAGGGGTTGCCAAACGCTGCTCGTAACTGGGTAGTTATAAAGGTAGCTTTCGGGTATGCTATGAAACATGCAGAGAAATGTGACTGTTGGATATGGGATTTGCCCCTCCTAACATAACAGTAGAGATGTCTCTGGGTCCCTCGTTGTGATTGGATAAAGAAAGTGCATGGCCATGCCACTAGTAGTCGAAGTGTTCGACCATGTAAAGTAATCCGACACTCGATCGAGAAAGTATTAAACAGTCTATGGATGACAAAACATCTCACCTGGAGTTCAACTAGACATCATGAGGCAAAGGGAGTATACACGAGTAGGTCGCTTAGTTCAAACAGATACGGACTAGTCGTATGGAGATATGAGCTAGTCGTAGACTGGTCGAACATAGTCACAGAGTGGTCATAACCTGGTCATAAGGAGTTTACGAACTTGTCGTGACCAAATACGAACTGGTCGTATAGAGATAGGACCTGGTCATAAGTGATGAGGACCTAGTCATAGATCATATTGTATTAAGGTTCGTCCGATATAATTTGTGTGTATTCGGGAATCGCTATGTCCCGCTAGAAGCCGCTACGACCTATGATCGGAAAGGGTTTCCGAGTCACAACCGATTACGCATGAACCTACAGGGTCACACACTTAACGGGTTGGAACAAACCAGTATGGATACGATTCATCAAACGTGTTCGAATAGGATCCGTCACGAGCACTATATAAGGAGATCCATGAGGCTGTTTGGGATGCAAGTTTTTACTCCACCAAAAACCCTAGCCGCCATTTTCCTGAGAGCTCTGTCGTGTGACTTGGTGCTAGTACACCAGCGTACGGTTGTTCCTTCCCTGGACGTGTGGATACCGTAGAGGCGCTACTGCGACTGTTGCGCTTGAGGACGATCTGCGATCTTCACAAGGAACTGTAGAGGTTGCTGGAGGAGACGATCGACTCGCGAGGATGTTGGATGATCAACTATGACCACTACATCGACACGCTCTACATTGGACCAGGCTGCTCCAACCCTTCTTCCGCTGCTCTGCGCTTCTGGTGGCAACGATCTGTGATCATCTACTTGCTTGGCTTCCTAGTTTGCATGGTAGAAATTTTTGTTTGTAGCTATCGTTGCCTACCTGTACCCCAACAGTTACCAATTCCATCACGATGTTGGGCATGTTCGTGTATTTGTGTGAGGCCTACCTGGGGATTCCGGCCGACTTGTAGTTGTTCCAGTACTTTTATGGAATGACCAGGCTGGCTGGAGTCGCTGATAGTTGTAATCTGAAGCTCCACGACGGGAAGTCGAAGGAGTACATTCAGATGTTCATCCGATCGTCGAGGTTGGAATGGAAAAAGAGGTGGTTCTATTAGAAGATAACCAATGAGGACAGCCTCTCCTTCGTTGGAAAACCGGCTGAGAAGATCTCTACATGGGATTCGACTTCCAAGGATCTCAGTCGGTTCGCCTCCTTCATTCAAGCCATCAAATATTTGAATGAAGAGGGGCTCACTGGATGGCACGTGGTGAAGGATTTCATCACACGCCGTATTAGCCCTCTGAAGAAGAGGGCTCATCCCATGTGGAGGTATTCGGAGCTGCAAGACTCGACCAAAGACTACGAGGAGGGTAAGTAAACTCCCAATGTTAGCCTTCTTTCTGTTAATTTTAAACTTGGCTTATTGAAAGTTTACTTACTTCTGTAGACCTCTCACAAGAGGAGATTGATGCTCGGATCAAGGTCATTTGTGAGAAGTCCCTGCCACCAAATGTGGCGGCTCCTCAAATCTTGGCGGTCCTGTCCGCATGGGACAAGATGGAGCGCCTAAAGGTAATCAAGCATTGTTTCATCTTTAGGATCTTGTAGTCATAGAAGAACTTACGACTAGGTTATGGTCATAGAAAGGCTTACGACCAGGGGGTTGTCGTACAAAGACTTACGACAAGATGACGGTCGTAGAAAGACTTAAGACTACTTTGTAATATCTCTCTTTCTTATTTCTGCAGAAAGTTGGCATGGACAACCGTCGGGACGACGAAGAAGTCGTACTGATAGTTGTTAGCGTGGTAGCGGAGCAATTCAATACCCCTCCGGCCAAAAAGCGTCGGCTCGTACAAGTCACCGACAAGGGAGGCGCAAGTTCTAGCACCGCTACTTCGTCTGCGCCCTTTGCGAAATTTGCTGCAGACATGGCTGCCGCAGAGGAGGCAAGGGCGATCGAAGCAAACATCAATGCTCTTAAGCCCAGAGCCTCTAAGATCAAGGTACCCTTCTATTATGACAACAAGGCTTTTGCAGTTTCTGCCTCTCGCAGCTTTGTCAAGCGACTAGAAAAGGAGAATTGGAAGAGTTTTATGTCTTTTGTGAAGGAAACTACTACGCCAGCAGTACCTGTGGTCGAGGGAAGTGCTGCCCTTGAGGTGGTCGAGACAGGTCTCAACCATCCAGAGAGCCAGGAGGCTCAAGGAGCAGTGGTGCTCGTTCAAGACCCACGACCAGACATGGTCGGGGCCATTCCTCAACTCGAGTCTCGACTAGACGTGGTTGAGAAGAAGTCGAAGAAATCTTCCTTAGGGAAGGTTTCTTTTAAATTCAAGATCAAGTTCGACAGACGAAGGTATGTAGAAAGACAAAAGTGTAAGAACAACATTTACCTTTTGCTTTTTACCATCTAATGTGTTTCCCTTTTTTATGATCATAGCCCGACTCCTTTGACCATCAAGGATGTTCTTGTCAAGGAACCCACTACCATTTCTTCAGCGGCCGAAGAAATGATAGTGGCGGTGGTCGAAGAATCATCCACCGTTCGAGTGGTTGAAGGTGTCGTTTTTGCTGAAGCGGCTACGACCACTAAGGTTGTCGTGGAGCCAGAAGCGAAAATGGTAGAGATAGCGGCGGAGGCATCCGGCTATGGGGGTGAAGCACTCGATCACCACGCCGGGAAGGAAATCGTTGCAGATGATCCTCCTAGCCCCCAAGGTCAAGCTTCTGATGCCGCTACCACCGAAGAAGAAGAAGGGTCCAATTTCTTTGACCATTCCTTTGGATTCTTCATTCCTGCTATCGTCGTAGGATCTCGTGTGTTCAGATCTCGCACTCACATCCCTCACCCTAAGGGCATTCCCAACAGAGGAGTTGTTTTCGATGACGAGTGTCTCGAAAAGGTGTGGTGGGACTGAGTTCAGGAGATCGACGAGCTGAAGAACCCTACAAGGGTATTATCTTCGTTCGCTCGAACGACCATGAATGTAAGTACCTGACATTTGGTATTTACATGTATGTCTTTTCTCGCTTCTTACCGTCTTTCTTTATGTGAAAAGCTTTGGAGCAAATTGTTACTGTTGTTGAGTACAACAGACAACTTGTTCAACTATGACAGGAGAAGGCGGTACTCTGCGAGCAGACAGAGAGATGGTAAGTGTTTGGTATTCATAGTAATTTCTTGTTTCGACCACTTATACAGTACTTACAAGGATTGTCGTAGAAGATCTTACGACTAGGTACCGATCATAGAAAAACTTACGACCTGGTATTGTTGTAGAAAAACTTATGACTAGGTTCTTATCGTATGAGAATTTACGACCAAGGTGTTGTTGTAGAAAAACTTACGACAAGGTTTCGGTCATAGACGAACTTATGACTGCTTGTTTTATGCTGATGTCTACTCTTTTCCTCTGTAGGTTCAAGAGCAATGAGAAATCCTTAGCTGATTCACTCGACTTTGAGAAAGCCGAGACGAGAAAGCTAAGTGAGAAGAATTAACAAGATTACCCGCATCGCCAAAGAAAAAGATCAAGAGGTCCAATCGTGGGAGGAGTGCTACATCAAGGACACCGCCTCTCACCACGAGGATGTCAAGAAGTTGGATTCTCGACTAGCTGGTAAGTAAATCTTTACCTGTGATCAGCTTTGTTTTCTTTTTGAGGTCATTTTACCTGACTAGTCTTATTCTTTTCAGAGCAAGCAGTTGAAATAAAACGACTTCGTGAGGCTTCGCCTCGAAATCAGGAGGAGATGAAGTTCTTGAAGGTCATCCTCCAAGACAACATTTCTCTTCTGAACAATGTTCTCAGTGGGCTTCATGCTGAGGGGACCACTTCTCGTGAAGACACGATGATTGCTCACTCGAGTGCCATTGATGATCAAGTTGGAACTTTGTAGGAGTTGGTGACCACTCTGAAGACGAACCAAGCCAATTTGATAAAGGAAGCAGTCAAAGAGGGAATAAGTTTTGTTTTGGCAGAACTTAAGCTCATAACCCTAGCCTTAATCGGCAACCCATCAAAAACGACTTTGACTACTCTAAGGCAGAAGCGGAGCGGTTGATGACGGAAGTGCAGTCAATCGGTGAAGAAGTCACGGAGGAGATGCAAATAGGATCTCCTTCGTTAGAGTAGTCTGTGCTTGAATCCTGTAAAGACATGTTTTTTGCTGTTGATATATGTAATTCTTTCTTCTTTCTGCAAATCATCTTGTCGAGTAGTTAGTAACTCATAAGATAATGAATATAAAGAGTGATTAAGACTAAGAATTGAAGTCATATTAATAACTTTATCCTAGCCTCGACTATTTGCTTGGTTTATTAAGATAAACCGAGTAAATAGTATAGAATGGGTTTTTTAAAAAAAGAGAGGTTTATCGTAGTTTTTTGATCTCGATTATCTTGCACTGGTCGAAAGTGTAGGAACGAGTCGATACAAGGAGGTTCCTTCTAGTGGGCAGGACCACGTACAGCAAGGAAAGGCTTCGACTAGGTGATGTTACCTGCTCCGACCAGTTTAATCAAACCAAGAACAGTCAACTTAAGTTAAACAAATGTCTGGAGTGCCTTTAAAAATTCGTTCAACTTATTCCAGTGTGCTCGGTAGGTTCGCTCTGTAGCAAGAGTTACAAATAGGACAACACTAGGAAGTTCCTTCTAGTGGGAAGGACCACGTGCAGAGAGGAAAATCTTCGACTAGGTGTTGTCTCTTCCTCCGACCTATTAAAACAAAACGAGTTTACCGAAAGTAGTCGAGCAAATTGGAAAAGTGTACTATGCATAGTTTATTTTTCAAAAATGAATGAAGAAATAATCTAAGATACTAAGAGTTGGCTTGAAAATATTTCAACCATGTGAGTTGAACCCAAGTCCTTTGTATTGGCAGCAAAAAGGAGTAACGAGTCGACACTAGGAAGTTCCTTCTAGCGGGCTGAACCATGTGCAGAAAGGAAAGGCTTCGACTAGGTGATGTTACCATCCTTTCGACCAATGTAAAGAAAGTTTGGGTACTGGTTGTAGAAGCACTTACGACCAGGTAATGATCAAAAAATTATCAAAGCACTACTCAAAGTAAGATAATAAAGATAGAAAGAACCTGATACTTTATTGTAGAGTTGGTCAGTTTACACAAAAATTTGTGTAACTGGTCAATGTTCTAAGAATTGGAGAGAATTCTGCCATCTTCCATTGCTAGTCATACCGAACCTGGTCGCATAACTATGAGCCGAGTATTGCATCATATGATGGTGATGTTGCCTCCGGAGATCATTCTCTAGGAGACCATACCATCGATGGAGTTGAGGAGGGATGCCGATCCCCCGCAACATTACGTCCGAAAGAGGAAACAGCTTCCTCAGAGGGCAAGGGTGTAACATCCCAAAATTTTGGTTTGTTTTAAAGTTTTAAAAGAAAAATAACCATTTGGATTTTCCTGGTAAAGTTAAAAGCTTAATTGGAATTTTTAGAGTTCAAAAACAATTTAATGTGATTAATGTCAACATCAACTATTATCGAAATTATTTTATTTGGATTTTATAGCTTGGATATATTTTCTAGAATTTTTCTGAGGTCATTTGCTATTTTCCAAGTTTTATTTGGAGTTCTTGCTATTTTCTAAAAAGAAAAACTATTAAAATCTTAGTTAAACTCCCTGGGCTGAAACCCAACTCCTATTCAATCCAGCCCACTCCGGTGTGGCCCAACCCATCTCGCTCCCAGTCTATTTTCCCGCGCGGCCCGCTCCGTTCCTCTCTCCTCAGAAGTCTGCCCACCCACCGTCGACCACAGTAGCACCCTTTGCTACTCGTCCTCAGCTGAGCCTCCCTCGCTGACTTGTGGGACCGCCTGCCATGTCGACTTCATCTTCTCCACGGACTCCTGAGTCCGTGTCATAGCCGTTTCGCCGCCTCGCCATCTCGGACGCGAACTCCCTTCTCCCGTGGCTATTTAAAGACCGCGACCGCGTCAAGACCTTCGCATCCTCTCCCTCCTCCAAAACCCTAGAGCCGCCGCTCGGATTGCGCCGCCTCCTTGTCGATTTGTGCCCTAGAGGCTCTATGCCACTGTAGCCTTCTTCGATGAATTGAGCCACCGTCAGTGAGTCTTTGGCCTCTTCGTCGCCAGCTTTGGAATCGCCGCCGCATGGTCTCTACGATGTGCGCCTCCTTGTCTGCGGAGAACCCTCGTGGAGTTTCGTCGTCGTGAAGCCGCGTCACTCTGCCACTTTTCTTGCCGCTGCCGCTACTGTGGTCATCGCCGACGAGAGTGGATCGCGTCATCATGTTCGCCAGGTCCTTCTCGTTCGGATGCGCGTCTTCGCCATCGCCGGAGAGCCACCGTTCGCCATATCCGTGTGTGCTAGAGCGTGGCCGCCGTCAAGCCCCCGTGACCTTGCCACCTCAGCACCGTGTCACCCTATTTGCCCACGTGTCACCCACGTGTCCACCTCATCAGCATCTGCGTAAAACCAACAGATCTACACCCAAACCTTGGTTCGGTGAACCAAGTTCACCGTGAACCCTCTCACTGCCTCATGGGTCCCACCCATCAGGTTGTTTCACCCAGTCATATTGTCCCTCGCTGACGTCAGCGCCACGTCGTAAATCTGGATTTTTCTATTAAGAAATAATTTGGGTAATTCCAGAATTAGGATTTCTTTTAGATTCAATCTTCCAAAGCCCATATCTTTTGCATCCGAACTCCGATTGAGTCCATTCAAATTCCTAAATTCATCTAAATTCAAGATCTATCTATCTGAGATTTTTATTTAATTTTTGGATTTTATTTTCTCTCTATTATTAATTTATTTGGTTTATTTGCTTGTTTGCGAGTAGACGTTGATACTTCAGGAAGCTTTGAGCAAGGAGGAGTATACCAAGATCAAGATCAATCCCAGGATTTATTCCAAGGCAAGCCATAGTCCTTTGATCATATTGAACCTATGATTTCAAAAGTATTTTATTTTATACAATTGCATGCTATTTTTATACAAATTATTTTGGGTTTAGTTATTACCTATTGTCATTATGCCTCCTTTGATTATTTGAATGCCATGAATCCTTTGTCACCCTAGCGGGGATAATTCTAGTTGGGCATATTTATATCACCCACTTGGGTATCGTACAGTTGCTTAGTTATGATGGGTTCATTATCACATGTGTCATAATGTTTAATCTTGACTTAATGATATATGGAATCATGGTGGTTAGCCACTACTATTAAAATTTGTGTGCCATGACAGGGTTTGTCATTGGTTTTAGTTAAACAAAATGGTTTTTGCTCGGGTGAGTGGTTTGTGGATAGTGGGGATGTGGATGTAACATGTTGTGGGTTTGTGGTAGTCTCGCCTGAGTAGCTTGTTAAGGACTTAATCTTATGCGCCATTGAACTAAGCCTTAACCGTACAACCACATGTCTGGTATGGGACGGACCTGGCTAACTAATTAGCAATGTCTTAATTTCGCATCTGTCATGTAAAGCGTGAGTTATGGGAAACGTTTCTTCACGGAGGCGCAAGAGGGGGGCCCTGTCTGGTCGGAAAGACATTCAATGTTGAATCCTTAGCAGGCAAAACTGGGTTAAGAAGGAGATTTGTAAAGGCCTTGTCACATGCTCTAGACTGCTTACCTAAGGTAGTGAGCGGTGGCATAGATATATCCGAACAAACTAGAGAAGTCGTGTCATGTGGGGAAAGGCAGACAACCTCTGCAGAGTGTAAAACTATTGAATAGCCGTGTGTGCTGTGTAATGGGCGTGCTCGAGATTTCACATGGGAGATAGAGTTTCTTTAAAATGAGTCGGAGTGTGGATGGGATGTTCACTTGATGAATATAATATTTGTTTGGTGAACAGGTCATTCACTTGGGGTTTGTGTTGATTAGTGAATTGGGGATTCACTTATCTTTGGTTTGGGTTGGGAAGTGAATGGGAAGTTCACTAGTCGTTTCAAAGAAATTGTTTAATTATTTATTATTGTTTTCAACTACGCATTTCAATCTATTTATTGTATTTATCATAAATGCTGCTTTCTACAAAAGAACCATACAGCTAACCTTTGTGAGGTCGTGCATGAGTTAGGTCGTGCATGAATACTATTTGCATACATTTCCCTACGGTTTGCTGAGTACATTCAAAAGTACTCATGGCTTGTGCCCTCTGTTTAATCAGCAGTTGAAGAATATCAAGCTGCCCAAGAGTTCTTTCAGAAGGAGGACTATGAAGGTTTTCCAGATTAGGATGCGTTCTCCACTCGATTGCCTGTGGGCATGTTGATTGGCCATTTGAAGAGTTTTGTTCTGCTGCAAGAGTTTTATTTGTTTCTTTAGCCCTGCGTGGCAAGTTAAGTAAACGTTGACCATAAAGTCCAGTTATTATTATTATTTGTTACTTTGAGATCTTTTTAGTTAAATCGAATAAATGGATGGTATTTCATCACTGTTTCCTGTGTGAGCTAGCTACTGATCTGGGACTAGTTCGGAAAACACAAAGGGTTCCTGAGATGCATTTTTGGGTCCCGACAAAGGGTCAATCCGACCACAATCAGGACTGCATCAGGACAGACTCAGAACATGGCAAGGGTTCCCTCTCCAGGTGTTCAAGTCTGTCTGAGACAATCTAACCTGGCACGACAAGTCCAGGAGGCAATCGTTCCGGAGCTTCATTAGCACTTGGTGGTCGTCTCTCTCAAGTTAGCCCCACAAAGGAGGAGGTCGAACATGCTTTTCCTACGGGTTCGACCATCCCATCGCAAGGCTCACTTGTGGACAGAGATGGTTATAACCCAAAATTCCCCTTCTTGGAGGGGTTTGCTCCAAGTCGCCGGATGGTGTCTCTCGACTACTCCTCAAGCGAGGAGGCCTCAAGTGCAGGTGGAGATCATCAACAGGAGGTCTTCGTCCTTCCCTCAGGTGACGATCGCTCTTCTAGAGATAGGACTGAGGATGCTCCCAAATGATCACACACTGCGACCCCTCGTGGCAGTGACGAGGACACCTCCGGCGATGAATAGAGTTAACACTCTGATGAGTGTCAAGGAGATTCTTGAAATACTCGTACTCTACTGAGGCAAACTCGAGGCTCCAGTATGGACGCTCCTAAGGCAACCTGACAGAGAAGAATCGTAGCTCAGAAAAATCAGTCTGGGTGCATTCACTATCAGTTGGAGAAAGCTCAAGAACTCCTACGCATCAATGAACTTCTTGAGAACCCATCTCGAGAACTTGTTTGAACACCTGGCTATGGCTGCTTTGCTGAAGAGATAGCGCAAAGGCTTCGAAGCATGGTGGCCAAGCTTGAGCACCCCCGCCGACATTGTCGGACCCCAAATTTGGAACTTAGGACCCACTGTATCTGGTTGTGCCATTCCCTAGATCAGTAAGATAGCACACATAGTTACATTGTTGGTTCAAACACATATCACGACAATGTAAAGATTTTGCATAATAATTAACGAAGCGCAATTGTACCTTACGGCTTTTGGCTTGCAAAAATGGCCAAGCAGGACAAATATCTTTCAGAGATCAGTAGCGGCAAACAAAAGGGCAAAATAATGCGTGGAACCCTCACGATATGCCCACCAGCAATCGACTGTGGGCTCGTGACCTAGTTCTTAGCCTTCTTGATCTTCAGTCTTGATCAACACTCATAACTATCCATGTAGCCTTCTTGTTCCTTCGTCTTGATCAGCACTCATAACTATCCATGTTGCCTTCTTGTTCTTCAGTCTTAATTAGTACTCATAATCAACCCAAGGTAGGACTACATCCAGAAGATGGCTGATAGTTGTCGCCGTGTTGTGCAGGGAATGCCGGTTATAGTCAATGACCACACCCGATTGCAGAGGAGGTCCTGGGGTAGTCCCGAAGAGGTTCTAGGGAGGTCTTGGGGTGGTCCTGCAGGTCTTGGAGAAGTTCTGAAGAAGCCTCGAGGGGGTCCTGGAGTTGTCCCGAGGAGATCCTAGGGAGGTCTTAAAGAGGTCCTATGAAATTCCTGTAGTGGTCTAGTGGAGATCATGGAGTGGTCTTGTAGAGGTCATGGGAGGTCCTGAAGGGAGGTCCCAAGAAGGTTTAGGGAAATAGATCTTGAGGATGTCCTAGAGTGATCTTGAAGAGGTCCTAGAGTGACACTTCTGCCGGTCATTATTCCCTTCGAGTACTGATCCTGAAGTGGCCCTAAGACGGTTTTGAGAAGTCGAAGGAGGTCCTAAGCAGATCCTGAGGGGAGGTCCTGAGGATGTCCTGAGGGGATGTCCGGAGGAGTCAAGGGAGGTCCTACGGCAGTCTTGGGAGGTCCTAAGAGATCCTGTGGAGGTCCTGTGGGGCCCGAGGAGGTCCTAGGAGATACTGGGAGTCCCGGAGGAGGTCCTAGAGGTCATGGGAGATCCTGAGAAGACCAAGGGAGGTCCTAGGAGGTCCTGTAGTTCCTAAGGAGGTCCTACGAGATCCTGGGAAGATCAAGGGAGGTCCTAGGGGGTCCTGTAATTCATGAGGAGGTTTGGCATTTATAGGAGATCCTGAGGAGGTCCTAGACCCACTAGAGCTAGTTATAACTACGGGGGTGGTTGTGAGGCATCGGTTTTGTGTTTGTAAATAAACTGATCATAAACTTTGCTCAATGTAAAGGGTACTCGTTATGAACAGTGCAAGCCCAGAATATATTACATAAACATCAGGCTGTGCGGCCAACTATTTTACAAAAGTGCCACTTAGGCAGAAGTCCACAAAAGTCAAGAGTACAGAATATAAGACAAGTGCGAAAGCAAAATAAATCATGGTGGATCCATTAAGCTCGCCCACGAACAGCGGCGGAATCTGACCTAAGCTTCATCATCTTCACCACCATCTGGTTCAGCCTCCGAGTAGTACTGGTAGGGGTCTTGGTCGAATGGGTCTGAAAAAGATTATAATGGCAGAGCCTGAGTACACAACCGTACTCACGAGCCAACACACAATGCAGTTCTTATAGATGCAAGGCTAGTCAAGGAAGGTTTAGAGTTCTTTTATTTGCATAAAGCCAAGTTTGAAATAGATGAGTAGTAGAAAATCCTAAGACTTAGCATTTTGAACAAATCTGTTTTCATAAATGAGTTTTCATTTGTAAAGTACTAGTGGAGGTCCCACCTCCTATACCATTGAGTGGCTCCATCCACCCAATGCTCGAGCTATCTCGTATTTACCACTGGTCCCCGACCAAGCTTTGTCAAATCCCTGGGGTCCCACCCCATCCTTCCTTTTCATCACAAATGGTTTTGTAAAAATGAAGACTATATCAAGCAAGTTCTCAGCACCACTCTTAACCGTGAGCACGGCTGTCTAGATAGTTTTCTTACTCTACAGAGTTTGCACACTTTACCCACAAGAGGTAGTCGCCTTGATATATACACATGTTTCCATGGACATGCTAATTAAGGGGAGATTACCACAAGGCCTTTACAATGCTCATTCCTCGACGCAGCCCCACCCACTAAGGTTTCCACCGCCCGGTGCCATGCACTTCCAGGAGGCCCCCTCTTGCGTCATGTGGTTTTGCTGTGGCTTCTTTCCCCTTTACCCACACCACATTCCTCCAATGGTGGTACCACGCTGAGGCGAGCAAATTAGTTGGCCAGGTCGTACCCATTATAGACTTGTGGTTGCACTGTTTTTGCATGAGAGGTCATTCCAAGATTCGGTCCTTACTTGACCAAGGTGGCACATCCACATACCAATCTCTTCTTGTGCCCCCGGCACTAGCAAATCTTTCCAGCCGCCCCAGTCGAAAATAGTTTTTCAGATTTTATTGTTTTGAAAAATATCTGTTTGCTCAACATACCAGCCAGGCTCCCAGCCTCAACTACCCAAATCATTTTCCAAAGTTTTTAATGATTGTTGTCGGGCAATTTATTGCCCGCATGACATTGTACCTAAGCAAGACTAAGCATGACACTTAAGTACAGACTTATTGTCTAAAAGGTAATCCATTAAGCCTAGGGTGACAAAGGATAGTGTCCAAGTTCAAGGGTTGGAGGTTTATACACAAGTACTATTAAGGCATTAACTATGAGCTAGACCAATTTAGTTTGATAAAACATAGCAATGCATTTTCATAATTTAAAGAAACATAATCTGCAGAAGGTAGGTCCAATATGGTCAAAGTGTTGACTCGCCTTGTTCAGAGTGCTGCTGATCGAGATCCTAATCAACGAACGGTTCTTTAGTCGCCTCGGCTTCTATAATCGCAAAACAACCGGAAAGGCAAATAAGCATATATTCAAACTCAAATCGTTTTCAATATGCAATGAACTCTAAATAATGCCAAATCGTAAATTAGAAGTACTTGACCAGCACAGTTGAAAACTTAGTAGTCGTCGGATCTACGATGGTCGTAGAAGCTACTGTGTTTCTAGAAGGATACGATAGGGAGGTTGTGGAAGTACTATGACTAGGGAAGGTCCTGGAATCACTGTAGCCAGGGGTGGTCCTGGAATCACTGTAGTCAGGGGAGATCCTGGAATCACTATAGTTAGAGGAGGTCCTGAAAGTACTGTAACCAGGGGAGGTCTTGAAAGCGCTGGGACCTGAGGAGGTCTTGGAGATACTGGGACCTGGGGAGGTCCTGTGAGTGGTACAACTAGGGGAGATCGTGTGAGTGTTACGACCAGGGGAGGTCGTGAGAGTGTTACAACCTGGGGAAGGTCATGTGAGGGTTACGACTAGGGGAGGTCATGGGAGTGTTATGGCCAGGGGAGGTCGTGGAGGTGCTATGGCTTGGGAGGTCGTGGAAGCACCATGACCTGGGGTGGTCGTGGGAGAGTTACGACCCCGAGGGTGGTCTTTGCAAAAAGGGAGGTCATGACCTAGAGGGTGGTCTTGGCAAAAAGGCCAAGAGAGTGATCTTTGCAAAAGACCAAGAAAGTGGTCTTGAGAAAGAGGCCCTGAGGTCAAGGAGGTAAGACGCGGCGAAGTGGGACCGTCTGACCTTGATCGGGCGGTCCAAAATGATATGAACATTTGGACCATTCAAACCTCTCATCTCAATCGGGCCGTCCAATCTGATCGGATGGTCCACAAGAGGTGAGGGCGCGGTTAGATGGGTGGTCTTGATCATGAGGGTGGTCTTTGTAAAATGGGAGGTCGTGACCAGATAGGTGGTCTTGACCAAGAGGGTGGTCTTTGTAAAATGGGAGGTCGCGACCACGAGGGTGGTCTTTTGTAAAATGGGAGGTCTATACAAGGACGGAGGTCGTGGGAGTGTTAACCGTGCGTAGTTGAATGAGATAAATGTTTGACTACGCAGCAAAGGTTGAAAGAAGTAAAGGTTCGACAGTATTGATGCAATCGAATAAACCAGCGGAAAAGCCAAAGGAAGAACTAGAGGAAAATCCAAGAGAGAACAAGGCGGCTCGAACTAGGAACAGTATCTTACCACTAGGAACTTACTAGTACGAAACTGGGGAATGAGCTAGTCGGAGGCGGCTAGCGACGTGGGCCATGACTACAAGAGAAGCTCTGTGCTGCAATAATAGCTTGAAGCAGAAGGGTGGTCTTCAGTCTTCAAGGTTGCTCCCTGGAAGCAGGTGAATGGTCCTACTCAGTTGTCTTGAAATGTCCTGGTCGAAGGGGAAAGAAGAGTGGTCTCCAACGCTGTTCCAATGGGTGCCTGCGGCAAGGTGGTGGTGTGGGGGTGCTCAACAGAGACGAGCGCTTGAGCTTGGCTAGAGCTCGAGCTCTCTTGGAGGAAGAAGAGAATAAGGTTAGCACTGGAATGGCGAAGAAAAAGCAATGAGGGGCTTGGAGCAGCTATATACATATAGGCACTTTGACACAGCCTGACAATGAGTCGTGGCTGGTGCTATTGATGGAGTGGCAGCACAGTGTAGGTGTTGTGATGGTCATTAATGGCCGATTGATAGCCTCTGCCTGTGTGCACTCCTGGTTGCACTTGGTGCCTGGAAAAAGAGAGAGACCCAACTACCCTAGTCTACAGCCCGAGGTCTTGGCTACACCAGGCTTGACCAGCTGTGGGTCAAGGGAATGGAAAAGGGAATGCACAAGAGCAGGGTGGGTCAGATCAGACACCAAGCTGATCAACATTTTAGCCAAAGGAGATATGGGGAGAAGGAAGGAAAACTAGATAGACTTAAGAAAAAAAACAAATTGACAGGATGGTAGATAAAATCATGAGAGCAAAAGAGATGCAAAATGTCCTCAAGCACATCTCAAAGATGCAGGCAAACGAACGACAATAGACATTATACAAAGAGTTTTAAAAACCCCTCATTTTTACAATTATGACTTTTTGGGCTGTTACAAACCCTACCCCCCCCCCCCCTTAAGAGAATCCCGACTCCGAGATTCACATAACGCTACAATTTCCCTATTAGACCTGGCCGACAAAGCTACAGATACCAATGATCAGGAACTGGTCGTAGGGGAGGTCTTTCGACCAGGCACTAGTAGTGGGAGGTCTTTTGAACAAGAGACATCGTAGGAATTACAGTGGTCTCAAAAGACCCTTAAAATCACGAAGGTTCATCTACCTCCAACCTGAGTTGTAGACATCTGATGAGGATGAGTTCTATCAAGTCCTTGTCAGTTATCAAAAAGCTGAGGGTATTCAGCTTTCAACAAATCTTCACGCTCCCATGTAGCCTTGCCTTCTGTGTGGTTGCTCCATCTGACCTTACACAAGCGGTAGACCCGGTTCCTTATCTGCTTCTTAACTACCTCTAAGATTTCCACTGGATGTTCAGCATAAGCCAAATCCTTGCCAAGTTCAATGTCCTCCAATCGAGTTTGCTCTTCAGGCACACGGAGGCATTTCTTGAGCGGTGATACGTGGAACACATTGTGTATGTCGGACAACTGCTCGGGCAGCTCCAGCTGGTAAGCCACCTTTCCCATCTTGGCGATGATCTGGTATGGCCCTATATACCTCGATGCCAATTTCCCTTTGACCTTGAACCTTCTAGTTCCTCTAAGAGGAGATACCTTTAAGTAGACAAAGTCACCTATGTTGAACTCCAATTCTCTGCGACAACAGTCGACGTAGCTCTTCTGTCTTGATTGTGCTACCAGTAGTCGGTCTCGAACAAGACGTACCTTGTCTTCAGCCTCCTTTAAGCAATCTGGTCCGAAAAGGTACCCTTCCCACCTCGACCTATGAGAGAGGTGTTGACGTGTCTTCCATAGAGGGCCTCAAAAGTGACATTTTCAGACTGGATTGATAGCTATTGTTGTAGGCAAATTCAGCATATGGTAGACACTTCTCCCAGTCAGCAGCAAACTCTATTGCACAAGCTCTAAGCATGTCTTCAAGGACTTGGTTCACCCTTTCAGTTTAACCATCGGTCTGAGGGTGGTATGCTATGTTGAAGGACAGATAAGTGCCCAAAGCCTCATGAAGACTATCCCAAAAATGGGAGGTGAACTGTGTACCCCTATCTGAGACAATTCGCTTGGGCACACCATGCAAACTGACTATCCGAGACATGTATAGCTCTGCTAGCTTATCACCTTTGTAGTTGGTCTTGACTGGCAGGAAATGAGTAGTCTTAGTTAACCTATCAACTATGACCTAGACCGAATCATACCTTGACCTGGTCTTGGGCAGACCAGTGATGAAGTCCATGCTGATTTCTTCCCATTTCCATTCAGGTACTTGTAGAAAACATGAGCAGTGGGGCTTCGGTGTTCGACCTTGATTAAGTAACTCATAAGATAATGAATGGAAAAAGAGATTAAGACTAAGAATTGAAGTCATATTAATAACTTTATCCTAGCCCTAACTATTTGCTTGGTTTATTTAGATAAACCAAGTAAATAGTGTAGAATGGGTTTTCTTAAAAAGAGAGGTTTATCTAACTTGTAGATTTTTTATCTCGATTTTCTCGCACTGGTCGAAAGTGTAGGAACGAGTCGACACTAGGAAGTTCCTTCTAGTGGGCTAGACCACGTGCAGAAAGGAAAGGCTTCGACTAGGTGATGTTACCTGCTCCAACCAGTTT
This sequence comes from Phyllostachys edulis, assembly GCA_036346405.1. Taxonomy (NCBI): domain Eukaryota; kingdom Viridiplantae; phylum Streptophyta; class Magnoliopsida; order Poales; family Poaceae; genus Phyllostachys; species Phyllostachys edulis. The sequence continues at coordinate 20,094,662 of CM070566.1, forward strand.
AATCAAACCAAGAACGGTCTACTTAAGTTAAACAAACGTCTGGAGTGGCTTTAAAAATTCGTTCATCTTATTCCAGTGCGCTCGGTAGGTTCACTCTGGTAGTAAGAGTTGGAAACAAGAGGACGCTAGGAAGTTCCTTCTAGTGGGCAGGACCACGTGCAGAGTGGAAAGTCTTCGACTAGGTGTTGTCTCTTCCTCCGACCAGTTAAAACAAAACGAGTTTACCGAAAGTAGTCAAGCAAATTGGAAAAGTGTACTTTGCATAGTTTATTTTTCAAAAATAAATGAAGAAATAATCTAAGATACTAAGAGTTGGCTTGAAAATATTTTGACCATGTGAGTTGAACCCAAGTCCTTTGTATTGGCAGCAAAAAGGAGTAACAAGTCGATACTAGGAAGTTCCTTCTAGTGGGCTAAACCATGTGCAGAAAGCAAAGGCTTCGACTAGGTGATGTCACCATCCTTTCGACCATTGTAAAGAAAGTTTGGGTACTGGTCGTAAAAGCACTTACGACCAGGTAATGATCGAAAAATTATCAAAGCGCTACTCAAAGTAAGACAATAAAGATAGAAAGAACCTAATACTTTATTGTAGGGTTGGTCAGTTTACACATAAAATTTGCACAACTGGTCGATGTTCCAAGAATTGGAGAGAATTCTGCCGTCTTCCATTGCTAGTCATATCGAACCTAGTCGCATAACTTCGACCATAGTGTAAGGATCTTCCCACTTGGGGGAAAGCTTATTCCAATTAGACTGGGGTTGAATTTTCCTCAATATCAAGTCACCTACAGCAAGGCTGCGAGGTTGGACCTTACGATCGTAGTATCTGCGCAGGGCTTGTTGGTAGACTGCTAAACGGATTAAGGCTTGATTTCTGTTCTCTTCGAGTAGGTTAATGTCATCCGCTCAAAGTTGTTCTTGGCTTGACTCGTTAAAAGTTTCGACCCTTGTTAACCTGATCTTTAGTTCTGTTGGAAGCATGGCTTCGACACCAAAAACTAGGAAAAAAATGTGTTTCACTTGTAGCCTACGAACTGCCCATAATACTGAGGGTAATTCTTGTACCCAAGCCCCCGAGCGTTTGACAAGCTGGTCGAAGACTCAAGTTTTGATTCCCTGTATTATTTGACCATTCGCTCTTTCAACTGCCCCATTGCTTTGGGGATGGGCAATAGAGGCGTAACATAGCTTGATACCCAACTCGTCGCAAAATTCTTGGAATTTTGCGCTCGAAAATTGTTTACCATTATCTGTGATTATTCGACTTGGGACCCCAAACTGAGTGATCACGCTTATCATCATGAACTGTTTTGCTGCTTTCGTTGTTACCTAGTCACAGGTTCGGTTTTGATCCATTTTGTGAACGTATCAATAGCCATAAAAAGGAACTTAAAGCCTCCCGGAGCTTTTGGGAACGGTCCTAGGTTATCAAGACCCCAGGTCGCAAAAGGCCAAGATAGAGGAATTGTTTGCAATTCTGAGCGATTAGTGTATTTACTGCTATAAGCGGCATTGTACACATTTCTTAACCAACTCTTTGGCATTGTAGAGAGTCATGGCGATAAAATCCTTGTCGAAAGGCTTTTTCAACCAACGTTCTGTAGGAAGCATGAGTTCCATAGATGCCCAAATTTCAAATTTCAGAGAAAATTTAAACTTAATTATTTTTGTGGATTTCCTCAAATTTTAAAAACTTTTTCTTAATTATTTTAAAGCCAAAACAAATTTATTTGCAAAATTAAATACCAAATATAAGTTGGAAATATTTTATGTAAGTTCAAAATGTCTTTGAGAATTTTTGTGAATTTTCTCATAATTTTTGGATTTTATTTGCTATTTTCTAAAGCCTATTTGAATTAATTGGATTAAATCCCCAAATAGTTCTTGGGCCAAATCTTCCCCGGCCCACTCCTATTCTCACGTGCATGCGGCCCAGTCGGCCCGCTCCTCCCGCGCGTTCCACTTCAATCTATTCTGACCGTCAGATCAAGATTGGGCAGTCAGATCTTGTTAACACGTTCGGACTTTCCGAACTCTCAAATCATGGTGGACCACCCGATCGAAATCTAATGGCCAGAACATCACCTGTTACTTTCCTATTCCTTACCATCGCCGACATGTGGGGCCCGTTCTAGAGTGTCATCTTCCCCTTTCCTTTCTTCTTCACTGCACGTTCCTTTCTCGTCCTCGCGTCGGCCATTGCCGGTTTTCAAAAACCTTCCAATCACAGCAGAATCCGGCCGCATCTCCCAAATCACTACGCATTGAATTTGCCATGTCAGTCCGCGCCTGTCACAGCCCTCACCTTCCATCCTTGTGGCCTAAATCCCTGAAATCTCGCCGCCGTGCCACACGACCTTCGTGCTTTCCATGGCGATTCGGCCATGCCCACGCCCTATAAATAGGAGCCCCGGGTGCGCCTTCCTCCACTCATCCCATCGCCGCCAACCAATGCTCTTTTCCTCTCCTCAATCGCCATGAATTTGAGTTTCTCCAGCAAGCACTGAAGCTCCGATCTTCATCTTCTCTAGCACCATCAAGCATCCCTCGGCGATTCCGACCACTTCTACGGCATCGCCGCTTCATCGTCGGCCCATTGCGCGCACTCATTCGCCCTGAGAGCCACCGGAGCACCTACTTCACTAGAGCCCTAAAGTCGCCGCCACTAAATCTCGTCGTCGATGTCCAAAACAACACGCTCCACCACTGTACTGGTAAGCAATAGGTTCGCCTTGATCTCCTCTCGCAATTGCGCCATCCCTTGAGGCTCGCCCCGGTGTGAAACACCGGCGAGCCCTTCACTAGAGCATGACCACCGTCAGGCCTACGTGGCGTGACCACGTCAGCACCACCTCGACGCCACATCGGCACGAAAGCCTATGTGGCTGCCAACATGGCGACCACGTCTGCCTTTGCATCAGCTCACCCCTTCCTGTTTATTGTTCCATGCACTGGGTTCATCGTGGACTTTGACCGAGCATGGACCGGGTCCATTGACCATCAGGCCCACTTGTCAATGACTCAAGAGTTTTTACTTTAAAGAAAAATTTGGGTGAAAATCCAATTTCCCAGCCGATGACATCACCTTGTGCAATAGTTCGAATTTCCTTTAGAAAAAGAATTCGGGAAAATCTAGAAAATCCAAAATTAGGGTTTCTTTATAATTAAAACTTCTAGGAGCTCGTATTTCTTCATACGAACTCCGATTTAGGTGATTAAAATTTCTAAATTTATGTAAATTCAAGATCTAGCTAACTAAAATAAAATTATTTAATTTGGAGTTAATTTGTTGTTCATTTGAATTTATTTGAGTTTTATTTGAATTTGTCGTATTTTCGTGTATAGATTTCGACAACTCCGGAGAGCTTGATCCTTCTGAGGATTTAGAGTATCAGGACTTTGAGCAAGGAAAGTTATACCATTGAACATGTTGAACCCAGTATTTTAAATTTATTTAATTCTGTTTTTAAATTGTTATTGCATGCATAATTTTATTCAGCTATTTTAAATCCCTGTTTGAATCCTTAGTTATTCCAATTTCTTTGTATAGCCAATTTTGATTACTGAATTACCATTTCCTTGTCACCATGAGTCAAAATAAAATATGAAAATAATTAAATGCTTAGATACTACCTAGATCAAAATCTTAGATTTGGGATGTTTTAGCCAAATTGTTCCAAACTTGTTTGAAATTGAGTTTATGGTATTGTTTTACCATAGAACGTTTAGAAAATAATTTCACTTCAAAAATAAAATAAAAATATGGTTTGGACTTGGGCGAAATGGATAGTTGGTGTGTGCAGGTTTATGCACAGGCTCAATCTGGGTAGGGTTGAGGCCCAGGGGTCATTTTGGAAGTCGTCCAAGTCAGTTAATGACCGGTTTTTGAGCGTATTTTGCTACGCCTTACCGTACCACCACATGTTTGGAATGGGATAGATTTGGCTCAATAATTTGTAATATTTTAGTGTTATTTGTGCCATGTTGTTGTGTGGGTGTCGGTTAGACAGTAGTCCTACTTGGCGCAAGAGGGGGCTTCCGAAGTATGTTTAATCTAATGGAAGTGAAACCTTAGCAGGCATAAATACATTAAGGTAGTGCATTGTAAAGGCCATGTGATAATTGCTTAGGCACACGCCTTTGGAAGCGTGTATTGGCCGATATTAAAAGCAAATTATCTCTTGTGGGTAAAGCTGTACAACCTCTGCAGAGTGTAAAACTATTAGAATAGCTGTGTCCACGGTCATGGACATGCTGAGCAAAGCCACTCTAAGTTAGACTTTGTTTCTTTTTTGTTTTAAAATGATTTAGACAAATGATTTGAGGATGGTTAATCCTTGTGGTAAAATTGGGCGATTAGCTATGTGATAAGAGGGTATCCTTCACCATTCATTCATGGAGATTATCCACTATAAAACTGTCAATTTAAAACCTGATTTTAGTTATAGATTAAAAATGGCCTTGAAAATTATTATGAATATTTAAACTAAAAATGCTACTTTGTGCAAAATAGACCATGTTGGCCTCACTTGTTTACTTATGCATGCATCATACTCTTTTATTGGGTGTAACTTGCGAGCACGGAAGTTGTGCTTACTCTTGCTGAATAATATTTATTCAGGAGAAGACTTCTACCAAGATGGTAGGGATCCAGACGTCGGTAACATGAGCAGCCGACGTAGCATCTGGCCCATGAATCTATGTGTGTACAACCATCCTCCTTGGTTGTGTATGAAGCGGAAGTATATTTTGATGTCACTACTTATCTAAGAGCCAAAGCAACCTGAGAACGATTTTGATGTGTACCTAGCACCATTGCTGAAAGGTCTTGTGACACTGTGGAACGAAGGGGTACAGGTATGGGATGTGTACAAACGAGAGAACTTTACTTTACGCGCCATGTTGTTCTGCACCATCAATGATTTTTCTACCCTTGGTAACCTGTCGGGGTTTAGTACAAAAGGAGCCATAGCATGTCCACACTGCTTACATGATATGGAGAGTGTGTGGCTGAACAACTCGTGCAAAACTGTGTACATGCGTCACCGTAGGTTCCTTCCCAGGTATCACCCATACTACAAGATGAAGAAATAATTCGACAGAAATAAGGAGGATGGTTCAGTTCCAAGGGCTTTTAGAGGGAAAGAGGTCTATGATATGGTCAAGAATATCGATGTTGTGTTTGGAAAGAGTCGTAAATTGAGGACCTGTCAGAAGAATATCTGGAGGAAGCAATCAATTTTTTAGGACTTACCTTATTGAGAGCACTTAGAAGTTCACCACTGCATCTACGTCATGCATGTGGAGAAGAATGTATGTGATAGCTTGATTGGTCTCTTACTGAACATTCATGAAAAAACAAAGGATGGTATCAACGCAAGGCGTGACTTGGTTAATATGAACATAAAGACCGAGTTAGCACCGAAAGAGACTGATAAAGGATGAATGTTCTTCCCCCAGCTTTCTACACTCTGTCCAAGGTCGAGAGAAAGGAACTGTGCTAGAGCTTACATGGTGTGAAAGATCCGTCCGGTTACTCCGCCAACATGAAGAAACTTGTTTCTATGGAAGATTTAAAATTAATTAGTATGAAGTCTCATGATTGTCATGTGCTAATGACACAAATACTTTCTGTTGCAATTAGAAGTATTTTGCCGAACAAGGTCCGAGTGGCAATCATGAGGCTGTGTTATTTCTTTAACTCAATTGCTCAGAAGGTAATCGATCCCGAAGGACTAGATGCACTGCAAGCCGAGGTGGTGACGACTCTATGTCATCTTGAGATGTATTTCCCTCCGTTATTTTTTTGATATCATGGTCCATCTCGCTGTTCACCTTGTGAAAGAGATAAAGATATACGACCCTGTGTTCCTACGTCATATGTACCCGTTTGAGAGGAACATGGGAATTCTCAAGTCCTATATACGGAATCGATCTCGGCTGGAGGGCAGCATCATCAAAGGCTATGCAACCGAAGAGGTCATTGAGTTCTGCGTCGACTACATGGCTCAGGTGGAACCGATGGGTGTGCCTCTATCTCGTCATGAGGGGATGCTGGAGGGTATTGGGACCATCGAAAGGAAAGCAATCACTCCCGATTTTGACGCGTACGCTGAAGCCCATTTCACAGTCTTGCAACACATGACCCAAGTGTCCCTGTACATCGACGAGCACAAAGACATAGTATACCAATAGAATCCAGGTCGGTCGGAGGTTTGGATCACGAGAGAGCACAACCGCCGGTTCAACGCATGGTTGAAGGTGCGATTCTCTGGGAGGTCATCGTCAAGTGATGATACGCTGCCATGGTTGGCAAAAGGGCCAAAATTTTACAATTGTGACAAGGCAAAGATACGACATAAATGAGTAGACATTTTATACGACAGCTCAAGATAGGAAGAGCAAAGTCCAGAACAGTGGTGTCCGCATAGATGCATTTCACGAGTAGTTCAATACCGCTGGGATGAGCTCCTACTATGGGTTCGTAGAGGAGATTTGGGAGCTCGACTACGTACTTTTCAAGATCCCCCTGTTTCGGTGCCATTGGGTCAAACTTCCATAGGGTGTGAAAGTCGACAAGTACAGTGTCACTACTGTGGACCTCGAATGTGTCAGATACAAGGACAAACTATTCGTACTCGCTAACAAGTTGTTCAAGTTTTTTATGTAAAGGACCCAACAAATAAGAACCGCCACGTAGTTCTCTATAAAAAAAAAGAAGGATTGTCGAAGTTGAGAATGTCGTTGATGAGGAAGAGTACAATCCATTTGACGAGTTGCCTTCATTCGGAGACGGCATCAAGCACGAGGAAGAACCCAGTGGGGAAGCTAGCTATATGCATGTCGATCATCGTGAAGAGCTATATTTTAAAACAAAATAGCAAGTGAAATGATCCCACACGATGACACCTTTTTGGAAAATTGTTACATTGTAATTAACAAACTCGGCATGTAATTAAGGAATTATTCCATTGTAATTGATTCACTAATTAAGAAATCATTCCATCTGTGATTGTATCAGCTGCTTTCTTGTTTTCAGAGGGCATGGTTAGCATTCCCTGAGGCTAGCCGAAAAATAGAATATTTTTTAGATATAGAAGGAACTATCACAGGCGGTTTAGTGGAATAAATAGTCTGTGATAACGATGTGCCAAACTATTTCACCTCCCGCGCACGCGTCCAAAAAGTTCCACGAGCATCACAGACGATTCCATAATAAAACTGTCTGTGATACTCATCGCACATTGTTATTAAAATAGAACTGTCTGTGATATGCTCGATTATCGCAAATGGTTCTGGAATAGAACCGTCTGTGATATGCATTTATCACAGACGGTTCTTTAGGAGAACCGTCTGCGATATGCATTTATAAGTAGGTCCCCACTAGGGTTTTCCTCCTTACTACTCCTCAGTCCTCAGAGCTCACTCTCCGGTCTGCCTCCCCAGCACCCTTACTTCCCATGTTCTTCCCGAGCCTCCCCTCTCCACGCCGCCGTCATCCCTGAGCCTCCTCTCTCCGCGCCGTCATCCTCCCTATGCCATCGTCATCCCCGAGCCTCCCCTCTCCGTGCCGTCGTCCTCCCTACGCCGCTGTCATCCCCGTGCCTCCTCTCTCCCCACACCGGCGTCCTCCCTCTGCGACCCCCGACCTCGACTCCCTCTTCATCGACGCCTTCAGTCAAGGTACGAGCTCACCGCTTTGGAATGTGCTAGTAGAAGTTTCAAATGTTGGATTCTCTAATATTGTGTCATGTTATTCATGCTCCTCAGATCCCTCTGTTTCATTATGTTGATGCTGTCTGATCATTTTGTTCCATTCTGTTGGTAGCTTCTGTTCACTATGATTATTGTTTATATTCCTGTCAATTGGAATATTGTGTAGTTGGTTCAATTGAAATATTGACAGTGAACTCTCAATTGATGATTTATTTTGTTATGAAGTTCTATCTTTTGAGCATTTTATCCTGATTGGTGCAGTACTGATTTCTTGATCTTGCAGTATTATTGATGTAGTACTGATTTGTTAATCTTGCGAGATGGCGTCTGCACCATCTTCGCCGTCGTCATCGAAAGCAACGGCAACATTCCGGACCACCTACGGTATAATTGGAAGCGAACGAGACCCCATCACCACACAGAAATGGAAGGATCTGAAGACCGTAGAGAAAGCGCAGTTATGGACTGAAATTACAACGTCGTTCGATACCCCAGTAGAATTCTTCGATCTCGTGCAACGACAGGCGTTCCTCTTGATGGGACATGCTTGGAAGACCTTCAAGAGCAAGCTTGTCACAGAGTACATGAACAAGGATAGGATGCCCTGCACGAAGTCTAGTTTCGTGTCGTCGGATACATGGGACGCTTTTGCGCGGATGAAGACAACGGGCGAATTTTAACAGTAAAGTGCGGTGCACAAGGCTATCCAGGCAAATAAACATTCACCCCCACAGACTCGGCACCGCTGGGTACGCGGGCAAACCCTTGTGATGGATGAGTGAGGACAATGTGGCAATCCAATCGCAGGTCTCCCCACCATTTGCCGAGATCACAGACGAACGTGCCAAATACTGGTTAAGAGGGAGGGCCACAATCACATCGTCCAGTGCCATCTCTTTCACAAACCTAGAAGATGAGGCAGTGTCCCAACGCCTGGTAAGATATGTCGAATTACCTAGTTGTTAATAAGTCCATAACTTTGTAGGGTCTAAAATAACATGATGGCCTCTTGTAGTAAACATTGAGTACCCAATATTCCCAACGCTCCTTCCAAGTAGTAAGGGAGAAGTATATACTATCAACAGCCCTGGGAAACAAGGAGCACCCGGGTCGCACACGAGACCTTGGGGTTTATGTACCTTGGAGGGATGGATTCCCACACGACTTCGAGGCGTATAGGAGTCGGAAGAGATCCAAGGCCGAATGCAAGGAATAGTTGAAAGAGGAGATCACTGCACAGATTAGTGCATAATTTCAAGGACAAATAACATCATTGCAGGAACAAATGAATCAACTCATCAGCCAATCACAAAGCTGCCACTATGATTTTGGGAGCCAGTCCCCCTCAACATCGGAGTAGCATCACGTCCACGCCTGCACTTTCTGAACTTGGCGACATCCAATTACCTATCGACCTCATCCAGGTAATGTACATCTCTAGAATGCTCAAAAGATATACATGTAGGACGCCTTAGCTAATTATGTATCATTTTGTAGGTGCCCACGCCCTGTAGGCTCCAAATGAAATTTGGTTGGGTCCATTACATTAAGGCCAGGCGGGTGGTGTATCCATGCGAGGAAGGGATAGTGGTGCACGGTTCCTAGCTGGCGCAAGGTTACGCCAAGGTCCAGGTGGACATGGTACATGATAATTTGATGGTTGTCCTGCTGGAGAAGCCCCCAAATGAAAAGATCATAACATTAGGAAATGCCTTGCACACTTATGTCCATTGACCCAAGAGGGACATCACCCTTGACCTTGCAATGCCGCGATCTCCACACGATGACCATGGCTCTCCAACAGTACCCTCGATGACTCCACCTCAACCCCCGGTTCAGAAGGCCTCTGTATCGGCTTCCGTTGAGACGACGCCCAAGAAACAAGAAAAATGTGTCGAGTTGTCTTCCAGGAAGACAAATAGCACATGAGATGCTAAGGCCAAATCGAAGAAGATTAAGACACCTCACAAGCCTGGCACGTACTCCCTCGGAATGTCGTTGGTCTCCGACACAATATTACGCCATACTGGTTTGGCTTACTGGACTTTGCATGCCTGGTACATGCGGTAGACCGACGAGGCGAGGGAAGACCGGCCTATTGGATTCACAGTCAGCTACACAGAGAACCATTTCCTCCACAAGGTGGGCTACTTCATCGTGGGCTTCGAAGACTTATTTGATCTATTCAACCTCGACGCCCTCGCACTACTACACAAAGTGTCATCACAGACGGTTCTAAACCGTCATCACATACAGTTTTCTGAACCATCTAGAATTATGTGTCTATGATGACACCTGTCATCACAGACGGTTTTCAAACCGTCTGTAAAAAAGCTATCACAAATAGTTCTTGTTCAAAACCGTCTATGATAGTTTTTTCTATAGCAAAAAAATGGATTCTGAAGCATTGCCGACAGCGACGAGAGACGACACGAATGGCACAACTACGATAGAGAAAATGAATGAATATGTGTGATGGCTCCAGGAAGCAACCACAATGCTATCGATAGCGACACGAAGACCTATGGCCATTGGAGTTGTGCCGGCGATGAGCGGCAGCGGCAACGGCGAGAAGCTAAATGGTGGCAGCGAGCTAGAAGGAGCAAGAATGCTATTTAAACCTCACACTTCCACTCACGAGGGTCCAAGAGCTCACGAAGGTGGATGACGATGACGGAGCCACTCGGGATAGCTTGACGGCAGCGAGAAGATATGACGGAGCATGGTTCACGGTAACTGCGAGCTTGAGGCAGAACTAGGCAACGAGAGGCGAGTATAAGTATTTAGAGGATCTAGAGATGACATAAAGCCAACGAATCAAACGATAACTCACCGGACGGGGAGAGACAAAGGAAAATGACGACAGCGGCCAGAAATGGAGCAGATGACGTGGCTCGATGAAAATATACTTGAACTCCTAGTTAGCCTCGCCCCAGCGTGTCCTAGCCGGAAATATATAAGCACATCCCCAAAAAATGTTGCCTCCCGCTCACGCATTCAAAAATTTTCGAACTCCCGCGCTGCGAAGCACAGACGGTTTTAGACAAAAATCGTCTGTGATGACATATCACAGACGGTTTGTATCACGAACTATCTGTGATACTTCACAGATGGTTTTTGATACGAACCAATTGTGATAAGTATCTCATCACAGACGGTTTGTATTAAAAACCGTCTATGACTCTAATTTTACCATGGCACATAGCCCTCTACCGTGGCAGCCAATCCTCTACCACGGCACACAATCCTCTGCCGTGGCAGCCAATCCTCTGCCGTGGCACACAATCCTTTGTCGTGGCAGCCAATCCTCTGCCGCGGCACACAATCCTTTGCTGTGGCACACAATCCTCTACCGCGGCACACAATCCTCTGCCGTGGCAGCCAATCCTCTGTCGTGGCAACCAATTCTCTATCGCGACACACAATCCTCTGCCGTGACAGCCAATCCTGTGCCGTGGTAAAATCACAAATGGTTCTTAATAATAACCGTCTGTGATGACTGAGATTGTCACAGACGGTTCTTGTTAAGAACCGTCTGTGACGTATCACAGACGGTTCTATTTATAAACCGTCTGTGATAGTTACATATCACAGACAGTTCCAAGGGAACCGTCTGTGATGAGTCTTCTATAGCTTGTTTTGTAGTAGTGTCGACGCCTCACTTCTACGATGCTGGACACTATAAGTGTGTACAATCAAGTTCTACATTCACGCAATACCGATAAATGCCATAACTCATTGCTTATATATAGACACATGATGCAAGAAGCCCGACGATCACAACAACCAGTGGGTTTCCTCGACCCATAGTTGATCTCTGAGCAAAACATGATCGAAAACGCATCCTACGTCGAGAAGTACATAAGAGGGGATTACTTACCTCAACAAGGACTACATACTGGTGCCCTACAACCAGGGGTGAGTGCTTCACTACTTGCTATACAAATTTCATTTGTTCTTTATACGCAATACGAACTTAGGTTTAATGACTATAGTGACATACTCATAGGTACCACTGGATCCTTTTAGTCATTGTGCCAAATTGGAACAAGGTAATATACCTTGATTCCCTATTCGACAAAACACACGACTTCACCATTGTGCAAAAATTACTCAATAGGTATGCTCATTTCCTCCATACGTAACTCTATTGTAGTCTTCCTTTGTTTGAAATATCTGAGGATAACTTTTTGGAATCACGTAGGTCGTTTAACGCCTATGTTGCTGAGGGAGGGACACATAAGGAACAGAGCGATACACTACGACATAGGACTAAATTTCTGTTACCCGCTATAGCTCAATAATCATATATCACACTTCATAACCTGGCCTCTCGAACTGACTATACATATATCCTATATCACACTTTTATTTTTGCAGTACCACCAGCAACAACTACAAGGCAACGTATGTGCATTCTACGTTTGTCGTCATATGCTGGAAATCATGAGTACTAAGACAAAGGATCCGAAGGTTTGTCAGTCAATCCTATATAATTCTAAATTTAAATATATATATATATATATATATATATATGCTTACTACATTACTATTGCTAGCGATAGGGCATGACAATGGAAGAAAGTGCCTACCATCTGGACATACTCGCGGACATTCGAGGACAGCTTGCCATCTTCATCACGGGGGAGATCATTAACCCGAATGGAGAGTTTCACCTAGGCGACATCGATTTATTGTAATTCACTCTAAGTTGTAATTCAAATAACTTTGTAATTGATATTAAGTTTTAAAATCACTTTGAGTTGTTCTATATCAAATAAATTGTGAAATATCTGTTTTCTGCTTGCTTGTTTTCAGAGGGCATGGCTAGCATTACCTGAGGCTAGCCGAAAACCCTAAAAACCGCCTGTGAATGCAAACTATCATAGACGGTTACCACAAAAACCAGTCTATGAATGCATAATATCACAGACGACTACCACCAACAAACCGTATGTGATACGTATCAAATCACAGACAACTACCAACAAAAAACTGTTTGTGATATATATACAATCACAGACGGCTACTACTAATAACCGTCTGTGATACGTGTCCAATCACAAACAGATACCACCAAAAACCGTCTGTGATATTCAGATATCACAAACAGCTACTACCAAAAAATGTCTGTGATATGTCCGATATCACAGACGGCTACTACCAAAAACCATTTGTGATATGTCAGATATCACAGACGGCTACTACTAAAAACCGTCTATGATAATTGTGATATCACAGATGGTTACTTTTCCTAACCGTTTGTGTTATTTATTGTAACAGCCCAAAAATTCATAAATGCAAAAATACGGGATTTTTAAAAACTTTTTGCGTGACAACTGTCGTTGTTCTTCTCGGTTGCATATTTGAGAGTTATTTAAGGATATTTTGTATCTTTTCTGCTCTCATGGTTTTAGCTGCCATCGTTTCATGTTGTCTTTTCTCAAGTCTTTCTAATTTTCCTTCTTTCATTCCTGATCTCCTTTGGTTAAAGGGTTGATCAGCCTAGTGCTTCATCCGGCACGCTCGCTCCCGTGCACGTCCCTCCTGTTCCACCGACCAGCGTCAGGTCCACACCAATTGCGGTCGGACCTCCCTAACAGAGACCAAGTCAGACATGCCCTTCTCACCCGTGCGCTACGTGCATCAGATCAAAGACACGGCACGGCATGGTGCTGTCCATCGGCCATTAATAGCCATCACCTAGGTTGTCACTGAACTGCATTGTGCCACCACTCTGACCACCCACCCCCTATACAGGTTATGCATATTTATATGTGTTTGCCCACGTCCTGGTTACCTCCTTGTTGCTTTTCTTCACCAAATCCAGAGCTACCCCCATTCTCTCCTTTTCTCTAGCAGAGCTCGAGCTCCAGTCAAGCTCAAGCGCTCGTCTCAGTGGAGCGCCCCCACACCACCGCCTTGCCATAGGCACCCATCGGAATAGCCTTGGAGACCACTCTCCTTTCACTCCGACTGGGACCTTCCAAGACCTCCTTGGTGGACCATCTATCTGCTTCTAGAGAGCACCCTTGAAGACCGAAGACCACCCTCTTGTCCTCAAGATACGTGCAGCACGAAGCTTCTACCATTATTGAGATCCACCATCGCCAGCGCGGCTCTGGCTAACCACCTCCCAGTTCCGTACTGGTAAGTTCCTAGTAGACAAATACTCTTCATGGTTCGAGTCGCCTTGATTCTCTCTTGGATTCTCCTTTGGTTTTTTCTTTGGCTTTTCCACTGATTCTTTTGACCCCAACTGTGTAATCAATCCTTTCTCTCGATCGACTACGCACAGTTAACACTTCCAAGACCTCCTTCCTTGCACAGACCTCCCATTTTGCAAAGACAACCCCGTGGTCGCGAACCTCCAATTTACAAAGACCACCCTGTGGTCTCAACCTCTCATTATACAAGACCACCCACTGGCCGTGACCTCCCATTTTACAAAGACCACCCCCTTGGGGCAAGACCACTCATCGGGTCACGACCTCTCTTTTGCAAAAACAACCCTATGGTCATACACCACCATGACCACCCCTGGTCACGGTATTTCCACGACCTCCCACAGGTCGTACATGTCTGCGACCTCCCTGTAGCATCTTCCTTTCCCTGAATTTTTAAATAAAAAGAAACATTTGGTTTTGATGAGAGTTCAAAGCTTATTTGGAGATTCTATACGGAACCTTAAATGACCAAATCAACTCCAGCCAAATTAAAAAGAACCATTTGGTTTTGATGAGAGTTCAAAGCTTAACTTGAGATTTTCGGAATTTGAGTGTTTAAAATGACTAAATCAAACTTCAACTAATCCCAAAAGTTTGGTTCATTTGGTGTTATTCAAGCTCTGGAGCTACCTCTCCCTTTCTCTATAGGTTCGGCTCTCCCCTTGCCCAACTCTTGTGCCCAGACCTCCCTCCTTGTCTAAGACCTCCCCTCGTTTCTTTTGTTTGGATTTCCCTTAGTCCAAACCTCTTTGTTGGTTTGAATCTCTTTGTGGTTCAGACCTCCTTTCGGTCCAAACCACCTTCTTCGTTTGGACCTTCTTTGTATTCATTTGGACCTCCATATGTTCATCTGAACCTCTCTGTGTTCAATTGGACCCTCCTTGTGTTCATTTGGACCTCCCTGTGTCCCTTTGGATCTCCCTGTGTCCTTTTAGACCTCCCCGGATCCGTTAGGACCTCCTTGGCCCTTCATCTTGGCCATCAGGACCTCCTAGGGTTCATCCTAACCGCTAAGACCTCCTTTGATCTCCTCTTATCCACCAAGATCTCCTTTGGTTCCATCTTGACCGTTGAGACCTTCCCATGTTGGTCTTGACCGTCGAGATCTTCTTTGGTTCCATCTTGACCGTTGAGACCTTCCCTATGTTGGTCTTGACCGTCATGATCTCCTTTGGTTCCATTTTGACCGTTGAGACCTTCTCTGTGCTAGTCTTGATCATCGAGATCTCCTTTGAGTTCATCTTGACCGTTGAGACCTCCCCTGTGTTGGTCTTGACCATTGAGATCTCCTTTGGTTCTATTTTGACCATTGAGACCTTCCCTGTGTTGGTCTTGACCGTCGAGATCTCCTTTGGTTCCATCTTGACCGTTGAGACCTTCCCTGTGTTGGTCCTGACCGTCGAGATCTCCTTTGGTTCTGTCTTGACCGTTGAGACCTTCCCTGTGTTGGTCTTGACCGTCGAGATCTCATTTGGCTTCCATCTTGACCGTTGAGACCTCCCCCGTGTTGGTCTTGACCATTGAGATCTCCTTTATCTTCCATCTTGACCGTCAGGACCTCCCTCGGGTTCATCCTGGCCATTGAGATCTCCCCTTGATTCCATATTGACCGTCAGGACCTCCCTCGAGTTCATCCTGGCCATCGAGATCTCCCTTTGATTCCATCTTGACCGTTAGGTTCTCCTTTGGGATCATCCCGACCGTTAAGACCTCCTTTGTTCTATCTTGATCGTGGCGACCTCCTATTGAGGCCGCGACCTCCTCTTTTGTTATTTTATCGTGACCTCCTTTGGTCGGGACTTCCCTGTGGTCTTTTTGCAAAGACCACCTCTGCAGGACCACCTCATCCTTTGGACCTTCCTGTCCTTTAGACCTCCTTGTCTGCACGACCTCTAGTCTTTTTTGCAAAAACCACCTTTGCGGATTGGACCACCTTGTGGTCAGGACCTCCGGTCTTTTTGCAGAGACCGCCCTTGCGGGACAAGACCCCCTTTTGACCTCTGCGGGACCTCCTCAAGGTCTTCGTAGGACCTCTCACCTGAGCTTTGACTGGTCCCACCTGTCAGCTCTGCTCACCTCTTTTTTCCTTCCACCACAGAAGTTGTCGCGCAGTTAATGCGGTCACTGCTGTGTACCGTGTATTCCCCTTTTTGTCTTTTCCTTGACCTGCCCCATCTTTTCCTTCTTTTCAGGCCATACCTTGTCTTGTCCTTCACCTGCCTTTGACTTGTGGGTCACTAAGTCTCTCAGTGACTCTCTTTCCTTCTTCCTTGGCTATAAATAGCCTGAGCAGCCCTCCTTTCTTCACCTTTGGCCACTCAACTCTCTCTAGCTCTTGCCCAGCTTGTCTAGTGCTTGAAGCTTCGCCTAGGAGTCCGTTGAGGCTGCGCTGATGCCTCCTCACCTCCAAGAAGCTGCCGGAGCTCGCGCCACCACCTCGCTACCGAAGGAGTTCACCGGAGCACCAGCGTCACCTTCAACCATCGTCGCCGAGCCCTCGACCTCCTCCCTCTCCTCTTCTATCTCCCTCTCGGCCTTAGTGAGTATCCCCGTGCCTTGTCCCTTTTCCCTTGATTCCTGGTATGACTACCTTGCGTAGTCATAGCCTTACCGGACCTCCTCTTTTTAATCCCCCGAGGGTCTTCTATTTGCAAAGATGACCGTCTTGGTCTTTTTGCAAAAGACAACCCTCTTGGTCATTTTGCAAAGACGACCCTCTGAGGACCTCCTAAGGATCTCTTCTTCAAGACCTCCTTGACCTCCTCAGGACATCCTCCTCAGGACGTCCCTTGAGCTCCTCAAGACCTCCCTTGGCAAAGACCACTCTTTCGGTCTTTGCTGGTCTTTTTGCAAAGACCACCCTCCTAGTCTTTGCAGGTCTCTTTGCAAAGATGACCCTCTCGGTCTTTTTGCGAAGACGACCCTCTTGGGTCCCCTTCTGGATCTCCTCCTTTGAGACCTCCCTTTTGCCCTCTCGGGACCCTCTCAGGACCTCCCTTTTTGCAAAGACCACCCTCTTCGGTCATTTGCAAATACCACCCTCTCGGCAGACCTCCTCCTTTCCGTCGGACCTCCTCCTAGAGCCTGTTCCTAGTTCTTTTAGTTCTGTCTTGCATTGCTTGTTCTTGTTCGGTTTGTTTGGAGTTCATTTGGTTGTTATTTGATTTTGCTTGCTGTGTTCTCGTGTAGATTGCGACGTCTCCAGGGAGCCCGAGTTCTCCCAATTAGTTCCTCAAGCTTTTGAGTCAGGCAAGTTACACTCTTGATCATATTGCACCTAGTATCTCAAATTATTTAAGTTCTGTTTCAATAATTAACTGCATGTTAAGTATTTCAATACCTGTTTTTGATTCATAGCTATGCCGAATCCTTTGTATAGACCATGTTGACATTGACTCCACTCTGTTGTCACCACAGATAAAACCTGGTTGATGCCATAGTGTGAACCAGAATCATTTGAAAACATTACGCTCAATCATGCTTAGACCCAAAAGCACTTGATTTGGGGAAGTTTTACCATCTAAGACCAACTGTTGTTTTAAATGCCTTGCCATGACATTGGGTTGTCATGGAGATTTGAAAATGTGTTTGAAAAGCAAAGAAAAGGAAAATGGATTTGGACTTGGACGAATCTGGTTGTTTGGTTGGTGCATGTCTATGCACGGGGGTCGTGTGATCCGATGCCCCAGGGTTGAGGTTGTCTCCCAAGTCAATTAAGGACTGGTCTGCGAGCGATCCCTTTGCTATGCCTCACCGTGCAACCACATGTCCAGGATAGGGTGGACCTGGCCGATTAATTTGCAAAGTTCCATCGCAGTCGATTCTGTGGATGTGGTGGGAGGTCTTTCATGACTTGGTATTTCCCACCTGGCGCAAGAGGGGGCCTTGATCTTTGTAGGTTTCTATCTGTAGGGTGGGCGAAACCTTAGCGAAGATGGACTACGGTGGAATAATGCATTGTAAAGGCGTTATCATGAGCTCTAGACCACTTACCTTCGGAAGTGAGTGGTGGCATTGTCGGTCGCCAAACAAACTAGAGAAATCATGTCATGTGGGTAAAGTGTACAACCTCTATAGAGTGTAAAACTATTCGAATAGCCGTGTCTGCGGTCATGGACGTGCTGGCAAGGCCTCTCACAGTTAGATGTTGCTTTTGTTTTCAAAAGGACTTGATAAATTGGTTTTGGATTTCTATCCAATGGGTTTGGGCAGGGAGCCTTGTGACAGGAGGGTATCCTTCACCACTTATGATGAATGTTATCCAACTGAAAACTATGTTTTGGAAAAATGAATTTTAGTTATTGTAATTGCCTTGGACCTTAGTACATATATTTGAAATAAACTTGGCTTTACGCAAACTAACCATATCAGCCTTCCTTTGAGATATCCATGTATGCATGTCATTCTGTTATTCCACGGGTGTAACTTGCGAGCACGGTTGTGGTGCTCACTCTTGCTTAATATTGTTTTTGAGCAGGGAGAGAAAGCTTTGAGGAGATATTTGCTATGGACCAAGAGGTCCTGACCGACTAGGATACGCCCTCCAGCCGATTGCCTGTGGTGTATCGGGTGGTCTACTTATTTATTTTCTGCTGTATTTTGTTTGCTGGCTTGTAAGCCTCCCCTTTGTAATCAACTCTATTGTTGTTATTAAAGTTTGCGTTTGATGTATGTTACCACTTTTGTATCTTGTGAGAGCTAGCTGTTGATCCTTGGGACTAGCTCGGTTCACACAGAGGACCATGGGGTGATCCCTGACCACCACGATCACCCTCGGGTCTGGTTGTGGGAGGTCTTTGGGGTGATCCCAGCCCTCCACGACCTCCCTCGGGTCTGGTCGTGGGAGGACTTGGGTCACCTCAGGTCTCACGACCTCCTCAAGATTGGTCTCTCGACCCCTCCTGGGTTGAGTTGTGGCACTCGGAGTCATCTCGTGGCTGTCTCGAGCTCACCTTGGGGGACATCCGGGTGGTCTTGAAGGACCTTCCGAGAGGTCTTGGAGGACCTTTGGGTGGTCTTGAGGGACCACCCCGGGAGACCCCGGGTCGGGCATTACAATCTTCTTTCACCAGACCTCCCCCTGGTCCTGGTGTCTCTAAGACCTCCTTTGCGTTCATCTTGACCATCGGGTTCTCCTTGGCGTTCCTCTTGACCGCCAGGACCTCCTTTGCACTCATCGTAACCGTCAGGATCTCTTTTGGTTCTATCCTGACCGTCGGGACCTCCCTTGCTTAAATATAAAGGACCAGACCTCCCCTCGCTCAGATCTAAGGAACCAGACCTCCCTTAGTTTAGATCTAATGTTCCAAACCTCCTTTCGTTTGGATCTAACGGTCTAGACCTCCCTTCATTTAAGATATAACGATCCAGACATCTCTTCATTTAAGATCTAAGGGTACAGACCTCCCCTCAATTAGATCTAATGGCCCAAACCTCCCCTTCACTTAGATCTAAGGGTACAGACCTCCCTTCATTTAGATCTAACGGCCCAGACCTTCCTCCGCTTAGATCTAAGGGCCTAGACCTCCCCTCACCTGGATCTAAAGGTTCATACCTCCCCTCGCTTGGGTCTAACGGCCCAGACATCCCCATGATTGGATCTAGCGATCCAGACCTTCCCTCGATTGGATCTAACAATCCAGACCTCCCCTCGATTGGATCTAACGACCCAGACCTCCCCTCATTTGGATCTAAGGGTCCAGATCTCTACTCTTTTAGATCTAAGGCTCCAGATCTCCTTTCATTTAGATCAAAGGGTCCAGACCTCCTCTCGTTGGATCTAAGGGTCCAGACCCCTTCTCGTTTTGATCTAACGGTTCAAATCTCTCCTCAATTAGATCTGAGGGTTCAGACCTCCCTCTCGTTAGATCTTCCTCTTGATCTTTTTGCAAGGACCACCCTCTTAATCTTTTTGCGAAGACCACCCTCATGGTCCACGACCTTCCTTAGTCTTAGCACTTTCACGACCTCCCCTGGGTACAGTAATTCCAAGACCACCCTTGTATACAATGCTTAGACCTCCCTGTAGATAGTACTTCCAAGATCTCCCTGTATACAGTACTTTCACGACCTCCCCTGGTCTGTATCTAAGTGTCATGCTTAGCCTTGCTTAGATACATTGTCATGTGGGCATTAAGTTGCCCGACCACAATCCTTAACAACTTTGGAAAATGATTTGGGTAGTAAGGCTGGGAGCCTGGCTGGTATGTCGAAGTAAATGATATTTTCAAAACAATAGAACCTGAAAAACTGTTTTTTGACTGGGCGGCTGGAAAGAGTGGCTGGTACCTGGGGCACGAGAAGAGGTTGGTATGTGGATGTGCCGCCCTGGTCAAGTAAGGACCGAATTTTGTGATGGCCTCTCATGCAAAAATAGTGCAACCACAATTCTATATGGGTACGACCTGGCCGATTAATTTGCTTGCCTCGATGTAGATCCGTCGTTGGGATGATTGCGGGTGGATAGCCGAGGGAGAATGAAGCCACAAGAACCGCATTGGCACAAGAGGGGGCCTCCCGGAGAGCCTCGGGAGTGGGCTCAGGGCGGTGGAAACCTTAGTGAACGGATGGAGTGCGTTGAGGTTGAGCATTGTAAAGGCCTTGTGGTAATCTCTCCTTGATTCACATGTCTAAGGAAACGTGTGTATATATCAAGATGATTACCTCTTGTGGGTAAAGTGTGCGAACTCTGCAGAGTAAGAAAACTATCATGATAGCTGTACTCACGGTCAAGAGCGGTGCTAAGAACTTGCTTGATATAGTCTTCATCTTTACAAAACCATTTGTGATGAAAAGGGAAGGCTGGGGTGGGACCCTAGGGATTTGATAAAGGCCTGGTCAGGGACCAGTGGTAAATATGGGAAAACCCAAGTATAGGAGATGCGACCTCCGCTAGTACTTTACAAATGAAAACTCATTTATGATAACAGATTTGTTAAAAATGCTAAGTTTTAGGATTTTCCTACTACTCATCTATTTCAAACTTGGCTTTGTGCAAATAAAAGAACTCTAAAGCTTCCCTTGACTAGCCTTGCATCTATACAGCTGCATTGTGTGTTGGCTCGCGTGTACGGTTGTGTACTTAGGCTCTGCCATTTTAATCTTTTCAGACACATGTGATCAAGACCCCGGTGACCACTACTACCCAAAGGCTAAACCGGTTGGTGTTGAAGATAATGAAGCTTAGGCCGGGAACCCCAGTCGCTTGCCTATGGGCAGAGTGAATGGATCCACTTCGACTTGCTTTGCTTCCACCCTCATCTTCGTTTCTGTACTCTGGCTTTTGTAAGGTTTCTGCTCTCATGACTCCTTATGTAAAACAATTGGCCTTATGGCCTATTATGAATATAACTATGTTTCTAGTATATCATGTTGCGGGTTTTGCATTATCCCTACGAGCACTGTCCCTAAGAACACTAATCGCACCCAGCCCGGTCCACTCGATGTGTAGTCATACATCCTACCCCAGGTGTGGTCTACAGGACCTCCTCCCAGACATCTCCAGACCTCTCGGGACCTACCTTGAACTACTAAGGGCCTCCCAGGACATCTTCGGGATTTCCTAAGACCTCCCATGTAGGGGTGAAAACAGATCGGATACGGACGGATAATAGCTCTGCCATATTTGTTTTCATTTTTTTTTCCGAATCCGGATACGAATACGAATACCCCGGATATGAATATGGATACAAATAATATCGAATACGAATTGAAACGAATACGGTCACGGATATTTTTCGGAATATAAAAACCCCTTAAATTGTATGCCAGAAATTAATCAAAACACATAACTAGTTTATTTGATGCAAACATTCATGAATTGTTCATATTTTCAGCAACTATACATAACATTGGCACTAGCAAGCTGCATTAACTAGTTCATCACAAACATAACACTTAGTTTACCATATTTAGCTCATAAGTCATAACTCACAAAGTCACAAGTCATCACACATTCACACTTAGTTCATCACATACATAAAACTTAGTTCACACTAACATCAATCGATGAATGGTTAATCTATACGCAAATGACTGTAACATCCCAAAGTATGTTACCAAAAATAAAATTAATAAAGTTATTATTTTAATGTATTTTACGAGATTTAAAAGAGTTTTCTTGGTTAAAAAGAAAAAAATAATAAAATAAAGTCAATTATTCAATTTCCTAGTTTTTAATGTCAAAAATAAAATTTATTGTGATTTCTGGGATTTTATTGGATTTAAAGTGAAAAATAAAAAAAATTCTTGAATTTTACGGATTTTAAAAGGTTTTTTCCTATTTTTCGGAAATTAAAAATAATTTATGTGCAAAAATAAAACCAACTTTAACTTGGAATTCATTTTATTAAGTTCAAAATAATTCAAGGAATTTTTGTGATTTTTTCTAGAATTTTTGAACTCTATTTGCTATTTTTTAAAAGGCTATTTGATTTGTTGCATTTTCTGAAATTCGGAAATTAATTAAAATCCCCTTTTCACTTTTGGGCTGAAATCCACTTTTGGGCCGAAATCCAGATATCCAGACTTGGTCTTATCCGGATAATCCGTATTCGTATCCGTATCCGCCGGATAGCATGCCTACAGTATTCGTTTCCGTTTCCGACAAAAAAAAAACCGAATTCGTTTCCGATCCAGAAATTATCTGAGAAAAATCCGATCCGAGACAATCCGAATGCATTTCCGTCCGGATCGGTTGGAAACTATCCGATCCGTTTTCATCCCTACTCCCATGACCTCCTTACGGACCTCCTCGGAGACCTCCCCAGGACCTCTTTTTGGACCTCCTCTAAGACTTCTCTGGGACTTCCCCTTGGACCTCCTCTGAGACCTCTCTAGGGCTTTCCATTGGACCTCCTGAGATCACCCAGACCTCCTCGTACACTACAGGAACTCCTCCAGATTCTATATGACCTTTTAGACCTCCCCTAAGACACCTCAGGATCTCCTAAAACCTCCCAAGACCTACAGGATCTCCTTAGGAACTCCCCTGACCTCCCGGACCACAACCAGATGCCTTAAAACCACCCTTAGATGGTTTGAGACCACTACCAGATGTCTCACGACCACCCCTATATGGTCTAAGGATCATTACCCGATATCCCAAGACCTCCTCAGGATCCCCTTGGACTTCCCAGGACCTCCTCCGGATCTCCGTGGATCTCCCCAGACCTCCAGGACCTTCTTGGGAACTCCCAAGATCTCATCAGGACATCTACAAGACCTCCTATACCCTTTTGTCGTATTCTCAGAACCTTCTACTCCAGACTTCCTGTACCTCTTCTTGTCGTATCCTCACGACCTCCACCGGACCTCCCAGGATGTCTCAATAGTACTCCTCAGGACCTCTCCAGCCCACCTCTACAGTGTTCCTTAGGACCTCCCCAGGACGTCTCTACAGCATCCCTTAAGACCTCCCCAAGACTACTATAGGACTCCCTTAGGACCTCTTCCGGACCTCTCAGGATCTTCGCGAGACCTCTGCAGGACTTCCATAGGACCTCTTCAAGACCTCCCCAGGATCTCCTCGGGATAACTCCAGGTTTTCCTCGGGACTTCTTCAGAACTTCTCCAGAACCCACAGGACCACCCCGAGACCACCCTAAAACCTCTCCGGGGCCACTCCAGGACCTCCTCCGAACCTCCTTCTACGACCCGGTGTGGTCATAGGCTTGAACCAGTGTCCCTTGCACAACACGGCCACAACCCCCTAGCCATTACCTGGTCGTTGTCCTGCCTTGGGTTGACTATGAGTACCGATCAAGGCTATGGAACAAAAAGACTACATAGATAGTTATGAGTACTGATCAAGAACTGAAGATCAAGAAGGCCAAGAACTAGGTCGCGAGCCCACAGTCGATTGCCGGTGGGCATATCGTGAGAAATTCCACATGCCGTGCTTAGGCACTTCTCCCGCTGCTGACCCTCTGTGTGGATTGGGCCTACTCGGCCATTCCACAAGTCAAAAGCCTTAGGGTGCGTTTGTGCTTTGTTTATTATCATGTAATAATTGAACAATTTCACCGCCGTGCCGTCCGTCTCTAGATGTGGCCGGGACCGCCTCGCCAGAATCATGATTCGAAAGGACCTGGCCGGAATTGCCTCGCCATCATCTTTGTCTACTTCGCGCTCGCCGCCTCCCCGCTGGATTTGAGCTGCCTAGAGTGGCTCCCGGCAAGCCTAGTGGCTATTGTGGTCGGGCCAGACTAGAGAGAGAAAAGACAGGAGTAGAGTGGAGGAAGACGCGAACGAAATTTATCAGTGACAGCCGATATGGGGACTTTGCTTGATGACGTGCTTGATGACATGCAGGCTAGCTTTGTCAGCGATTGGAAGGGTAGGATGGGCATTAAAAAAAACTGACAGTTTTTGTGGGTTAACAGCAATGAGACCAAAAACCGATGAACGTGGTAAATAGGGGAACAAAGTAGACACTCGCTGGCATTGAAGGAAACATATTTTTCATTGGCACATTCAGGATGGATTTTTCTCTTTTTATTTAACTCGTTCTCTACCTGGATTTGAAATACTTAGTAAGAAATGTTCTATTGTTTTCTCTCCTTTCACAAACGTGAGCTACAAAATAGACCTGACTTTTCCGGGAAAAAAAACCTAACTTACCTGGTATGAATCGGTCATGTGATTTCTTGCATATCCGAAAGCATGTCACCTACTTAAGTTATTATCAAATAATTCACACTGTAATGCTCACTCCGTCACTAAATATTTACTTTTAGCAATCTTCAGACTTCGATTATGGTTTTTGATAAAATATACTAGTAACAATAATAAATATTATATTGCAAAACGGCGGAATTATTTTCCAAGGCAAATATAATGGCATTTTTATCATATGCTCAATCTATGTAGTTTTATGTATATGATTGATGAAAGTTTTAAAAGCTTGACTGTTTGAATCCAACGGTAACTTACATTTAGTGAGGAAGCACATGTTCTCGGACAAGCACAATGAAAATCAAAACATGTATTACAATGTGAGGTCATGGATTTATCGCAGGTCTTCGTCATTCTAGGTGTATACTAAAAGCATCTACAACAATCTACCTCAGCTATTACTAAGAGGTTGCCACATCAGCTTTTAGATGATGTGGAGGAGAGAAGATGAGAAGAGAAGGTGAAGCTGTTTCTACATGAAGAAACTATCAGATTGTTAATACCAAGACATAAGAAACAATAAAAAAACTCTATTGAAGGCTTAGTTATTACCTAAACACTCATTTTGTGGGTCCCACTATCTACCAATAAAAATCTACCGGATCTTGTGCAGCCCGTCTTCTTAGCTTCCCCCGCAGATGATATGATAAATGAGCCAAAACATATAGACCACAAAGTTGTACCACATTGTTGATTATCAAGAATCATGCATACTTGTAGCAATTAAAGTCTTAGATACAAGCTTAAGAAATAATCCATTAGAATACTTGTTTCTTTTTATTAGATTGAGTACTATTTCTCTTCTTAGTAACAAGCTAAGAAATAAACTATTGTAGATGCTCTAAGAAGATGTATTTAGAATATCCCCGATATGCCACTGTGGATAGTAGCTATAGCCATCTACGTAGGAAAGAGGTAGTAAATCAAAGAGAAATGACGGTTGCTTAATGAAGCTAGCATAGGTTGGATTAAATGATATGGGCCCAGCTTGGGGGCAGGGGCGACTCCTTTCCGAGAACAATGAAGATAATTATCGTAGTTTCGCTATAGCTCTTGTGGAGCCATTCTAAAGCTACCATGCGTTGGAATTGAAGTTTTTTTTTTTTTGGTAAAGACTGATGTGATGCGCACCTTTTTGTATATCTATTACTGAAAGCTACCATGCATTTTAGATGTTCTTAGCATCATTTTTTTACAGATCATCATGTATGCTTTATTGTAAGCTATAGTGTGCATTCACCCATGTAACGTTCATGAGCAGCCCTGCCCGGCCCGGCCCGAATTTTCTGGGCTTGGGGACTATTTTTTGACCTGCCTGTCCCAACGAAACACAATAATCCCAACTAAAGCCCAATAAAAATAATACAAATATCTTATTAAAAAAAGTAGAATTTCCAGGCATTTGTGTTCTTTGGGCTGGGCTTTTCAAGGACCAGCCCAGTCCGTCGTATAACAATAACCCAACCCATGTCCTTGCTTTTGCATTTGATGGCCTGGATGGAGCGAATGGCAAGGCGGAGGATATTGATTCTGAGATTTTTGAGATATCTTCTTTTTTTGAAATATTGCATATGAATTTTTTATATATTGCAACAAGTGAAAAAAAAATATATTACAATTATATAAAGAGAAGTTTATGATGCTAGCGCTCGGACGACGCCCTTATCCAACGACCCAAGATGCGGCACATGACCGTGCCTCTAGCCTCCCAACCACAGTGCGACGAAAAGCTCGAGCAACTACACACAGTATACAAACAGAGCCAACCAAATTTATATACCCACTACTTGTCGCCATCACAAAGGGCACGGCATATCTGATCCTCGATCCCACCTGAAGCAAGCAACTTCCCTCACCTCAGACAAGGAACAAATCAAGTCGCACCGCGATGTTAGAAGAAGTAGAAGAAGAATCGTGGCACGCGTCCAAAGGAAGGCGACATTCTGATTCTGAGTAGCCATTGACATCCAGCTTTGCACAAGAGTCTCCTTTAATTTATTTCCTTCTGTCTCTACTCCAACAGATGGTTCAGGTTCAGTTCAGGTATCTCTGCCGAATCTCGGCCAGCTAGCAGGGCGATCCTGGGAAAGTGATCATTATTCTTGTTTAGTTTAGGGTTAGCACCGTGCTTTGATGTCGCGCGCTCTAGCCTCGTTTTTGTTCTGTCTGGGGGAAGCAAGAGGTGTTCCTGTCCTTGTCTTGCCCTGCACAAGGATTTAACAAAACAGGGGAGAGATTTTGTTCCTTGTCCCTAATCCCTGTGGTACCATGGGTGCTTTCCCCACCATCCTAGCTGGGACTAGAGCTTTACTATACTTGTGTGTGGATTTGGAGAGGTCGTCATTTTCTTCCCGCTTGGCAAGAAAAATGGGCGTCATTCTCCTTGGACTGCCAAAACAATTGGCAACTGCAGCATTTTGGTGGTAATATTCTTGCTGTTGCTCTGTGAGATACCTGCCAAATAAAATGCACATGCAAACCTTTTCTAGAAGAAGGGAAATCGACAAATAGACCAAGCTGTGCAATGCACCCAGCCCACATGGGTTCAAGTCCCAGACTTAGCGTTGATGTTTACAGATTTTAGGAGTACGTGTGTTTAGTAGGAAAATATGTGTTCGTACTCTGTTGAGATTTTAGTTGCCTCCGATAAATTCATAGCGTGTGTACGGGACAAACACGCGCGCACACGTGATAAATTCATAGCGTGTGTACGGGACAAACACGCGCGCACACGTGTGGGTACTGTGTGTCTCTGCCTTTATACTTAAAAAAGATGGAACCCTCCATGCTAGCTAGTAGACTTATTTTGGTCTGAAAAGATGGTGCACCAAACTTGATCCCCAGTGATTATTGTTTACAAGTGATATCACCTCAAGTAATGGTGTACAACTTGTTGATCACAAATGTGTCACTTTATTGGTTTGTTGCATATCTTATCTCTGCTGATGATTCCTTCATTTGTGATTTGCCTATGATTATCTCATTTTGTAATGTAGGACCAACAGTTAACATCAACGTTTCTCCACACTTGGGTTAATCTAGCAGTGATATTTTGTTGCTCGCAAGATTGGTAGAACCTGACAGTAAAGCTGCATAAATCTTGCTTGTAGGAATAAGCAGTATATGTATGCACAATCAGTACAACAAGACCGTACCCTTCTCTCTAATAAGAAAAAAACAAGATCCTCCGAATTCCTTATTGCATATCAATAAACACGGTACCTAATTAAAACTATGTTTTGATTGTCACAATTCAGTAATTCACAAGCACACTCTGCAATTTTTAAAAAATAATTTTGTATCTGAGACCTTTGAAAATGATCAAAGTTTGAATTCATGATCTAAGCCATTTACTGATGGCAGCCGGAACGGGAATTAGCTTATCTTAATCCTATAATACTATACAAGTGATCCCCACTAACTGTAGCTATTGTTAATTCTCTCTTCTCTTATGCAACCACATCATCCCTATTGTTCTTAGCCTTTAGACGAGCATTGAGTGATATATCGTTCTTTTGTTTCCCACTAGTAACCGCAGAGGTCAGTCGAGCAGTCAGGTTCGTGGCTTTCATTCCACTCGCTCGACATCGCGGCTGGCTAGTGCTTCTTTGGTTACTCGCGAACAGAGCACGAATCTACCGTTGCCGACGGCTGTCCCTGTGCCCAGCCTCTGAGCCTAGCCACGGTGATCGTCCCTCGGCGGGTCCTCTCTCTCGATCTCTCTCCATTTGGGTTCCATTATCTAGTTCTAACTTGATTGTACAGTGTTTGATTATATCTTCAATCCGAAAGACTGTGCCATCAATTGTATGGTTGCTAGAGATCTACACTTGGAAATTAATTTACCTAAATCAGATCTCGGCCTGTGTTTCATTCTTCTTTTCCTGATAAAACCTTCACATGGGATTCAGATCCCATAATTAATTTCTACCTTCAGATTTCAGTTGATCCCCCGCCCCCCCTGGTATGGTACATTCTGATTTCTTTTCCTTAGGAGTCGGATTAGCTTTAGCCTTTAGGAGCTGCCTTTGTTAAATTTTCCGTTATTGACAACACCAATATGAGCTATGCATTAATCATGTAGAAAATTTCATTCCAGTGATGTAATCGTATCATCTGATTTGTTACCGGTAGTGCGTTTTTGATACGAAGATTTCTAAATAATCGGATCCTTCGCCGTCGGTGAGCTCGGCAAGCTCTGCCTTTGCTTCCTCTTTGCTTCTCTCACTGTCAAGCAGGCCCCGCAACATTTGGATTAAGATTACTGCTAATTGCTTTGTAATTAAAACTAGATTTAAGCTGCAGTACAATGTGGAACCCGCAGCTCTGTTGTGGTACTCTTGGTAGAGTCTAGCAGACAACGACTAAGTCTGATCCCAATACTCTACCTTGGCAAGTTTCTTAAGGCTGCTACATTGGCAAAAGTCTGATGTGGCACTGTAATTAAGGAAGAGAGAGAGCAGACTGGTATCTTGTTTAGATACCACTCATACACAGTATCCTAGGTAGAAATACTAGTAAATACTCTATATCAAAGGCCTAGGATACCACACTCTAGAATATCATGCATTGGGAAGGTGGTATCTAAATGCTTTTCATGCAATAAGAAAATGTAGTAAGAAACCACCCATTGGGACCAGCCTAATCCTCAAGGCTAATGAATGGAAAAAATAGCATGTCGTAATAAAATCAATTTCTTATTTTTGATTTTTGGAATGGATTAAAACATTCCGATTTTCTGGGTCTAGTAAATAAATGGGTAGAGTTTGGCTCCAATTCTAGTAAAATAAAAGGCAACAAGCTTAACTTCTTAATTGAAATTATTCCCCGATCTAATTAGACGTTAAAAATAGATTAGTGCTTGGTGCGGGAAAGGTTGGGTTTTCCTATGAACGGACCCTTGATTTGTTTTTTTAGAAATCCTAATTATTCTTGATTATGGATTGAAAAGGGTAAGTGTAGACCTAGTCCACCGTAAACCGGCCCTACCTGCCAGTCTAATGACACAATAATATCTGGTCTTCCTTTAGAAAGAAAAATAGAAAATAAAATCAAAACCTGAAACCCTATTAGCACAGTGTTTTCCTTCCTCTTTTTATGGGTTTTTTCTCTCCCCGCAAAACTTCCCAAGGTTCATTCTCCCTCATACGAACTTCGATTGATGCATTTCTTGTTTCCAAATTTGTCTAAAATCATGAACTTCATTGCTACACAAAATTCATGAATCCTAGTCTCTGTTTGAATTTATTTGGTGTTTATTTGTGTTCCTTGCCTTTTCTCGTTTAGATAACGACGTGTCACAAACGTTTGATCAATACTACAAAAAGGCTAATATTGAACACCTCATCAGAGACGGTTGACCAAAACCGTCAATATTAGATACAATCACAGATGGTTTTGGTTTAGCGGCCGTCTGTGTTACTAACTACGCTCAAAACCGTCTGTGATGAGTTAATTATCACAGACGGTTTGTATTAAACACCGTCTGTGAAGTATCACAGACGGTTATTAAAAAGAACCGTCTGTGATATTACTAAATATGACAGACGGTTTTTTCTAAAAAACCGTCTGTGACACTTCACAGACAGTGTTTAATACAAACCGTCTGTGATAATTAACTCATCACAGACGATTTTAAATACAAACCGTCTGTGATATGTTCAATTCTTCGGCTCTCACGCGATGTGTCTCTTCGTCTCACGTGTTGATGTTACAATGTGTCTCTTCATCTCGCGCGCTAACGTTATTATGTGTCTCTTCGACGTTTTATAAGAATAATCATTGTGTGTCATGATGAGCACGCACGGTATTGAATACGTACGCCATGGTGAGCACGCGGAGCATGACGACGACGACCAAGGCGAGGAGGTCGGCAATCGCCGTCGCTCTTCCTCACGATGTCATCATCCACATCGTCGGCCTCATGGTCGTGAGCTCTCCTCAGCCCATGGCTGACCTCTGCAGCCTACGAGCCACATACGTATTTTGTTCTTTTATTTTTGGTAGGTCTAAAAGGAGTCAGTATTCTGTTCTATTTTTGTTCAGAGTCAGTTTCTGAAGATGACTGTAGCATATAATCCTAGTTGTCGAAAAGCTTCAGGTGTTCGTTTCAGTTTTAGAGACCAATAGAGAACCTGATTTTAATTCCTCTGAAAATCTATAAAAATGAGAAAAACCAAAAAATCGTATCAGTTGACACATCACAAAATAATCTCGTGTTGATATCGTTTTGTGTCAAATATCCAGTTTTGAACTGAAGGAGAAAGTCTCGGTTGTGTTTGTTCTATCTGAAATATCGACAAATTTAGTTTCGATAGAAACATCAATTATGTTTCTTGTTTCAACAAACATATCACTAATCTAACTAGCAACAACGACCTTAATTTGGCCTTTTAATTTTCTCTTATGGAGTAATTCTTGTATTAAGATTCTGTCGTCTTGAATTTTAGTTGCAAGTCCATGTACAAGACGTCCAAGGAGCACGTTGGCGGGAGGAGATGATGAAGTGGCTGGACAATGAGTGCTACCTCGCCGTCGTCAACCACCTCGTCGGTGCTGACAACCCGAAGGCCTGCTTCATCGTCGGCCTCGCCCTCGTCTTCGCACACCAGAATATGCAGCATGACCTCGTGTGCCTCGACCAAGCGGACGTCGCCGGCCACAAGGTTGCGGCCTACGTGCTCGGCCTCCTTCTCTACACGGCCAACGAGGCGCATGATGTTTGGAAGCACTACATCAGCCAGGTTGAGGGTGAGCCGGCTGGCGGTGGGTGCGAGACGGCCAAGAGGACCAACCGGGAGTGTAGACGGTGTCGGAGGCTCGCTGCGGACGTGGTCCAGGTGGCGACGTGGAAGAAGATGGCCAAGCCGCAAGGCCGGGTGTTGGCGCTGCCGGAGGACAGCCACCAGTGCATGAGCACCGGCTGCGACGTGACGCAAGGGTGGGACGACTGCATCGTCTTCTACAGTGACGACTGTAAGATTAGGCATGAGTACGCCAAGTTCTTTGCACTGGTGTTGAACTACTTGTCGTAAAATTAGAGGTTTTAGCAAATATTTAGATATAATTCTATACTAATATGTGAATGTGTCATATGTTCTTAATTTTTATTTATGTATGTATATTATCATATATGGTTATTTATTTGAACCGTCTACAATGTGTATTTATCATAGACAGTTCTACTTTAGAACTGTCTGTGATATCTAACCCTATTTATATTCAGACTCTAGGGTTTGTCCGTGTCCCACTCAAATGATTAAGTTTCTCATCCCCAGCCCGAGCCTATCGCCGCCGTCCTCGACGCTGCCTCCTCCTCGAGCCCGACACACCTCCTCCCCTGAGTTCGTCTCCTCCTCCCCAAGCCCAGCGCGCCTCCTTCCCTCCCCGAACCCGTCGCCACTACCTCCTCCCTGAGCCCGGCGTGCCTCCTCCCCCGAGCCCAGCGTGCCTCCTCCCCGAGCCCGCCTCCTCCTCTCTCCCGAGCCTTGAGCTATGAGGTCTCTTGCTATTTCTATATCTTTGAGCGGTTTCAATGTGTTTATATTCTGTTATAGTCACAGATCTACATTTGTTAGAAGTATATTGATGAAGTTAGAATAGCAAGTATTACAATGAGCTCAAGGTCTAATCTATAATAGTCATATTCAATTTATGATTACTTTTGTCATGAGTGCTGTGATGGCCAAGATTATATCTTGTGCAACTAGCCTTCTGAGAGCAACAATTAATTTTCGAAATCTGAGCTTTATGCTGATTTTATTCATACACTTGATGTATGTGTTGGGCATATTATTCTGTTTGAACAATTTGAAGAATTTACATGTGTATATGCTAATTATGTCATTTAAATATCGCTGGAATTATATATGCTATAATTGATGTTATTTATGTTGGAATTAACTTTGAATGTTTGCTAAAACCGTATTATTTACAACAATTCAGAAAACCAATTGCCTCGTTGTGCCACGAATACAGAACATACAACATCGCATACTTATATTTAAGGTATTCTATTTCAAGTATAATAAGTAATTATATAACTTTGCAAATTTCTGATCTCTTCTCCCTTGCGTCCTAGGGTCCTACCATTCTATTACTGATCTCTTTTCTATAAAATCTCCAATATGTGCCTTTAAAACCATACGATTTAAGTAGTATATATATATATATATATATATATATATATATATATATATATATATATATATATATATATATATATATATATATATATATATATATATATATATATGAAAATGGTATGGTACTATGGGAGTATATTCTACCTCTCATATACTACTTAAATCGTATGATGATACTTTTTATCTATTTGAACATACTACAATAATGATTATAAGATACCCTAAAGTGAGGTGCATGAAAATTTTGATTAAAGTCCACTTTTTATAGCAAAATTTGTGTATATACTTCTTTTATATATGAAAAAGGGTATATAACAAAAAAATAGCTTACAACCACTAGGTGTTTATAATCTCCCTCATTGTTCATACTGAGGGGTACTTTTGAAGGTTGTATAGAAGACATTATCATCTATAATGAATATTACAGATAAATAATTTAATTAATTGAGGATTATTAAATCCTCGTCAAGACCAATATGTACGACCGCTTAGTACGTAATATATGCTACTTTTTTTTATTTACTCTTGTATGGATGTGATGCAATATTGTAATATCTGTGTTGTAGTCACTAATCATAAGATTAGCAAGATAAATGCATAGGATTCAGAATTAATTTTCTGGGTCCGACAGATGCGATCAAATTGCTCCAACTTAATTTGATTGCACGAATAGAGATACAAAACTATTTAAATGGATCATGTAAAAATGTTGCCATTAGATTTTTTCCTGAAAATTAGTAATGATCAAAATTACGTATTGGAGTCCGTATCAATATCCCAATGACAAAATCATCACCTAGCAGTCCAAAGAATACATCTCTAGTGAGACTTTAATTTGATTAAGTGGAGGAACTGAACTAACTATGCCTTACTAAGACTACGTACGTCTTGATGTTGTGGAATAACTAAATGATGCATGATGTGATCAGTAATCTATTTTTCACACACTAGTTAGTTAAGTAATTAATTACCAAGTTTGACTTATACTTCAAGAGAAATAGCAGCTGGTCAAGCCAAGTGGCACACGTGTCAACGCACAAGGGGCTCAGTACATGTCTTAATTAGTCGTCTGAATGAGGTTACCTGGAAAAATCTTTAAGCATGCGGGTAAGATAAAATTATATGGTTAGTTAATCCCATGTGTTAATATCCGACACCGATCACATCTGAGCACCACATAGTGGAACATGCAGGCTGGGGTTACAATATTTACTTGCCGATCGAGAGATTAATTGCTTCACGTGATCATTCACTGGAACACAGGTTAATTAATTAAATAAAGAAACCTGAACTGCACAAGGAAAAAGAACTGCACAATATATTGCATGCATGTGCCAATAAAAATTACACTAGTAGTATTAGCTAGCTTCTGACCAAACAAACAGTAACAAGCCAGCACCCAATCATTGACATGCCCTACATGGCCCATGCATTTCTGACAGCATGTAATAACTAATAGAGTGCCGCTAGCTCCCGTTGCATTCCAACGCTACAGCAATTTCATAAGGTTTCACGGGATTTTCAGGTTTCATGCAAATTCATAGCAAGTTTTAATAATTTTCAAATCCCGAACTTTTAACTTTCAACAGGTTTCAAACACTGAAACTTGAATTTTCAGGATCTGAATTTGAAACTCGAGAGTTTCAACGTGTTTCAAATATGGAACTTGAAGTTTCAAATCTGAAATTTCAAGTTTCAATGAGTTTCGGTTGAAGTTTCAAAATACGATATTTGAGTTTCAATTTGAAACTTCAAGTTTAAACAAGTTTCAAACCTATGCATGACGTTTCATTCAGTTTCAAGTCCGTAATTTGAAGTTTCGATTGAAGATTCAAATATGAGTTCTGAATTTCAAAACTGAAGCTTCAAGTTTCAACAAGTTTAAAACTGAAACTTCAAGTTTCAATGAGTTTCAAAACATAAAACCTTAAATTTCAACGAGTTACAAACCTAAAACTTGAAATTTCCAAGAGTTTCAAATCCCAAACTTTAAGTTCCATGAAGTTTCATGTGTGTTTCAGTAAGTTTCAAAGAAGTTTCACAACTTTCAAAAAAATCTCACTGTTTCACGCAAAGTTTCAACAAATTTGGACGAAAACAACCAACAAAATCGTCAAAAGTTAAAACATCTCTCCCTTATCTCCCCCACCTCTCTCTTCACCGCTAGCTCTTAATTCCCCGGCTCCGGCCTAGTAGCTCTTCTCCTACTCTGGCCTAACACCACTGCAAGCATGGAGCCGACCGATGCCGCCCAAGCTGCCGCCAGAGCCTAAGCTCTTCCCCGCCAGCCCGAGCTAGAGATTTGCACTGTTGTCGTTCTTAACTCAAAGACACCGCTATCGAATCCTGTGGTTTCGAGCCGCGCCTCGACCAGATGTGGGGATGTGTGAGACCCCGATGTTTATTAGGCTCATAATACTTAGTCATCCAATTGACCCTAGTATTATCAACCAAATAAACCCGGTCTCGAGAAATGTATACTCCCGAATGCAAGATACATACCTCACAACAAAAGAGTATATCAATTCCATACAACACATAGTACATAAGCAACAAACCGAAGTTAATATTAAAAAGGAATAGCTATAATAAAAGAGAGGCCCTTAGGCCAAATAGCAACAAATAAAAAGATAACAATGAAGCAAAAGTGCCATAAAGATGGCTATAACACAAAGCCAATCGGTGTGCCTTAACCCCTAGGCATCGTCGACCGACCGCCAAGCTAGTCGTCAAGAAACAAACAACACGTGGCACGTAAGTAAGGCTCTTGGAGCTCACCTCCGCCCTCTGCAACAAATTTGTTAAGCAAAGCAAATGAGTACAATAACTTGTTTATTGTACTGCAAGACCGACGTAAGATAACGTAACTATAATTTAGCTACATGCAAGCTTTAATTAAGTGGATGGAGCTTTGGACTTACATTTTAGCACAAAGCAAGTTTCATTTGCAATAACATAATAGATTGAAGGCAATTTGATAAAGCATTTTTAATTGTTGGAATACAACGCGATAATAACATAATAACAACAACAAGAACAATCTCGAAGTGACTAACCCAAGTCACCACAACAATAGCATGAACTCCCGCTCATACCAACCATGTCAAGTTTTAATTAAAGGTTGTAGTCTAGTCTTGAACGACCTTACCAAGCATGTCCATAACCTAGGACGAGGCTATTCAATAGTTTTATCCTGCGGGGGTGTACCAATGTACCCACACGCCGCATCGCCTTTCCTTTAGGCACACGACCTTTGGTGTGCAAGCACGCTAAGTCCTACGAGACATTTCCAATGGACGATGCTAATTACGAGCCGCAACCCACGGGGACAAGACACATTAGATGTACCTAACCGGTCGCCAATGCTCCCTCCCAACACCACACACACAGATTTTATTAAAACATACCCACCAACCAGCTCATAATTAACACCTCCCAAAGTACTTAGTCAAGAGAGGTCCCATATCCCCTCGTGTGGTTAGCACGCAAAAAGCGCTTGGCTTAGTGACCCAAGTACTCGGTCCTTAGGGATCCGGGCATACCACCACATTCCAAAAACCGCACCATCCATCCAATATGCCCAAGTCTAAATCGATATTTTATTTTCAGTTTTGATTTTACAATTAATCAAAGCACAAGTGCTGGACATATAGGAGGAATAATTATACTTGTGTGATCAAGACCATCGACTATGTCGATGATCGCCCATTACTACCGATAGCTAAGCATGTCTAAGCGGTTTAAACGCAACTACTAAGTGATAAGAGCTCATCCAACGAGCTCAAACCACAGCGAATAACCTAGGCTCATTGGTAGTAGAGGATAACAATTCCTCAGATTATGCAACTATAGGAAAGCTAGCGCCATTTAACACAAAGTAGCATGCATACATAGAAGTAAAACAAAGTAGTAAGCTTTAACGTAATGGGACAATGATGGAAATGGTCAAACTGCTTGCCTTGCTGCTGGTCACTTTGTTGCGGAGGGTCGTTTATGGATCACCACAAATGTCGAAACCTAACGGAAAAACGATAAAGAACCGATAAGAACGACGAAAAACAACAAGACAGCATAGCAAACGAACTCCAAATTCTCTAATATTTCTACAGCAGTAAGAGGGTGATTTTTAGGAATTTAGCAACAAGAACCAATGGATTTGGATTCTTAATGCAAAAGTTATGAGCAAAACAATTCTGCTCAAATTTGAAAATACCAAACTGCACTATTCACTAATTTAATTATGAGGCAACAATTTCTAGAAAAGTGGTGAGGCTGAGATTTTTACTGTGAAACCAGCACCTCATGAGATGAATAACACAATTGAGTTCATCCCATTTGGAGCTATATTGCACTTTCTATAATTTTTCAAAAACAAGAACTTGAACAAAATTATAATGCACAAGTCCTTATTTCTATAACAGCAATATGCTCAAATCTAATTTTTACAGTGAGTTCATTAATAGAGGAAGCTAACAAAGTTTGTCTCATTCAAAAATAACCTACAGAACATTAGTTATGGGTTTTACAAGTTAAACCTAAATTTTGAGTGTATTATCCAAAAGGAGTACTAAAACCTATGGCAAAACTGTGCTCTGGAGCTGAACTCAACTTACAACCATTTTTGGATTAAAGTCAAGTTCAAGATAGAGCTAACACAATTTGAATGACCTCAAAAGGATTTAAAATGAAAAAGATATGAAATTCTAAAGTCTACCTCATTTCAGGTTCATACTTAAGAATTTACCGACCTTCCTAACATTCACAAAGACATGGGAGGTCGTGAGCCACAGATCTCAGATCCAACGGCTCGCACCTCCCAGAGAACAACACACATGCACATGGGAGGTCCAGAGGTCTGGACCTCCTAACCACGCACATCTTGCGCGAGGTAAGGGGGGTCATGGCCGAGATGGAAGATCTAACGGACCACAACATGGAAGGAGGTCCTGAACGGACCAGATTAAAAGGGAGGTCCTCAACGGTGAGATGACCTCGAGGAGGTCCCAGAGGAGGTCCTCACGTCACTGAACCTCCAGGAGGTCTGGGCGGCTAAGATTGCGCCAAGGAGGTCTTGGGCGCCCGGATCTCCTTGGAGGAGGTCCGACATCCCGAGCTCGCGCACGCACATGTTTGGACAGGGCATAAATGCGCGTGGGACACAAGGAGGTCCGCCACGGAGGACTTAAAGGCGCGCAATAAATGGTGGATTTAAGGACACAAGACCCACCCAATGATTGCGAGATTTAGCAATTTATGGCGATTAACCCCAAATAAGCTCTGTCCTAAAACGACAACAACGCGGTCGTTCGTCCGACAAAATCCGTGTTCAAATATTTGGTTCTCGCCGGCGATGTAGACCTCGCCGGCGAGATCCAATGGTACCGCGGTTCGCAATAACCACGCGCACTCCAACGGACCTTCTCTCAACGGCAAAGAAGACGGTTTTGAACGCCATGAGCCGAGAGGACAGAGGTGACCAAGACGGGCAAAACCGAAAAGCAAAAATGAGCTCCAGCGACAAACAAGCTTATGCCAAACTAAAGCTCCGCGAGATCATTCATAAGGTGCCAAGATCTAAAGGACTAACAGGGCTTACCCGATGGTCCTAAGGTGCCGGGAGGTCGTGGAGGTGGTGGCCGAGTTGGGGAAGACAGGGCTCCACGGCCAAAGCTCCACTTCAAGCCCGACTTTGACCACCTCTGAAAACAAAATGCCCAACAAATTAGGTTAGGGCTTGATCCCGAGAGGAAGGCACAAATGGAAGCAAGGAGAAAGGTGGGAAACCCCAGTGACCCTTGTCCACCGAGGAACTTCAAGTCCAACAATGGCGGCCAAGGAGCTCTGCGGCTTAAAGTTCACAAGCACAGATGGGTGAGCAAAGAACAATGGCTTGTAAAGGAAGATAAAGGCACAAGGGGGTGGTTTTATCCTAAGGGCAATTGAGGTCGAGACCACCGCTAAGCTCACGGTGAGCTTGGCCCATGGCACGGTCCAAAGGCAGGACAAGACATAAAGGTTGACAAGGGCAAAGCTAGAGCTTGACTGAGAGGCTAAAATGACCAAGATTAAATGCGGTCAAGAAAGAGTCATATACATACTCCATGGCGGACTTGCATTAAATGCATTGCTCGAGCTTGCCCGCGCCAGAGGAAGGAGAAGAACAGGAGGTCCTAACCATCGGATCTCATTTTGAATCAAGAGTGTTTTAAGTGGTGGGAGGAGGTCCCACCACACGATCAAGGGTGGGAGGTCGTGGCCCTCCGATTTCCTTAATCGCGCAAACGCGACGTGAGGAAATGGACAGAGGTCCAAAGCGTTGATCTCCATCCAACGCGCGGACCTCCGCTTGGGACTTAACCGCACGCCAACATAAGAGATCGAGGGGAGGTCATGGCCTTTGGATGCAAATCCAAGGGCATGGACCTCATCAAGGCGGAGGACCTTGTCGTAATATTTTTGAGAGGAGGTCGTGGCCTTTGGATGTAAATCCAACGGCTCGACCTCAAGTGAGTACAAAGGGAGGTCGAGGCGGTTGGATGTAAATCCAACAAATGATGACCTCGCCAAGGTGGAAGGTGGTTTTGAGGTTGATAACCATGGGAGGTCGTACGGTTGGATCTTAATCCAAGGGTTAAGACCTCAACAAGGCGGAGGACCTTGTTGTGATGTTTTTCAGAGGACGTCGTGACCATGGATTTTGATCCAATGGTCAGACCTCACGTGAGGTGGGATGTGGACTTGCTTAGTTTAACAAAGAGGGAGGTCGGGGCGCGGATCTTGAATCCAAGGGCCAAGACCTCACATAGGTGGGATGACCTCATTGCGATGGCTTACAAAGACGAGGAGGTCCTTTGAGGTTTAACACGAGGGAGGTCGTGGCCGTGGATCTTTGATCCAGCGGCTATGACTGATGAGGTGGGAGGTCGATGCCCACGCTGACCCGAGGAGGTCCACGAGGTCAAGAGGACCTCGAATGGGAGGTCCTGGGGCCTTGGTTGAGGGGAGGTCGTGGCGGTTGGATTGGATCCAACGGCTACGACCTCATCAAGGTGGGAAAGGAGGTCAGATGGGGTTGGGCTGGACCAGGTTTGAGTACGGCTCAGCCCAAGGAACAGTGCCTGTTTTAAATTTAATTTTCTAACAGCTAAGACTTGGCAAAATTGTTTGAGATAGCAAATGAACTCCAAAATTCATAAGAATTTAACTGGAGCTAGCTGACAACATGATTAACCTTACATAAATTTTCCAGAGGTTATTATGCAATGCATTTTTCTCAGGAATTTCATTAAGGTTGTTCAATGATTCATTTTACCTCCAAATATTATCAAACTAGTTTTACAACTTGTGATATTTTTCAGAGGGTCCCACCTCAGTTTTAGGACCAAGGAAGATACTTTCCAATTGTTTGGCACAAGATTTGAGAGAATTGGAAAATGAATTTGACTTTTGGTCAACAAGAGCTTTGTGTTCTTGGTTTACACAACTCTTGGACAAGAATTACATGAGATTGTAAGGGTTTTCAAGTTGTGAGAAAAGTTTTAATTTCTACACATATAATTATACTTGAATAACCCTGATTATACATTTGGGATGTTACAAAATCTCCCCCTAACAGTAAATCTCGTCCCGAGATTTGGCTCACTCGGTAAAGAAGGATGGATAGTCCGCACGCAGACGATCTTCTCTTTCCCAAGTAGCCTCATCCTCGTAATGGTTTGACCACTCGAACTTTAAGGAACTTGATGGTCTTATTCCTTGTCCTTCGCTCAGACTCATCGAGCACGCCGAACAGGTGCTCGCGATAGGTCAAATCGGGTTGACATCGAGAGTTTCCAACGAGCTTCCTCGGTTGGAACACGGAGGCACTTCTTAAGCCGGACACATGGAAAACATCATGTACCCCGCAAGTGCAAACGGCAACTCCAACTTATAGGCAACACTCCCTTCTTCTCGATAATGCGGTGCGGACCGACATATCGAGGAGCCAACTTGCCCTGACGCCAAACGTTGATGGCCCTTCAAAGGAGAGACTTTGAGATAAACAAAGTCATTAGGCTCAAAACGTAACTCACGCCGACGGCGATCCGCATAGCTCTTTTGCTCGATTGAGTACGCGCAAACACTCACGAATAAGTTTTGGACTTGGCGCTCGGCCTCATTGATTGAGTCCGGCCAAAGAGAGGTCTCTCACCGGTCTCGACCAGTTCAACGGGTCCTACACTTTCTCCGTATAAGGCCTCAAATGGTGCCATGCCGAGACCGGCTCGAAAGTCATTGTTATAAGAAAATCTCGCGAATGGCAAGCATTTCTCCCAATGCTTCCCATAGGAAAGGACACAAGCACGAAGCATGTCTTCCAAAACTTGGTTGACCCTCTCGGTCGACCATCGTTTGAGGGTGAAATGTCTTGTGCTAAAAACAAGATGAGTGCCCATAGCCTCTTGCAAGCTATGCCAAAACGAGACGTGAAAAGGATCCACGATCCGACACGATCGTCTTGACACACCGTGCAAACTCACGATGCGGGCGATGTAGAGCTCGCCAAAAGACCTACCCAAGGTCGGTCTTGACGGAAGAAAATGTGCCACCTTAGTCAATCGATCGATGACGACCCAAATGGCATCATTCTTCTTCGGGATGTGGGTAGACCGTGATGAAATCCATTCCGATCGAATCCCACTTCCACTCAGAATTGGCAAAGGTCAAGCGATCCCGCCGACGCCGATGCTCGGCCTTGACATCGACGACATACGTCGCTTTTCGAGAACGAACCGCATTTCCCTCTTCATTCGGGTCCACCAAAATCTCAAAGGAGATCTTGATACATCTTTGTGGCCCCGGATGAATGGATAAAGGCGAATCATGGGCTTCATGGAGGATCAAATTCCGCAACTCCATGTCCTTTGGAACCACAAGGCGTTGCAACCTCACAACACCATGCTCATCCTCGTAAAAGCACTTGGTCGTTCGGCCTTGACATTTGCCTTAATGTGGCTCACTCCCAAATCCATCGCCGAGCGGACTTGATCCGATCCACCAAGGTTGGTTGCACAACCATGGCAGCGAGAAATACATGCTCAACTATCTCCAAGTTGAGACGCCGGAATGCTTCGAGAAGAGAGGGCGAATGCTCCTTGAGCACTAAGGCATTACAATGCGCTTTATGACTAAGCGCGATCGGCAATCGACATTAGCCTTGCCCGGATGGTAGTGAATACCCATATCATAGTCCTTGATCAATTCCAACCATCTCCTTTGCCTGAGGTTCAGGTCAGGTTGGGTGAACAAGTACTTGAGGCTTTTGTGATCCGAATACACTTCACAACGATTACCGATTAGGTAATGTCGCCAAATCTTAAGTGCATGAATCACAGCAGCCAACTCCAAATCATGAGTAGGGTAGTTGAGTTCATGAGGTCTCAATTGTCTTGATGCATAGGCCACTACCATGCCTTCTTGCATAAGGACACAACCGAGGCCTCGACGAGAAGCATCGCAAAAGATATCGAAGCTTCGATGGATATCAGGAAGAACAAGAACGGGAGCGGTGGTCAAACGCTTTTTGAGTATTTGGAAACTTTCCTCACACTCAACGGACCACACAAACTTCTTGTCCTTCTTGAGCAACTCCACATCGGCCATGATCTTGGAGAAGTTCTCGATAAAGCGACGATAATATCCCGCTAAACCGAGAAAACTCCGCACATCGGTGACCGAAATAGGTCGACTCCATGAAAGAACATCGCGACCTTGTTAGGATCAACGGCTCGCCTCTGCCGAAAGAATATGGCCTAAGAAAGCCACTTCCTTCAACCGAATGCACACTTGTCAACTTCGCAGACAAATGGTGCTCACGTAGCTTGCCTAACACAAGCCTCGATGTCGATCATGTTCCTCATCGTTCTTGGAATAGATAAGAATATCATCGATGAAGACCACGACAAACTTATCCAAATACTCCATGAATACCGAATTCATGAGGTTCATGAACAAGGCAGAGCATTGGTTGTTTAACGACATGACAAGATACTCATACAAGCCATAGCGAGTAGAGAATGTCGTTTTGGAATATCCTCGGGCCGAATCTGAACTCGATGATATCCCACTCTCAAATCAATCTTGGAGAAAACTCGAGCTCCAACCAATTGATCGAAGAGATCGTCGATGCGGGCAATGGATACTTGTTCTTTCATCACTTCATTAAGTGGGCGGTAATCAACGCACATGCGTAAAATACCGCCCTTCTTCTTACGAAGATTGCCGGACAACCCCAAGGAGATGAGCTAGGCGAATGAAACCCTT
Source organism: Phyllostachys edulis (assembly GCA_036346405.1). Lineage (NCBI taxonomy): Eukaryota > Viridiplantae > Streptophyta > Magnoliopsida > Poales > Poaceae > Phyllostachys > Phyllostachys edulis. The sequence continues at coordinate 20,137,728 of CM070566.1, forward strand.
CTCTTGCAGCTCACTTAATCGCTTCTTCAACTCCACCAACTCGCTCGGTGGCATCCGAAGGCCTCTTTGAGATAGGGCGTGCAGGAGCCAACTCGATGACAAACTCGAGGTCTCGAACAGGCGGCATCCTGGAAGATCAGCGGAAAGACATCAACAAAGTCACAAACTGTTGGGACTTCGCTAATATCTAGAGCGGCTTCGCTTCAAGCGAAGAGATGAGGATCTAGCGACCGGTGAGAAGCAAACCGCCACCGGAAGAACTAGACAGAGAGATGAGCTTCTGGCGCAATCGATTTGTCCCATGTGCCGAGACAACCAATCCATGCCAAGAATCACATCTAGACTCATTGAATGGAGAAGGATAAGGTTTGCTAAGAACCCTCGCCTTCGATCTCGATAGGGACATCCCTACACTCAATATCGACTCTCAACTCCAACCAGAGAGCGAATGAGAAGGGGACCGACAATGGAGAGGAAAGAAGCTCTCCAACAAAGAGCAAAAGACTTCGTAAACAAAGGAATGAGATGCTCCTGAATCAAACAAGACAGTAGCAGGATGAGAGTTAACAGAAAGTGTACCTAGCACGACGTCGGGTGCCTCCTGAGCCTCCTCTGCGGTGATGGCGTTGACGCGACCACTACCCACGCCTTGGGTAGCCGGGACGATCTTCTGGTCCTGAGATGCGCCACCTCCTGGCCCGCGTCCTCTATTAGGACGAGGGGCCGCTCCTGTCTTCTTAGGGCATTGGTTCGCATAATGCCCCTTCTGGTTGCAAGAGAAGCATGTGACCCCGGCACGGGTTATGGGGCCGCTCTGGCGACTTCGCAGTGCACGGATCGACACGGCTGCGAAGGACGAGGAACAGGGCAGTGACCTCGGGCGCCAAGAATGAGAGTGGTACCCCTCGAGACCGCTCAAACGAGGGCGGAAGAATCGGGCTCGAAGTCTTATAGGTCTCCCACTTGCGCTATGGAATCCATAAGCTCCCGAGCCGCATGCTCACGACGATGGCCTTGTCGACCAAGGTCCGAAAATCAGAAAGTCGGCAATGGATAGCTTGTCCTTCACTCCTCGGACAAGCCGCGCTGAACTTGGCCTCTTGGCCATATCAAGGCCACATCCTCGGGAGCATAACGAGCCGATGGTTGAACTTCGTACACATACTCCATGATCGAAGCTACGCCCTTGCTTGAGCGCAGAAAAACTCCCGCTTCTTGATCTCCATCAAGCCGGCAGGATGTGAGCCCGACGGAAGGCAAGACGAAACTCCTCCCAAGAGACGGTGCGGTCTACGGCTGCATGGCGAGATAGCTCTCCCACCAGACAAAGCCGCACCTCAAGCCGGTGCGATCGAATCAGCGCCTTCTCGTGCTCTCGGCATCGCGCTATCTGGCTTACGCCCACAAGACGGCCAATCGTCCGCATCCAAAGGGTCCTCGGGCATCGAGAAAGGTAGAAATGAGTACGAAGAACTCAAAGAAGACCCCACGAGGTGATGGGCATTCCTCGCCCAGATCCTCGAAGCTCCGTAAGAAGCAAGGTGTTGTTGCGCGATGACGCCCATAGAGAACTCTCTGTCATCCGCGCAAGTTGCGCTCAATCAAGAAGGACCTCGGCCATGGTCGGAGGAGGAGGAAGCTCCTCGTCCGGACCAGTGGATCGCCTTGGCCGCTACGAAAAGGCCCGCCATCCTGTTACAAGAAATTTTGGTTAGCAACTAGACCCAAAAACTAAGCCTTAAAGAAAACAAAAGCGATCGACTAGGGAATGAAGATCCCCTAAACGAAAGCCAAAACAACGAGTAATTAAACTTTAAAAGCTTCTAAAAGACTCTACAAACAGCTAAGAAACACCAAAAGCAAGGTTCAACTTCTCAACTCAACTAACCCGTATTGAATGAGCGAGTAATTGATCGGAAGATTACAAATCAGATTGTAAGATGAGATCTAAAGCTATTAGAGAGCAAGGTTAAGGCAGCGAAATAAGTGTTAGATACTTAGCTAACTAGTATCACATCTTACCCTTTTATTCCCACAAGTTTTAGTTGATTAGCCTCTCATTTTCTACCTCATTTACTAGCTTAAGCATTGCTGCCCTAAAATGCTTGCTTGCTGTCCAGAATTTTCAGATTTGAGTTTCGCCTTCAAATACTTCTATTCTTCACCAAGAAGGTAGCCAAGACATCAATTTAGAACTCTCATATGTTACCCAAAACCCAATTAATCGATAATGACTATTTTGTAGAAGAGAAGAGAGGAAAACAACTTTCAAAACTCAAATTAGAGTGAGATGAGAAGAGAAAGCTAAGGTAGATGAGGAATAAAATCGAGAATTTTCTTAAGCTTTCAAATCTCGCTTATACTTTGAAAATAGGTTTTCCAAAATATCTTAAAGACGACCAAGCTTGTGTTACTACGGTCATAACGGCTCTGATACCAACTTTTGTGAGACCCCGATGTTTATTAGGCTCATAATACTTAGTCATCCAATTGACCCTAGTATTATCAACCAAATAAACCCGGTCTCGAGAAATGTATACTCCCTGAATGCGGTATACATACCTCACAACAAAAGAGTATATCAATTCCATACAACACATAGTACATAAGCAACAAACCGAAGTTAATATTAAAAGGAATAGCTATAACAAAAGAGAGGCCCTTAGGCCAAATAGCAACAAATAAAAAGATAACAATGAAGCAAAAGTGCCATAAAGATGGCTATAACACAAAGCCAATCAAGGTGCCTTAACCCTAGGCATCGGACCGACCGCCAAGCTAGTCGTCAAGAAACAAGAACACGTGGCACGTATAAGGCTCTTGGAGCTCACCTCCGCCCTCTCGCAACAAATTTGTTAAGAAAGCAAATGAGTACAATAACTTGTTTATTGTACTCGCAAGACCGACGTGTAAGATAACGAACTATAATTTAGCTACATGCAAGCTTTAATTAAGTGGATGGAGCTTTGGACTTACATTTTAGCACAAAGCAAGTTTCATTTGCAATAACATAATAGATTGAAGGCAATTTGATAAAGCATTTTTAATTGTTGGAATACAACGCGATAATAACATAATAACAACAACAAGAACAATCACGAAGTGACTAACCCAAGTCACCACAACAATAGCATGAACTCCCGCTCATACCAACCATGTCAAGTTTTAATTAAAGGTTGTAGTCTAGTCTTGAACGACCTTACCAAGCATGTCCATAACCTAGGACGAGGCTATTCAATAGTTTTATCCTGCGGGGGTGTACCAATGTACCCACACGTCGGATCGCCTTTCCTTTAGGCACACGACCTTTGGTGTGCTGCACGGCTAAGTCCTACGAGACATTTCCAATGGACGATGCTAATTACGAGCCGCAACCCACGGGACAAGACACATTAGACACCCTAACCGGTGCCGCCAATGCTCCCTCCCAACACCACACACACAGATTTTATTAAAACATACCCACCAACCAGCTCATAATTAACACCTCCCAAAGTACTTAGTCAAGAGAGGTCCCATATCCCCTCGTGTGGTTAGCACGCAAAAGCGCTTGGCTTAGTGACCCAAGTACTTTCGGTCCTTAGGGACCCGGGCATACCACCACATTCCAAAAACCGCACCATCCATCCAATATGCCCAAGTCTAAATCGACATTTTATTTTCAGTTTTTGATTTTACAATTAATCAAAGCACAAGTGCTGGACATATAGGAGGAATAATTATACTTGTGTGATCAAGACCATCGACTATGTCGATGATCGCCCATTACTACCGATAGCTAAGCATGTCTAAGCGGTTTAAACGCAACTACTAAGTGATAAGAGCTCATCCAACGAGCTCAAACCACAGCGAATAACCTAGGCTCATTGGTAGTAGAGGATAACAATTCCTACAGATTATGCAACTATAGGAAAGCTAGCGACATTTAACACAAAGTAGCATGCATACATAGAAGTAAAACAAAGTAGTAAGCTTTAACGTAATGGGACAATGATGGAAATGGTCAAACTGCTTGCCTTGCTGCTGGTCACTTTGTTGCGGAGGGTCGCTTATGGATCACCACAAATGTCGAAACCTAACGGAAAAACGATAAAGAACCGATAAGAACGACGAAAAACAACAAGACAGCACAGCAAACGAACTCCAAATTCTCTGATATTTCTACAGCAGTAAGAGGGTGATTTTAGGAATTTAGCAACAAGAACCAATGGATTTGGATTCTTAATGCAAAAGTTATGAGCAAAACAATTCTGCTCAGCCCTGAAAATACCAAACTGCACTATTCACTAATTTAATTATGAGGCAACAATTTCTAGAAAAGTGGTGAGGCTGAGATTTTTACTGTGAAACCAGCACCTCATGAGATGAATAACACAATTGAGTTCATCCCATTTGGAGCTATATTGCACTTTCTATAATTTTTCAAAAACAAGAACTTGAACAAAATTATAATGCACAAGTCCTTATTTCTATAACAGCAATATGCTCAAATCTAATTTTTACAGTGAGTTCATTAATAGAGGAAGCTAACAAAGTTGGTCTCATTCAAAAATAACCTACAGAACATTAGTTATGGGTTTTACAAGTTAAACCTAAATTTTGAGTGTATTATCCAAAAGGAGTACTAAAACCTATGGCAAAACTGTGCTCTGGAGCTGAACTCAACTTACAACCATTTTTGGATTAAAGTCAAGTTCAAGATAGAGCTAACACAATTTGAATGACCTCAAAAGGATTTAAAATGAAAAAGATATGAAATTCTAAAGTCTACCTCATTTCAGTTCATACTTAAGAATTTACTGACCTTCCTAACATTCACAAAGACATGGGAGGTCGTGAGCCACAGATCTCAGATCCAACGGCTCAGACCTCCCAGGAGAACAACACACATGCACATGGGAGGTCCAGAGGTCTTGGACCTCCTAACCACGCACATGCGCGAGGTAAGGGGAGGTCATGGCCGTAGATGGAAGATCTAACGGACCACAACATGGAAGGAGGTCCTAACGGACCAGATTAAAAGGGAGGTCCTCAGCGGTGAGATGACCTCGAGGAGGTCCCAGAGGAGGTCTCACGTCACTGCACCTCCGGGGAGGTCTCGACGGCTAAGATTGCGCCAAGGAGGTCTTGGGCGCTCCAGATCTCCTTGGAGGAGGTCTAGACATCCCGAGCTCAGCGACGCACATGTTTGGACAGGGCATAAATGCGCGTGGGACACAAGGAGGTCCTGCCGCGGAGGACTTAAAGGCGCGCAATAAATGGTGGATTTAAGGACACAAGACCCACCCAATGATTGCGAGATTTAGCAATTTATGGCGCATTAACCCCAAATGACTCATCCTAAAACGACAACAACGCGGTCGTTAAGCGTCCGACAAAATCCGTGTTCAAATATTTGGTTCTCGCCGGCGATGTAGACCTCGCCGGCGAGATCCAATGGTACCGCGGTTCGCAATAACCACGCGCACTCCAACGGACCTTCTCTCAACGGCAAAGACGGTTTTGAACGCCATGAGCCGGAGAGGACAGAGGTGACCAAGACGGCAAAACCGAAAAGCAAAAATGAGCTCATGCGACAAACAAGCTTATGCCAAACTAAAGCTCCATGAGATCATTCATATGGGTGCCAAAGATCTAAAGGACTAACAGGGCTTACCCGATGGTCCTAAGGTGCCGGGAGGTCGTGGAGGTGGTGGCGGAGTTGGGGAAGACAGGGCTCCACGGCCAAAGCTCCACTTCAAGCCCGACTTTGACCACCTCTGAAAACAAAATGCCCAACAAATTAGGTTAGGGCTTGATCCCAGAGGAAGGCACAAATGGAAGCAAGGAGAAAGGTGGAAACCCCGGTGACCCTTGTCCACCGAGGAACTTCAAGTCCAACAATGGCGGCCAAGGAGCTCTGCGGCTTAAAGTTCACAAGCACGGATGGGTGAGCAAAGAACAATGGCTTGTAAAGGAAGATAAAGGCACAATGGGGTGGTTTTATCCTAAGGGCAATTGAGGTCGAGACCACCGGGCTAAGCTCACGGTGAGCTTGGCCCATGGCACGGTCCAAAGGAGGGACAAGACATAAAGGTTGACAAGAGGCGCTAGAGCTTGACTGAGAGGCTAAAGTCGACCAAGATTAAATGCGGTCAAGAAAGAGTCATATACATACTCCATGGCGCACTTGCATTAAATGCATTGCTCGAGCTTGCCCGCGCAGGAGGAAGGAGAAGAACAGGGAGGTCCTAACCATCGGATCTCATTTTGAACCGTTATGTTTTAAGTGGTGGGAGGAGGTCCCACCACACGATCAAGGGCGGGAGGTCGTGGCCTCCGATTTCATTAATCGCGCAAACGCGCGTGAGGAAATGGACAGAGGTCCAAAGCGTTGATCTCCATCCAACAGTCGCGGACCTCCGCTTGGGACTTAACATACACGCCAACATAAGAGATCGAGGGGAGGTCATGGCCTTTGGATGCAAATCCAAGGGCATGGACCTCATCAAGGCGGAGGACCTTCTTTGTAATATTTTTGAGAGGAGGTCGTGGCCTTTGGATGTAAATCCAACGACTCACGACCTCAAGTGAGTACAAAGGAGGTCGAGGCGGTTGGATGTAAATCCAACAATGATGACCTCGCCAAGGTGGAAGGTGGTTTTGAGGTTGATAACCATGGGAGGTCGTGGCGGTTGGATCTTAATCCAAGGGCCAAGACCTCAACAAGGCGGAGGACCTTGTTGTGATGTTTTTCGAGGACGTCGTGACCATGGATTTTGATCCAATGGTCGTGACCTCACGTGGGTGGGATGTGGACTTGCTTAGTTTAACAAAGAGGGAGGTCGTGGCGCGGATCTTGAATCCAAGGGCCAAGACCTCACATAGGTGGGATGACCTCACGCGATGGCTTACAAAGACGAGGAGGTCCTTTGAGGTTTAACACACGGGGAGGTCGTGGCCGTGGATCTTTGATCCAGCGGCTATGACTGATGAGGTGGGAGGTTCGATGCCCACGCTGACCCGAGGAGGTCCACGAGGTCAAGAGGACCTCGAATGGGAGGTCCCGGGGCCTTGGTTGAGGGGAGGTCGTGGCGGTTGGATTGGATCCAACGGCCACGACCTCATCAAGGTGGGAAAGGAGGTCGATGGGGTTGGGCCGGACCAGTTTGAGTACTGGCTCCCCAAGGAACAAAGGTTCTGCTTTTAAATTTAATTTTCTAACAACTAAGACTTTGCAAAATTGTTTGAGATAGCAAATGAACTCCAAAATTCATAAGATTTTAACTGGAGCTAGCTGACAACATGATTAACCTTACATAAATTTTCCAGAGGTTATTATGCCATGCATTTTTCTCAGGAATTTCATTAAGGTTGTTCAATGATTCATTTTACCTCCAAAAATTATCAAACTAGTTTTACAACTTGTGATATTTTTCAGAGGGGTCCCACCTCAGTTTTAGGACCAAGGAAGATACTTTCCAATTGTTTGGCACAAGATTTGAGAGAATTGGAAAACGAATTTGACTTTTGGTCAACAAGAGCTTTGTGTTCTTGGTTTACACAACTCTTGGACAAGAATTACATGAGATTGTAAGGGTTTTCAAGTTGTGAGAAAAAGTTTTAATTTCTACACATATAATTATACTTGAATAACCCTGATTATACATTTGGGATGTTACAGGATGAGAGTGATACGACAGCAAGGATAGGGGTCATAGTGTTGGAGCAATGGGAAGATACGACAACGAGGATGGGTATCACCGGGGATGACAAGGTTGCTGCTATGTTCGCTCGCCGTGCCCCACGCACTGGTCCCATTTGCCACACTCGTGGGTCGGCTCGCACGCTGGTGACAGGGAAGGGGTCGCTTGGGAGGAGGGCTCACTCGCTACACCCCATGTGCCTGCCTTCGTTGCCACACCTGCACACTGGAAACCTAATAGGAGACGACAGAGAGAGGTGGTATACGCTCGGCAATAGCCTCTCCCGTGTGTGATTCGTTAATTATCTTAAACCCTATGACTCTCTTATTTAGCTTGTAATTATCGTTTAAATAATAGGCTACAACACTAAGGTAGGCACTTCTCTGGTGTGATGATGTCCAAATGTCTGAAGTTATAACAAAAGAGAACTAAACTTGTAAGAATAGTTCTTTTAGCTCTGCTAGTTCCTTATGATACATCTGTAAAATATCAGATGTAGTGGTTCTTCTACTAACATATTGGTATTGTGGGCAAAAGCCGTGTTGGACCATTCTTTCGAACGCGCGACTTTTACCCATCCTAATCGATTGATCTTCCGCAACAATATATCTAGCAATTTTCTCACGGGCAAAAAGCGGGTTGTATACCCAAGTACTTACAGAGCCATCAGCCTCAAAGTTTAGCTGCGTTTGTACCCTCCTCCTTGGCTCTGCGCCCTGATCTTGCACAAGCATGCTTTGTAGTCTTTGGTTCAAGTGCCCGTCCCACAAATTGTCTGACGATTAATTTAGCTTGGCAATAATTACAGGTTGCGATATCTACCGTTTGGTCGTCTTGAATTTCCTGGCTCCAAGTCATGTGCTTCCAGCAATTTGCCCTTCGTCCAGACCCGCCAATGTTGCCATCTGTGGACGCGGGAGAGAACTCTGGAGTCCCCATTGGCTCTGGACCACCCTGGTACTCCTCGTAGCCCTACCGTCCATATGACGGTCATCCATGCCGTAGTCTCCCATGCTTGGCGAGAACTGGTGAGCATCAACAGGAGTCGGAACCGGAGGAGGACTAGGGGAGCGGCAGCGAGAGCTTACACTAAGTCGCCCTGCTGCTCTTTTCGTGCTCCGATTCCTCAGTAGCATACCGCTCGGGAGCTCCTTGGTGCTGCGACTCCTTGGTAGCATAATGGATGGATGGATGGTGAATGAATAGGGAGAGTAGATGGATGTTGAAGAAATGAGGAGAGTAGATGGATGATAAATGAGAGTGGATAGATGGTGAATAAATGAGAGTGTATGTATGGTGAAGAAATGAGGACAGTGAGTTGATTTTTATATCCATGGTGAGCACGGCGAATGCTTGGTGAGAGTTGATTTTTATAGGCACGGTGAGTTGCTCCCGAACATTGCTTCCGAACGTTGTCTACAGTTCCTGAACGTTGCGAGCACTCGGTCACTCCTCGTCTCCCTCTATCTTCTCCCCCCCCCCAATTCCCTCTCCATGTCCCTCTCGATTTGAATGAAAGTCACGGTTGCGAACGTTGTTAATGACCCGTACACCGGTCACTCGCTGTCTCCCTCTATCTTTTTCCCCCCTGATTCCCTCTCCTTGTCTCTCTCGATTTGAATAAAAGCGAAACAATTGAGTCTCCTCGGTCCTCACCACCACCCAGCGCCAGCGGCCACTGTCCTCTCTTCCTTCCTAATCTCCTCTCTGTCCCTCTTACTTCCCGGTTCCCTGGTGGCTCGAACGCTTGGTTCCCCCAAATCCCCACTGCCTCGAATCCTATCTTCACTCATGACCGCACAACCCATGGCCTCATCTTCTTTCCCCAATTTCTCTTCCTCCCCATCTCCGTGTTTTTCTCCCCACGGCTTTCCCCCCTGGAGTTTTGTTCCGGCTGAAATCCCCCACTGGCTCCTCTTTTCTTCTTTCTTCTTTCTTCTTTCTTCTTCATTCTTCTCCCACTCCCCTCATGCCTCATGGTGCTTCTCCTACCCCCAGTTCCCCATGGCTCTCTCCCTCTCTTGGCTGGTGCATGGCGCTGTCTCTCTCTGTGCCTGGTTGGCCCGACACCACCATCTCCAGTCTCCCCCTGGCCCGGCTCGCCCCCTTTGGCTTGGCCCCCGCCCTCCTACCGCTTTGCTTGGCTCGGCCTTGACGGCCGGCACTTGCTCCAAGCCCGTCTTGGCTCGGCCATGCCTGCAGTAGGCTCTGCCCGAGGCGAGGAGGTGAGGTGGAGGAAGCGAGGTGGAGCAGGACTGCAGGAGGTAGAGCGGAGGAGGTGCGGCGGGAGGCGGAGCGCCAGGAGGCAAGGCGGAGGAGGCGAGGTGGAGCCGTGGAGGGCGCGGTGCTCTATTCACTCCCCTCTATCTCCACGAGCCCACGCCTAAGCCACCGCCACCGCGCCTCGGCCTCGCCGCCGCCGACCAAGACTTCAGCTGCCGCCCGGCCGCCGCTCCTGTCCATGTGATGGCATTGTCGATCATGGCGCAGCGCCTCCTGGGCCGAATGGCTGAAGAGGGCATCGCGGGCGGCGAGGCGGAGTGGCGGCGGCGGGAGGCAAAGCGGCCGCCAGCGCCATAGGTCTTGGCGTCTTGGGCGTGCTTGCGTGCCGAGCCGACCGAGCACGACACACCACACCAGCCATACCGTGCCGCCCGTCGTCAGCCGTCTTTCGAGCCCAAATGACCCGCCGTCCGTACTGTGTCAACCCGGCCCACTATGTAGCATGTCTAGGCTGTGCTTGGACCGTGCCGAGCCGGCTGGACCTCGGACGGGTACGGAATAGCCCGGTCCGATTCCCACCTCTAGCTGGAAGGGGACGGCCGCAACGGTGTCGGATTAAACCTCGCGTAAACAAAAAAAAAGAAGAAAAGCATGGGCAGTCGGATCGATCGACACGTGGCCTTCAGATCCACTGGTCGGTTGGGAGCACAGTACTGGCCCGCGATTGGGCATGTCGCGTGCTGTGCAGTCAGCTACACTTATTAGTACAACAGCAGCCGATCCGTGCCCTAACTCATCTCACATATCCAAACCTCGACCGAGTAGCTAAGGAATCTGATCTAGCACTAAGCACATGCATCCCTACTGCTGCTGCTACTAGCATCAGCTCCAAGATGGCAAGAATGATACTATCAAAATTCCACAAGGTTTCCTAGAAACACTACACAAGAAAAAAAGAACTGCACAATATATATGCATGCATGTGCCAATAAAATTGCACTAGTAGTATTAGCGAGCTAGCTTGCTTCTGACTAAACAAACAGTAACAAGCCAGCATCCAATCATTGACATGCCCTACATGGCCCATGCATTTCTGACAGCATGTAATAACTAATAGATTGCCTCTAGCTCCCGTTGCGTTCCAACGCTAAAGCAATTTCATAAGGTTTCGCTGGGTTCTCAGGTTTCATGCAAATTCATAGCAAGTTTTAATGATTTTTAAATCCTGAGCCTTTAACTTTCAACAAGTTTCAAACAGTGAAACTTGAATCTTCAAGATCTTAATTTGAAACCTGAGAGTTTCAACGTGTTTCAAATATGGAACTTGAAGTTTCAAATCTGAAATTTCAAGTTTCAATGAGTTTCGGTTGAAGTTTCAAAATATGAGATTTGAGTTTCAATTTGAAACTTCAAGTTTAAACAAGTTTCAAACATATGCACACTACTACAAAAAGGCTAATACTGGACGCCTCATCACAGACGGTTGGCCGAAACCGTCGGTATTACATTCAATCACGAGCGGTTTTGGTTTAGAGGCGTGCGTACTCTTGCTAAGCTAAAAACCGTCGTGAAGAGGCAATATCACGAGCGGTTCATATTGAAGATCGTCAGTGAAGTATCACGAGCGGTTCTTATTTAGAACCGCTCGTGATATTAATCGATATCGCGAGCGGTTTTAAACACAACCGTCAGGACGATCACGAGCAGTTACGAACACGAACCGCTCGTGATATTAATTAGTATCACGAGCGGTTCTAATAATAACCGCTTGTGATAATATCGCTCCAGCGTGAGTTTCTTCATCGCCGATCGCTCGTTTCGCCGCCAATCCGCCCGGCTCCCGTCGTCTCTTCATCGCATCGATCCGCTTCGGCTCCCCGATGCGTCTCTTCGTCTCACGCTCCGAATTTATTCCTTGTTTTATAAAAAGGATCATCCGCCATCCAAGATGATCATCCCCACATACTTATAAAATAAACAGAAATGGCTGCCTCTTCCTTGTCGCCGGCACTGATGGCCTTCCTGGCCGCACTGTACAGGCATCTCTCTCGGTGTACGTTGAACCGTGCTGCGGAAGAACACTGTTTGATCAACAGTGTCTTCACTCCTCTGCCGGAGAATTTGCGGAGCGGTGGCGCCACCTTCCGCCGTCTTGACATCCTCCTCCGCCGTGTCTTCCGGGTGATCTCGCACTTTCGGCGAGTTTACAGCGTCATCGTCGTAGTCCTCCAAAACGACGTTGCACGTCTCCAGGAGGCTTGCCGTCACTTGGACTGTGAAATCGGCGGCGGCAAGCATCGTCGACGGTAGAGACCCTCAAGCAAGGAAGAGCCTATGGGCTCAATTCTTCTTAGTTCAACGATCGAGGTCTTGGAGACACTTTCGAGCAATGGCGTCAGCGGGTGGGCGCATTTCGAGCTTCGTTCACGATGATCGAGAACCGTCCGATCTGCCGACACCGCCGCCTATGAAGTATTGCGAGATGGAGATAGCGACCTACCTTCGCCACTAGAAAAACCTTGTTTAATTATAGGTTTACGCTTTTTAATATAAACATGTAATTTCTTCATGTCATGTAAGTGTATATATATATACTTGAGAAAAACCATTTCACAAACAGTTCCATTATGGAATCGTGCGTATCACTGACGGCTCTATTATGGAACCGCTCGTGATATGTCCCATATCACGAGCGGCTCTATTATGGAACCGTCGTGATATTCCCATATCACCGACGGTTCTATTATGGAACCGTCTGTGATAATTATCACCGACGGTTCCATAATAGAACCGCTCGATAAGTCTCTTTATAAGTAGGAGCTAGCCCGCTTGCCGCTAGGGTTTGCGCTCTAACTCGCCACTCCCCACCGCCTTACTCTCGTCCGTTCCTCCCGTCGCCGCCGACGCCGCCATTCTTCCTGTTGCCGACGGTTGAGCATCTGGTGACCCGCAAAAGACACTCGTGCGATAAGAGTGTCTTTTGCGGCGTCACCAGACAGCTACAAACCACGGTGACGTCAAATCTCGTCACTCCCGGCTCTGCTAGGGTTTGCGCCCGCTAACTCCGTTCCTCCCACCTCGGCGCCGCTCGAACCTGCGCCAACGCCGCCCGACCTGTTGCGCCTGCTAGGGCCCCGGCCGGCTTTGCTTTCCCATCCTCCTCTATTCTCCTCTAGATCTGTTAGCTTAATGTCTTTTGTTGAGTTTGATTTTTATGCATGAACCTTAAGTTGTGTCCTCGATGTTTGTGTGATTTATGCAAGGTAAAGGAAATGGATGAGGGTTGTCTTTGGTGGTGGGTCGCCACCGTGGTTGCGCTGTACTAAGGTCCATCTCTGCTCTACCCCCTTGCTCTGTGATGAAAATGGCTAGCTAGTGCTCTGCGATGGATGCCGAGGGCTACTACTTGTGTGGTGGGTTTGGACACCCTTGGTCTTGTTCTCTTGTCGATGAACCGCTCAATGATGTTAATAGTCTTATGCTGAAATTGAATTGATAATTAGTTCATATTAATAGTCCTCTTGTTTGTGTGATGTAATGATGTAAATAGTCTTATGCTGAAATTGAATTGATAATTAGTTCATATTAATAGTCCCTTGCTTTGTGATGTAATGATGTAAATAGTCCTATCTGAAATTGAATTGATAATTAGTTCATATTAATAGTCCTCTTCTTTGTGTGATGTAATGATGTCAATAGTCTTATGCTGAAATTGAATTGATAATTAGTTCATATTAATAGTCCCTTGCTCTGTGATGTAATGGTGTCAATAGTCTTATGTTGAAATTGAATTGATAATTAGTTCATATTAATAGTCCTCTTGTCGTGTGATGTAATGATGTCAATAGTCTTATGCTGAAATTGAATTGATAATTAGTTCATATTAATAGTCCCTTGCTCGTGATGTAATGGTGTCAATAGTCTTATGCTGAAATTGAATTGATAATTAGTTCATATTAATAGTCCCCTTGTTCATGTCGGTCAAGTTCTCCTACCTCTTGCGTGCAGTGCGTCCTACCATTCCATTCATAATCTCTTCTCTATAAAGTCTCCAGCGGTGGTACGCTTGTGCCATTAAATCGGCATCATATATATATTATATATATATTATTAAGTGATCTCGGCCACTTTAGGAAATTAGTCCACGACATGAGAAGAATGAGGCGGTATCCACGGGCAATCTCATTGAGCCCTTGTAAGTTTAAAAAGTATGGATACAAAGAGAGCGGTCGGACATCCAATTACCTGGATTGGACGTCGCTATGTTCAGAAAGTGACGTTGATGCGCAACTACTCCGACTGGGAAGTGGCATCATGTATTAGCAACCAACAATTCTTGAGCATGTAATTGTCTTTAAAGCCAACAAGAACACCAAGCAACAAGTTGAGAATTCTTTTGAAATATGAGAATGGTTGCTTAGTGTTCTTGTTGGGTTTAAAGACGATTACATACTCAAGAATGGATAGTTGCTAATATATGATGCCACTTCCCGAGTACTTGCAAGATCAACGACACTTTTCAACATAGCGACGCCCAATCCGTAATTGATGTCCTAACGCCTCCTTGCATCCATACTTTTGAATTTGCATGGGCTCAATGAGGTTGCCCGTGGCTACCGCCTCATCCTTCTCATGTCAAGGTGGACGATCCCCAAAGTGGTCGAGAGATCATTAACAATATATATGTAATATATATATGATGCCGATTTAATGGTACAAAGTACCAACGCTGGGCCTTTATAGAGAAAGTCATCACAGACGGTTCCAAATGCACAAACCGCCTATGATATGTGCTTATCACGAGACGGTTTGTGGATGAAACCGTGCGTGATATGTGCTTATCACGCATTTATTTGTGGTCGAACCGCTCTGTGATAAAGCTTATCACAGACGGTTTGTGGATGAAACCGCTGCGTGATATTACTATCGCATGAGCGGTTTGAACCTTAAACCGCCTCGTGATGACCTCATGTCATCATCGACCCATAAACTCGACGGCTCACGAAACCGCTGCGTGATGGCGTTTTGAACCGTCGGAAAGCCTTTTACGTAGTAGTGGCATGACGTTTCATTCAGTTTCAAGTCCGTAATTTGAAGTTTCAATTGAATATTCAAAATATGAGTTCTGAATTTCAAAACTGAAGCTTCAAGTTTCAACAAGTTTAAAACTAAAACTTTAAGTTTCAATGAGTTTCAAAACATAAAACCTTAAGTTTCAACGAGTTACAAACCTAAAACTTGAAATTTCCATGAGTTTCAAATCCCAAAACTTTAAGTCCCATGAAGTTTCATGTGTGTTTCAATAAGTTTCAAATAAGTTTCACAACTTTCAAAAAAGTCCCACCGTTTCATACAAAGTTTCAGCAAATTTGCACGAAAACAACCAACAAAATCGTCAAAAATTAAAACGTCTCTCCTTTCTCTCCCCCACCTCTCTCTTCACCACCGGCTCTTCCAGCTCGGCCTAGCGGCACTTCTCCTACTCGGCGACACCACCATAAGCAGTTTTATAGTATTTTTGTAACTAATAATACGCAACACAACACGATCGAGCTACCTTATTAGCATTAGCCCTCCTACCCAACACAAACCAAGTCCAAGTGCATGCATATATATATATATATATATATATATATATATATATATATATATATATATATATATATATATATATATATATATATATATATATATATATATATATATATATATATATATATATATATATATATATATATATATCCATTGATTTTTACTAGGATATTGCTACAACACATCCTACGATGCTTCTCAACACATCGATGCCCTTTTCACAGTCCAATCGTGGTTGCCTGAGCGTGATGAAAGCATTCCAATGCTTCGGTTTCTCTGCAGCATTCCCCACTTGCTCCACAACATCCTCTTACACATACTCCACAACCACATCTTCTTCCTCTGCCTCCAGATCTCCCCTTGAATTCACACCTAATCACCGCTATTCAAGTACTCTATCTCTTGCCTGTAATTGCTCTCTCTATCTCTCTCTCTCTCTCTCTCTCTGTGTGTGTGTGTGTGTGTGTGTGTGTGTGGCGGCGAGGTGATGGTGATTTGGAGGAACCGACACTGAGGATTCATGCAGAGGCTGGAGGGAGCCGGGTCAGCGGAGGGCTAGCGACGAGCACTGGTTCGACCTCACCCCAGTCAAATCCTGGCCAGGGCCGTTCCTGGCATTTCGGAGGCCCTGGGGCGAGACAAAATGGGAGGCTCTTTATTCTAATAAAAACAAATAGTGCTACTTTTATATCAACTGCAAAGCTATTCAATACATCAAAAAGATACAAACTACTCATAGAAAGCAATTTCTTCTAACATTTCTAGATGCAAAATCATTGATAATAATATCCACGTAATACATCAAAAAGATACAAACTACTCGTAGAAAACAATTTCTTCTAATATTTCTAGATGCAAAGTCATTGATAATAGTATCCACGTCAATATGATCTAACATATCCTTTTCAATGCATAAAGTGGCCAGACCATTCAACCTTTCTTGTGATATTGATGACCTCAAATAGTTTTTCAATAACTTCAACTTTGAAAAGCTTCTTTCAGTTGATGCTACAATCACATGTACAGTAAATAAGATTCGATAAGCAATTGAAACATTTGGATAATCTACATCTCTGACAAACTAAAAAATCTCAATAGCAAACATTGTCACATGGTAAAGTCATTTGCAACACTCTTAATTCAGAGAAAAGAGATGTATCAGGATATACACTCTTAACCTCAATCTAGTTAGTAGTTATACAACCCTGCAGAGCAATAGAGCATATATAGGATATACAATTATACATATACGTATATGTAGTATGATGTATCAGGATTGGGGGCCCTTGGCTCTGGTGGGCCCTGGGCGGTCGCCCCCGCCGGCCCTCCATCAGGAACGGCCCTGATCCTAGCCTACCGGCGTCGAGTTAGCCGACTACATGCCTTCTCCTCTGTTGGATTTTTATGTGGCTTTCAACATTTATTTTGGTTGTTATCTGTTTTAACTCAATGTGGAATATTGATATATGTGATAGGGAATTATTCGATGTGGAATCTAACTCGAGGATTTTAATACTCGAGGTGCTGAGGACGGCTGTGCTGGAATAGGTAGACATATTTTTTTGAGATCGAGTCTATTGGAATTTAATATGCATGTGTATGATAAATCCGGATACAGTACAGGGCGGAATAGTTGGATTTGTTTTGCAGGATCAGCTCTGTAGGCTGTTGACCCACATGATCAGATTGGAATTGATCTCGTAAACAATCTGATCATGGCACATGACTCACACATGTGTGCTAGGGACTAATATATTTTAGACTCATTAAACTGGTCTATCTGATCGTGGTTGGTGACATGGTTCAGGAGTCTCACGGTGTACCAGAAACAGGTGGGTCAATTATAACACCTGGAAGTGGAGTCTATAAATAGGTCCCTACCCTCTAGCCTCATTATGTAATTGTGAGCGGCACCACGGAAAAAGCAGAGGAATAGAGGGTAGACCAAAATAGACACCACAAAATCAATCTAGGATTTACTCAAAACCCGACATCCTCCTTATCCGTGCTTGTATGCTCACTGGGAACCGCGATTCCTTCTCGTCCGATAGGTTGTTGCGGGTGTTTTATCAATTTGCTACAGCACCTTTATAATTTTGTTGCATGCATTTTAAATTTTGTTTTAGCCCGGCTTCTCCAAAAAAAATGTACTCGGTTGTTTTTGTTGCAGTGATTGTGTGATTTGTTGCTCGTAAGCATGTTTTTGTTGCAATAAGAGATTGTGGTTGTTGCTTCGTTTGTATTGTGGGTTGTTGTAGCCGAGTGGATTTTTGTTTTATGCTTTGTAATCGTTTGTGTACTTGTTGTGATTTTTTGTTGCATCATAGGGCTCCAGATTAGATGAAATAGTAGCAATAACAAGCGACAGAGGTGTGTGCAAATGGATGATCTGGTGGTAGGTTCTCGATTCTTCGATTCCACTGGTGTGCACATGTTGAAGAACATGAGGTGAACATCCGATGGATAAAATCAGGTCACGTGATGATCTAACAGCTACCCCAAACGTTCAATCCTAACGCCCGGATCGGACGTTCGTGCCCTTTTGACTAACGAGTAGTACTACAATATATGAATTATGTGGCATACCATTTGATTCGTGTATCAGAGCACTTTCTTATGATTATGGTTTCGTGGCTACGAACAACATACCGTACAAGAAATTAACAGTCAGTAGTTCAATTTTAGAGTCCGCATGAGTTAAACGGAGGGAGAACTAAACCCTTTCAAATAATTTAGCAGTACGCTTGTGAGCGGGGGGACAGGGTCACAGGGCGATCTCCATGCCTGATTCCGTGAACTGAAACTGGACACGCACATGGGTTGACCAGGTCCACTATAATTTTTTTACGCTACGTCACGACGGCAGTACGAAACAATGGAATAAAGTGTACCGTCTCGGCCTTGGTCTTGTCCCAGGACATCTGACATGCACGCGGCAGGCAAACTAGGAGATCGTCAGGAAACTTCACACCCGTCTCCTCCTTATCAGTATTTCGTTTCTTTTAATTTGTCCGTGTGATATTCACACCAGGCTTCAAGACTCTTGTATCCTCTGCATTAGAGATCTAAATATAGAGAATGAACGGTCATCTATAGTAGAAGCGTCTGATCGAAATTCTCATAGTTCAGATCAGGTGGTATATTGTCGGTGTTACGGTACAAATTGGTCTCCACAGTAAAAGTGAGTAATGTTGCTATAGTGAAATATAGTACACACTATGGCAGACTCATAATCTGTGCACACGGTGTCTCTCTGCAGTACTGCAGACAATCCGGATCCAAGCTTGAGATGAGTAGCTCCCCATTTGAAATTTTGGATCATTTTTATGATTGTCAATTGAATTTTCCATCGTGTAGTAGGTTGCTACCCGTTAATTTTTGTAGGACCTTGCTTGTCCTCTGCCCATGATGGCGTGATGGCATCGGGCGTGTCCCGATGAGCCGTTCCATTAGAAATCAAATGCATCCGACGGAGCCGGGACGGGATTGAGGAGCATAATGCTCCTCGAAGAAATGTCAGGTGTGCACGGCTCGCTTGCGTACATTCATCTCCAGCATTGATTTCCAATCAGAAATGCCACAAATCACAATTTGGCAATAGCGCACATATATCACGGCTCCAAAAGAATCACTAAAAATCTTCCAAGGAGAAATATGGAAATCCTTTTTTTCTTCTTAAATTTACTTTTCAATCATATTCTTTCAACTACATTTCCAGCATTTCTTATCCATGTGGAGGTAATGAAATGAATTACAGCAATACTTATTTTCACCCAATTGGATTGCACGTGCTAGACCTTTTCTAACTAGATATGAAATGCCACACTGACAGTACACCAGAAGTTCATAAACGAAGGCGCTACTCAGAAAAGATCAACAGAAGATTCAGAACTCCTCATGCTAACTACGCTTTTGTTTGTTCCATAAATTAAGCATCAGAAGATTCAGAACTCCTCAAGCTAACTACACTTTTGTTTGTTCCATAAATTGAGCTTAATTTGTAGAATACCTCATTAATTAATCTCTACGGTTTCGGAAAGATCAATTAATTTCACGCCTCTAAAAACCAAAGGATGTGATGAGCTTAGTAGTTTCACACAGACGGGTCCCAGAGCAACCCTTGGGCCCACTCGTCATTGTCCGCAGCGCATCCTTCCCAGACAGGTGGGGCCATGAGCATGGCCTCGGCCAGCTCGGCCCACATGATGGGCGACTCGGCCGCCAGCTCATCGGCGCCAAGCAGGACGTCCCACGCCGCGTCACCCAACCGGTCCGCGCCGGCGACGCCGCCGCAGCCGTCGGGCTGCATGACGAGGTCGGGCCTAAACCGGACCTGTGCCGCGGCCTCGAGCGCCGCGCCGCGGACGTCGTCGGGCTCGGCCGTGGCGGGGCGGCGGAAGTGGTGGACGAGGTCAGGGAAGTTGAGCCTGGCCTCGCGGCCCCGCAGCCGGAGCGCGGCCACGTCGTGCGCCACCGCGGCTAACTCCGGCGACTCGAAGCTGCCCAGCCAGATGCGCGTCTTCTTGCCGGGCTCCCTGATCTCCGACACCCACTTGCCCCACTTCCTCTTCCTCACCCCACGGTACTGCCCGGCCACCTCGCCCGCCGCCGCAGCGCCGCCGGCATTGTCCAGCACCACCTCCATTACTTGCTGCAACGTCGAAGCTAGCTACCAAACCTTGTGCTGTGCCTGTGTTATATCAAGAAGTGGTCTTTTGCTTGTGCAAATGTTTTGCAATGCTGCAGTGTGAGTGTGACTTGGTGTTGGGATTTGGATTTGTTCGGGAAGTGTAGATGTGTGCATATATATAGAGAGAGAGAGAATGAGGTGTGCAGGAGTGAAGAGGAGAGAGAAGGAGAGGTGTGTTGGAATGCATGGATGCTTGCATGGGAGGAGGACAAGGGAGGTGATGTTTGAGCTGGGTGGAGACAGCTGGAGGCTAATACGTGTCCTTTTCCCATTTCCCCTAAGTTCATATGTATATAAAAATACATATAAAAAAATAGATTGTGCTGATGCATTATCCACCGGCAGGAGGATATAAGAGATGTTGGTTTGCTTTCGTGGGTGGTGGGGGGCTTCCTGGAAAGTGCGAAGGTTTTGGAGGTTAGTTCTGATGTAATGTTTTTCATTTTTCATTTTTGCACTGGAGTTCTATATTTATGCATGCATGCTTCAATGGAAGTTGGTGTTTGTAACTCTTTAAACTAAATTTATATTTCATTTGAACTTGAATTACACCAAATTGGGAAATTTGAGGACTTGCCACCCCAAAGAGGCACACACTTTAGGATATGCTACCACATTGTCTCACTAGCATATGACCCTATGACCCACAGTGAGACTCAACGAGTTGCAAATCCTAAAATAATATTTGGGGTGGTGAATAATTGATTACCCATGTAGCCCTTTAACTAACTCCTCATTTGCTTTCAGGGGTTGTTTAACTATTTCATATTATAAAATGGATTAAGAGGAGGTATCTATTATAAAGATGATTTTCTTTTCTTTTGCTTTCCCTAATTTCCTTATACGCAAGACAAACCAATAATAATTAGAATAGATATAGATCTCAAAAGAACGTATAAAATCCATCTTATATATGCCTGGTTGAATTGAGTGTCGACTCTCCATCAATCGTGGAGGAAAACCCCAATCTACACAACGCTGTAAACAGCTGTAAGATCTAATTTAAAAAAGACCCGTTTTGACCACGCGCACCGAACGCCAAAGAAATCCTTGCGGCACTCTCAAACAGCTGTAAACATCTATAGTAGAATCTACTTTTTTTAAAAAAAAAACAAAGATGCTTTAGCTTGATGTGATTTCACCTAGGAATCAACACTTGTCAGATGATTAGCCCTCCACCTCACCCCATCTTCAATTTTCACACGTTTGTGCAAGGTTGTAGTGGTGTTTCAGACGAACATACAAGTAGTAATATGTTGCATTAATTAATTGAACCGTAGGCATTCTAGTCCAACGTTCGAATTCTATGGTAAAACATTTGGCTTCGACGCTAGCGATCGCAAGCTCTTGTGTCTTGTCCATTTCTTTCTTGGAAATTTTGATAAACACCACTGCTAAGTGTTCGTTTCAGAGAAGTGTCATCGCTCATTTTGATATTCGAAATATGCCACTGCAAACATCTTTTTCTCATAGAAATGCCACCGATCTACATATTTCACAAATATTGATGTTATTGCCCCCATCTTCTTCGGTGAGTCCGCTCGCAACGAAGAGGTCCTCGCCGTCGGACAGTGCCATCCATGGCTGTCTCTCGAACACACAAACAAAGTCGCACGGCCTTTTGCAGATCACGCCTCCGGATTCCGCGCAGAGTTGCTCCGATCGTGGGAAGACGCCACATTAGCACGAGCTCAAGTTGGGGACGCACACACCGGGGCCGATGTCGAACTCGACACCTCCGCCACCGCCTCCGCCGCCACCTCCGTAGCCGCCGCAGCCGCCGTAGCCACCTCCACGGTGCGCCTCATTGGGCGGAGCCAGTGAGCGAGAGGTGCTCGCCGGCCAATGACGAACTCGACAGATTCACCCTCGTTGAGGCTGCGGAAGCCGTTGGACTTGGAGGACTAGTGCACGAAGAGATCCTCGCCGCCGTCCTGGGGGGAGATGAAGCCGAACCCCTTGGTGGTGTTGAACCACTTCACCGTCCCCTTCACCCTCCGACATCTTGCCTCGCCGCTGGACACGAAGACCAAAAACACTAGAAACGGCACTGTGGGGAGATCCAGAGAGAGAGAGAGAGAGAGAGGTGTCGGGCCAAGGTGGCGGCGGACTGGCAGCAGGGAGCCAGCGGCGGCGGGGGTGACACCATGAGGGGAGAAGAGGGCGAGGGTGCAGGGGGACCGGGAGGGGGAGACGAGGAGGGATGCAGCGAGCGCGGAGACAGGGTAGTCAGTGTGACGTCAGTCACTCACGCATGGGGTTGGAAGAGTTAGGAGACGCTGGCTGGCTTCCATTGCGGTGTGGGGGAGCACTACAGACCTGCAGTGGCGAGCCGGGAAGGAGGAGGCGAACGAGGACCAAGGGAGGCTGCTGCTCAGGAGGCGACACGTGGCGGAGTTATTTGACCGTAGCTCCGTACGCCCCACTGCTGGCGTGGGCCCAGTGGAGGCTGCGGCGAATATCGATGGTTGCAAGCAGATTCATTCAGCCCAGGCCCTCTGTATTGTCCATCTTGACAAGTTTTCATTTAGGCCCTCGTACTTTATACTGTCTCGGACTTCCGTGCTGAAAAAAATTGGTGCAAAATGGAGCAAACTGCGATCGCCTGAACTACTGAACTACCGTTCCCTCTAGGCACAAATGAGTGTCGTTTTGAGGTACGTATAGTCAAAAAATTTAAACTTTGGTTGTCGATATCTTTTTCAAAATTTAGATTGAATACATAAAAATAGTATGTATAGATTTATCTCGAAAATAACTTTCATAGAAGTATAGTTTTCTTAGGTTTTATAAATCTATTACAATAGAAATAAATGGTCAAAGTTGTGTTTTACGGACCGTGTCGATGTCCAAAACGACATTATTTTGTGACTAGAGGGAGTATCTGTGATCGTGTTGTTACCATGTATTGTAGTTGAGACCGAGAAAAATAGCAAGATGAAAAATACTATTTCCAAACGTCCAATAAATCTGGATCCAGCAAAAATCCTCATTGAAATCGTTGGATCGACTCAAGAGCCAGCCAGAATTGTTGGAACAGTGCACACGAGGGATCCCTCATGTCCACCACTTACTAGCACCCCCATTCTCGCCATAGTTGCCCCGCCATCGCCTATATTCCCCTCCCTCTCTTGAATGCCTCTCTCCGTAAATACTCCTCACAGTGGGATACCGACCATATGTGCTGCTACCCGCCATCTTACGCCATCGCCTGTTGGGAGCTGCCTCGTCTACGCTAGTGACTTTCACGTTGTCGCAATTGAATGTTTGGCGTTGAAAGAAGCAATTCCTGCTTGAGAGCTCAATTTTGCAATTGAAAATTCAAAATTTCCCATTGAAAGTTTTCAAATCTCTAGTTGGAACTGCAATTTTGTAGGTAAAAGGTTCCGCTATTTTTTGTGTGCAAAAGTTTAATTTATTTAGCTGATTGTTCAATTTTCGGCAAAAGTTTCAAATATTTTGGTTCGGATGGATGGGAGGTGCATGGTGTCCGCTACATTGAAAGAAAATTCAAGGGTGTAGGAGTATAATTCGCTTTTATAGGACACGTGCGCTGACTGTGGAGATCACATCTGACTTTGGCACGCATCTCAAAGTCCAGGAAAGCGATATTTCGTGGGTCTGGGCCCTGCAAATCAAAAAGGACAGCATGGAGTCGATCTTGTGGGCACTGCATGTGGGTCCAAGTATGTATACAGTAGTGCCTGGATGCGGTCTGTCTGTAAATTCAATAATTCACTCAATTCATTTATGCATTTATTCATTCATGAATAGTTAAGCTTGATGGAATCATAGAAGGAGATAAGACTGTGTAAATAATGACAAATCCAAAAATTTCAGAAAGCACCATTTGGAACGTACGACATTTTCTCAAATTCCTGTAGAAACTAAACCATTGTTTTTTAAATTCATGTGTTCCACACGAGCCTTCAAGCGTATCGCCCTGCCCACTCATAAGCTAATTTTTTTTTTACAAAAGGAATTACCTGTCTTAGTCAGGGCAGCGGCATGGCAAAGCCGGGCCCGCACACGCGATGCCACTTAGATGCTGACGCCTGGGCCGCAGGTCAGGCAGGATATTTTCCAATCTATTTCTAAAAAATATTTTAAAGGTAACATCTCACTAACTTTATTTCTAATTCTAACATCTTTGATCATGCCAAAATTTGTAGCGTTATCAAAATATGATGTCACGTCACCAACCACGGTATGATCAAACCTGCTACGATAGCCCTCCGAACCAACATACGTCCATTTTTTGGTTAAGTCCTGTCACGTTAAGAGAAGTGGCTTGACAATACTTGTTTACCACGCCGATGTCTGTTACGTGACTAACGTGTTTTTGCCACGCCACGCGTTATGACATAACTAAAGGAGTCAGAATTGAAAATAAAGTTAGAGAGGAATTATCTTTAAAATATTTTTTATAAAATAGATTAAATAATAAAAAAAAGTTCGGCAGGATCAGAGGTAGGCCCCAGTTAGTGAATGCTGTGAGGCTGTGAGCTCTTAACTGCTTAGTGAGGTAATGGCTAGTGAAGAAGGGAGTGTGTGTTAATGTGTGCTGGGCCTAACAGCCAGCTTAGATTGGGTGTTCCATTATTCTGATGCATCAGCTACCCATGCATGCATCTGCCTGCTGTCCTCTCCTACTGACACACTGTGTAGTGTGTACTGGTGCCTACGTACCTGCTTGTATTTCTCACCGTTTTTCAAAACTAGTACGTCGTGGTAAGTGGTAAACAAAGGTACTTACATGATTGACACTACTAATATGCCACTGTGCTCACGACTAGCTCGAGCACGCTTATGACATTTACAGTGTTGAATCCACGAGATATCGACAATCTTCTTTACACACATGTTAATGCGTCTTAGTAGAAATCTTGTAAGGTTGTGAATTTGCTCTGGTCTCTGTATTTCTAGATATGTGCAAAAAGACGTGTGTGGCTATGTGTGTGAGCATGTCTGTTTTTTTCTTGTACGTGATCGCAACAAAGAAAAGAACCTCTTCCAGAAGAAACGTTAGAACTTTAATATTTTCTTGAACTGTTTGCCTGAGATCTTGCATGATTTTAACATGCTTAGAAAACGTGTTCTTTGAAGACACCTGGCGGATAGCTAGCTCCCGTATGAGATCAAATCATGTGAGAATGGTAATTGCAACAAAAGCTTATCAAAAGTGATGGTTACTGATTCGGTGTCAACATCAGCAAGAGAAACATTCTCAAATGAAATCAATAGAAAAGATGTTGTCATAACAAAGAAAACTAAATGCTTGAAGCGCTGTAGATTTGTACAAGAATGCTGCTTGGGCCAGGGAGAAAATAAAAAATCGATCACATATTTGGAGTTTCCTTTGTTGAAAAAAACTTGGCAATCGGTATGCTTTTAAACAAATCAATTGTGGTTAACACTAGTTATCCAACTAGTATGACACTGCATCAGGTGGCCAAAGGCCATGGTCGGAGTCTCAGAGTATATGTTTGGTGAATTTATTTGTCAAATTTTCAGGATTTGACGACTTTTCGGTTGGAATTTGGACGTACCACAAAATGCAAGGTATAAGATGGAGCAATGCGACGTGTACGAATTTACGCACAAATCGCACAGGCTAGGGCTGACACGTGGGCCCCACCTCACGTGCAAATCAGGGCGAACCGTATGACCGTGAACTTTATTGGTACGCACAGGCATTCCCGGCCAAAACTATGCTGATGCAACCATCACGAACCATGTTACCAGAATAGAACCATTTAGCACGCATCGTTTCAGTCTGGGAAGCTTCCCAGCTCCTGCACAAAGGGAGCACTCGAGATTAAGATAATGATACAAGAACCCCATCACATTCTTGATTAACTGGACCAACAGAGACTTAGGGAGACACAAAGATGGGTTCTAGTTCAAGGATGCCGCAAAACAACAGGCTAATGTATAATCAGTGCAGAGCTTTCTGTCTAGTTGTCTGATTCAGTCTGAGATTTGGGTTGACCTGGGGCATGTGCTGCCTAACATTTCCTTGTGTGAGCATGACAAATTGACAATGATTCTATCTTTCTGTCCAATTTAACTCTCGTGGCAGGGGGGAAAAAACAATACGCGGAATGAACTGTGTATCCTTGATTTTAAGGAGAGCGGGGTCTTGAACCAATGACCTCGTCCACCACAACCTTGAGCTTTACTACTAGGCTCGGGTGCCCCGTAATCTGTCAAACAAAGTTGTTGCATATAAACAACATAAGATAAAGGTTCTTTTGTGCATCCCCTTTTTTTTTAGAAGAGGGCATATCTGGGCATTATTGAACATTACACTGAAATGAAGATGAAACTTTGCTATCACTCGAACCTGGGCAAGTGCTGTCTAGCATTTTCTTATGTGACCATGAGTCCAAGACACTGCTGCTTTTTTTTCCTTGATGTAACCCTAGGTTGATTTTAATTGCCAATGTAACTGACCTGGCAGTCAAAGTTGCTGTAGGCGAATAATGTAAACAGTCTATAGTAGGTTGCTAATGACAAAACCACATTTACTAGTTGCTCTGTTTGCATCCTTTTTGGGAGGAGAGCATATATGACCATAACTGAACTTCCACTCTGAATGACTGACTTTATGCTGAATGAAAAGGCACTTACGATGGTACATGATTGTTCTACATGAGAACACGCAGTAATAAGTTTGTTATTCATTTGAACCTGAAAGAACTGTTAATAATGTGGAGATAGGGGGTCGTTCAGGCCATGGAAGCTACGAGTGGGAGCACAGCAGATGATCAGAATAACTAGCAGATAAGATCTCAGTAGTAACAGGTGCAGTTGAACAAGAACAGGCTACAGGAACGACGGCTTAATCTATCAGTTGGCCCATACCTCTTCAAAGTTCAAATGATTTGAGTCTTTTTTATGTTTCACTCTCTATCTGATCGCTATGGTCCACAGTACATATAGATTCTGAGTATCGATAGTGTTCAGTTTCACAGAATGTAGGGTCGGATTGAGCACAATCAATGAAGGAAGACAAGAAAGAATCTAGAAATTTATCAAACCAGCAGCTAGGATGGAAACAAAAGTTCTTTTCTTCAGCATGAGGAGCACATGCTTCCCATTGAGAAGAAAAATTAATCAGAACAAAGGTATAAAAAAGTATACAACGTACATTTCTTCGATCAATAAGACAAAGAGACTTGCACCCAAGAGGCAAACATAATTCATGCCCTAGGAAGGTCGAATTTCAGTTAGCTGCAAATTAATTAGCTAACACTGTTGCATTAGAACATCAAGAGCTCATCATATGTAGCTCTATAGAAGAAAGTACAGACAGAACGATGCAAAGAACTGGTCGCAGTGTTGTTTGGTGACTTTTACTACCAATTTTAGAATAATCAACTCTCCAGTTGCCTGTTGTTTATGATGTTTCATCTTCAGGCTGTTACGAATCTGGAGCCCAGGCTAAATCTAGAGTACATACTGAAAAAACATGTTCTACATATTGTAATGAATCTTAGTTCATTGGGGTAACTATCGTACAAAGGAGGGCTGGGACGGCATGACCGAAGAGGAGGGGCTTTAGGAGAAAGGGGAGACCATAGGCTAGGGAGAAGAGCCTTAGAGGAGATACTAGAATAATTATTTGTTATTGTTTGCCTCTGAAAGATAACAATAGTCCTCCTTATATAGAGACTCTCTTAACCAATATAGATATGGATCAATCTAATAATAACCTTCCTAACTAATAGATAGGCAACCAAACAACTAATACTTATGCTAGGAAACTAATCACACTATTCAAGGAAATAGATAATAAGCAGTCATCTTAATCCTCTATGTAGGGCCTGCTGCTACAGTACCCATGGTACTGTTTACATGCAGTATTTTCTGCACATGACAACTTCTCCCCTTCTCAACAGGCAGCTTTTCCTCGAGCTGTGGTGGTGGCCACAGTTGCAGCCCTAGAAGATGGCACAACTACAACAGGACGCAGCCCTTGAAGGTAGGCCATGGGTTGGATGAAGCCTCCTTCGTGATGTTGTTTGGTGTTGAGGACATTGCCCGCATCGTAGGAGACCAGCGTGGGCTGCAAAGGAACCTTGTCCACCACAGGATGCAATGGCGGTGGGAAACATGCGACAACATTGCGATCCCCTACATGGCACCCGCCGTGTTCCACACCACCAATGGCACGGCGTTGACCGACGGCGTGGAGGAGGCTGCTGCGAAACGACAACGACATTCTCTTTCCGCGATGAAGTCACCATTCATATAGCCGAAGGCGGCACTGCCAGTGCAACTTCGCGTAGCGCTTCCTTCTTGTCCATTGCTGCCATCATCTTCTCGACGGTGGCCATCATCTCGCTGGAGGTGGCCATCATCTTGTCGGTGGTGGCCATCATCATGTCAGTGGTAGCCATTATCTTCTCATTGTTAGCCATCATCAAGGACAGCAACTCAGCAGTAGAAGCCACGACGAGTGGCTCTGATACCAAATATAATGAACCTTAGTCCAAAGGATTTCCTTGCTCTCAGGGTTCCGTTTTTGCCTTCACCTGCCACTACCTCGCCGTCGTTCATCCCAGCCGTCGTGCGCTAGCGCCGCCTGCCTCGCTCCTCCGTCTTGCTCGTAGCCTCCACCTTAGCACCACCTAGCTTCCACCTCATCCGCCACCATAGCGTCCTTGCCCGCTTGTACGTCCCTTGAAAGTTGGCGATCAGAGTATCGCAGAGCTGCTCCCAAGTGTAGATAGATCCGACCGGTAGCTTAAGCAACCATGACCGGGCAGACCCTTCAAGGACCGTAGGCAAGTAATTTGCCATCATGTTGTCATTACCACCAGCAGCCTTAATGACGGTAGAATAAATTTGAAGAAATTCCAATGGGTTCTGAGTCCCATTGAACTTCTCTTTGTTGGGCGGTCGGAACCTGTCCGGCCAACGAATAGCTTGGAGACCTGCCAAAAATGCTCAGCAGCCCGTAATGGAGTCATGGCGCCTTCTTTGAAAAAGAGCCGGATTATGGTTAACCGGGGATCAGTTCCTCAGATTTGCATATTTAGGATCCAGTGTCCCAACCCGGTCGTGGACGTTATGATAACATCTTTGACCACCTGCTTGGTTCAGATGATGCTTGAGATCGCCTGAATCAAGTGGCCATTCCTCTTGACGAGGAGGAGGAGTGGCTGTTGTGAAGAACCGTCTTTCCACGTGATTTCCTGGTCAGAACCTACAAGGGGGTCTTGGTGTTGATCGATCCTCTGCTCGACCATGTTGTCCCCTACTGAGAGTGGAGCGCTGGGATGTAGTCATCATGTGACTTTGCGAATTCCTTTGCTCCCAGTACATTTCTGTACGCTGCATGGTTTGTTGGAGGATCTTGACACCTGACCTGCAAGCTGAACATAACCTGGAGTTCCTGCTAAAGCAGGGTCTAGATTATTCAGAATATTCCAAACTCGTTGCAGGTTTTGTATCGTTACCGAAGGTTGTAGAAGATTCTCGCTTGCAGTGGGCGTTCGATGAGTTGAGTTTTCCCTCGACCTCACGGTCGGCCCTGCCTGATTCCTTACTCGCGGTGGGGGTAGAAACAGGTGAACTAACTGATGCACGTCCATCAGCTCAGTTGCCTTCGGTAGTTGGTGCTTGAGTGCCTGTACCATTTCCACTAGTAAGTGGTGGCGAGTTAACCCGTGGAGAATCGTGCATGGCAACCGGATTGGTATCTCCGATTGTGTTAACTTCGTGGTACCAACAGTGATCTTCCGATAAACTCCCGTCGTAACTAAGGAAGAGCCTTTCAGTGCTTCTGCAAGGAGCCTCCATGACGGGGAACGGTGGGAGATTACCGCCTCTGGTGGACTTTGTGGTGGACTCAGCCTGATCCTTCAACCATATGGTGGTTGTTGTTAGTATCTTAGAACCATGAAACGTCGTGTGGTATGGAGCAAATATAACATGTGTTCCATTCATCACACGGTAAGGAATATACTTAGAGTTAGATCCGGATGCCAGTTCATTGCTTCTACAAATAGTCATCTAGTCGGGGACTGGGTATAGGACCTCATCCGACTAGGGTACCCATTATGTAACCTCTGAAATCTTTACGACCATAGGGGTCATTAGTCTTAGGGGTTACGACCATGAAGACATATAGTCTTTTATTATGTATTAAAATAATACATATAGATTTTAATCCTCGTCAGGGACGCTCTATCTGGTCGTGATGACATTCAGTGTTGAAATCTTAGCGGGTAGAACTAAGTTGGGAAGGAGCTTTGTAAGGACCTTGTGATAATCACTTAATCGCGCATCTACAGAAGTGTGCAAACATACATTATAAGTTGATTTATCTCTTGTGGTAAAGCTGTACAACCTATGAAGAGTTAAAACTGTTTAAAGATCCATGTCTCCGGTTATAGGCAATGCTTAAGGATTTCACACGAGAGGTAAAGTTTCTTTATAAAAATGTGTCGGAAGATGAATGAGAGATTCACTTGGTGAATGTGATGTTCACTTGGTGGATGAGATGTTCACTAGGTGATTTGGTTGGAAAGTGAACGGAAAGTTCACTGGCTGTTTCAAAGCAATTGTTTATTTATTTATTATTTCTGTCAATTACACATTTCAATCTATTTACTGTATTTACCGTTAATACTGCCTTCTGTAAAAGAACCATACAACTATGTCTTTGTTCAAGCCTTACATGAATATTAATTGCATACTGTTCCTATGACTTATTGAGTACTTTATGTACTCACGGCTTTAATTTTTGCTGCTCAGTTGAAGTATCAAGCTGCTAAAGAGTTCGATGAAGAGTCCTTTGAAGGCTTTACGAATTAGAATGTGTTCTCCACTTGATTGTCTGTGGGTATGTTGATTGACCTTTCTAAGTTTCCCATTCCGCTACAATAGTTTATCTGTTCCTTTAGCCTTGCGTGGCAAATTAAGTAAATGCTGACCATAAGTTCCAGTTATTATTATTACTATTTATTATTTTGATATCTTTTTAGTTAAATCGATAAATGGATGGTATTTCATCGATGTTTCTTGTGTGAGCTAGCTACTAATCGGATACTAGTTCAGAATGCACAGAGAGTTTCGGATGTGTAAGTCCGGGTCCCGACATAACTAATACTTATTTTAGGAAACTAATCACACTATTCAAGGAAATAGATAATAAGTAGTCATCTTAATCCTCGACATGGGCCTACTGCTACAGCACTCACGGTGCTTTCCACGTGCATTTACTTAAGCATTGCCCATAACCGGAGACATGGATAATAAGTAGTCATCTTAATCCTCGACATGGGCCTACTGCTACAGCACTCGAAGGCTTTACGAATTAGAATGTATTCTCCACTCGATTGCCTGTTGGTATGTTGATTGACCTTTCTAAGTTTCTCATTCTACTACAATAGTTTATCTATTTCTTTAGCTCTGTGTGACAAGTTAAGTAAACGCTGACCATAAGTTTCAATTATTATTATTACTATTTGTTATTTTGATATCTTTTTAGTTAAATCGATAAATAGATGGTATTTCATCGATGTTTTCTGTATAAACTAGCTACTAATCTGAGACTAGTTCAGAATGCACAGAGAGTTTTGGATGTGTAAGTTCGGATCCCGACATAACTAATACTTATTTTAGGAAACTAATCACACTATTCAAGGAAATAGATAATAAGCAGTCATCTTAATCCTCTACGTGGGCCAACTGCTACAGTACTCAGGTGCTTTCCACATGCATTATTTTCTGTACATGACACATGGCAAGGATGGTGGTGCGAGTTAGCGGAGCACCGCATTGTACAACCAACACCTTAGAAACATGGAGTATAAAGGAGGGGAAGAGCAGCCAAGAACCCTAGATTTAAGGTCTTCTCATCCTATACGTGCATAAATCATTCAAGGATCTTGTCATCTGAGATACATCCAAATGTAGGAAAATGGAAAAATGAAAATAAAGTGATGGAGCCAAAAAGTGGAAACAAAGAGCTCCATATGGTATCAAGGAAGCAATACGAGCACAAAATGAGAAAGAAAAACAGAATGTTAGGGGTGGCATCAAAGAAGCTTCCGAGCTTGCATGGTTTCACTCATCATGGTAATCAGCTCACATCATTTCATTGGAATTTAACAAACTCACTGTATGATTTATATCTAACTCTAATGATTAAGGTGCAGAAAGAACTATCTTCAGAACCGGTTGAAGTTTTCATGATAAGTTCTGATGAACTTTAGTGCCATTTTACCATTTTCTTTGATCAAGAAGGAAGATTTTTTTTTTTATCAAACGAAGTACCATGTCATCTTAACGAACTTTCCCATTGTTCACAAGGGTTCCTTTCCAAGCTGTTTGAAGCCACTCTATTTCAGTATGAGCACAGGTACATGCTCGGAGTACATATGAAAACTCCAACGGACTTTTTCTACGTATTGTAGTACCATGTGCTTTGCTATTTCCCATGACATGCGTGATCTATCACCATCTGCTTTCCTGATTCGCTAAACATCCATTTTTACTCTTCCCATGATCTGAAACTCACATGAACCACAATAAGGTTATGGAAAAGTGAGTTGATTAGTTATTACTATGGGACTGTGCATGTGGGCCTTTTTCTTGCTTAGATGATTGCATAGTCTACCCTGATATATATTCAGTGCCAAACAAGTATATACCTTTCATTTTGGGATTCATGGAAGATCATTTGAATGCACGATTATGAAAGGATATTTGTCAAATACACACTGAATAGATATCTTGGATTCCTTACTTTACAGGGGATCATAATGTTCAATTACAACTGCCCATGTACACAATTGTAGGCAAATAAATCTAGACTTACAAGTGTAGTGATATACCTTGATAACATTCCACATTAAAGAACAAACGTCTTTATGAGCTGAAAGCTCTCGAAACTGCATAGATGAAGTCCAATAAACCAGTCCCCTTGAGAAGGCCTTTACCAGTTAAAAGCTCAAAATCTATCAATAAGAGAAAGCCAATTATAGCGGCTTTTCCATTGATCAGTTCATTCTCATCAGTGAAACCAAAACCTCCGACATCATCATCGATTACCATTCTCACCTGAAAATGTAAAATGAAGGGTTATATTCTGGCGTTAAACAGCTCTACAAAATCCTCTTTTTGCTGACGATGGAGTAGACTAAACTTAGTTAACAATGCAGGGATGATCTGAGGAAAGAGAAAAGCAATGTATAGATATGGTCTTCAGACTTCAGAGCAAAAGTAATGGAGCAGGGGTAAGTGCGGGAGAGAGTGAGACCTCTTCAATGTTGACATCAGATGCAGTAACCCCAGGTTGAGCTTTCCCACTGAAAATAATCTCTGCTGATCCACCCGAGCTAACAGCTCCCCTACTGCTGATGTATATATTTTCTCCATCGGTTTTCACAGGGTACACGAACAGTTTTCTCAAAGCTGGTGTAAGAGCCCTTAAAACAGGGTTTTTAGGATACCATTCTTTTATTTCCCCAGTACGAAGATCAAATGTACTATCTGTTGATGGGCAAACAATGCAACCATCCTGAAAGACAACCAACATAAGGTTACATCTTTGAGAAAGGAACTGGAATTATCTGTCTCATTCAAGCAAGTGATGCCCAACAAAGTCGAAGTAAACATAGCACTTGTTTTTGTCAAAAAATTGGAAGTACACGAATTTTTTGAAAGAAACTTTTGCTGTTTTGCAGTCTTCAATAATCTTCAAGTGATAGAGTTTAGTGTTAGAGCTTGATATGGTCAAAAGGAAGGCTAATGCATAACATTTCACATTTGTAATATGAACTAAAGAAAACAGAAGTAATGTGGTTCCCCAAACAAGGCAAGGCGTAGAACTTTATGTCAACTCCGCAGGAAACCAAATATTCATATCTGTGTTCATGACTGAGAGAACTTTCATTCGTTCATTCATGAGAGAGAGAGAGATACAGTTCCAACTGAACCTCCAAACTGTTGGGTCGTAGACTCTATTATTTAATTAAAGAGTATCCAAGAATATGTCCCAAGGGAAGCCAGGCAAAGAAAATAGATGTATACCATGTAATCCCTATTATAATACAGTCTGAAGTTTTGGCAAAATCCAATCCATAATCAAAAATGTTTTCTCAAACAGCTTCATAGCCAATAGCCATCTTCCATTTAATTGACTATGGCATCTACTTCACTCAATTCATCCTGATACCCTAACTGATACAAGAACAAGACCCTCTGTGACATGATATCTAGAATCTAGATAAAAGAAACTGTCCGACAATATGAAGCATATAGAGCATAGACCCACAATGACATGATGTCTAGTCATCTAGAATAAGAAATTGAACACCCTCATTTGACAAATATACTGATATACCTAGAATAGGTGTTACCAGACATAAATCAATTATAGTCTCTGACGTGATATCTAAATCAAGAAACTGTACACCATCGCTTTGATGATTATACTGAACGAGAGCTACAACATGCGCTGTGGTTATATCTTTTTCCAACTATCCTCGACCTGATAGTTAATTCTAAGAGAATCTAACATAATACGATGTTGATGAATGCACGTTGCAACAACTGTTCACGGGGAAGACAGAACAAAGACCAAGCCGCTGTTACACCGGCGCGCCGCACGGGCTGGCAGGCATTTGGCCGAGCAGTTTACCTGCGTGAGCTTGGCGTTGAGGAGGCCCTCGGTGTAGGCGCCCTCGGCGGGGGAGCGGTTCTCGATGGCGTAGACCTGGTCCTTGTACCAGAGCAGCAGGATCTCCTCCCCGTCCTGCACGATCACCCGCCGCTCCCCGCGCGGCAGCGCCACCAGCGGCACCACCGGCACCCAGTTGCCCCCTTCCCCTTCCCCTCCCCCGCCCCCGGTCTCCGCAGGCGCGTCCCCCTCGGCCGGCGGCGCCGATGGCTCGGCCCCGGACACCTCGGCGGCGCGGCAGGCGAGCCTGGGGTAGTGGTACCGGTGCCGCGCGAGGAAGGGGAGCGGGACGTGGCGTGGGGTTGACGATGTGGGGATGCGGCGGTGGAGAAAGGAGGGGGACGCGGTCGTTGCGGTGGTGGTGGTAATGGCCGCCATGGGGGGAATGGAGGGAGGTGTGTTGGGGAGGAGGGGTTAGGGTTTGAGAGGGGGGGTGGGGAGGAGAAGGGGTGGTGGTGTGGGGTGGAGCGCCCATGGCCACAGGATGGAGATAAAGGAGGAGTGTGAGGAAGAGAAGCTGACACATTTATAGGTTGCTGTCCAGTTGCGCCATGCGTGGTCCAGAAGGTTTACTAATTACGTGGCATAAGGAGAAGTCTCCGGTATAATTAGAGAAAAAATTCAGCCAGAAAACTGAGGGCTACGTCATCCTTTTATTTTGGGCTATCGGATCTTCTTTTCTCCGTTTCTCGGCCGTTAGATTGTGCTGGCCTCACACGCAGCGTCTCAGCAGCGGCCTAGCCCACGCCGTAGGCCCCACCGGGCGCGGCTCTTTCTCTGCGTGCCACCGCGCGCACAGGTCCACCCTTTCCATGCCTCCAAGGGCCGCTTGCATACGTTTTTTTTTGCATCGGTTGTTGTGCGCCGTCCATCTTATTCTCACCGCGCCTTGGGCGCGGTGCAGGCAGCGGCAGGGGAATGCTGTGGTGCTGAGCACCCCCAAAAAATTGAAATTTTTTAGGTATATACCAATATACTCACATTTGGCCCATCTCACCCAATTCTCCACACACCAACACAAGAACACAAAAACACAAGCTCGGCGCTCGGCTAATCTCTCCCGAGCCCTAACGCGACAGCGCTTTGCTTCTCTCCTGGCTCGGCGAGTGGCGACTGCTCCTCACCGCCATGCCGCCGCCACGAGGACGCCATGGAGGACCAACAGACACTAAGGTAAACTCGGGTCTCGGGATTGGATTTGGGGAGGCCGGCCAGCCTTGAGCGGCGAGCTGGCCGGCCGAGGCCGAGCCAGGCCAGGCCAAGTGAGAAGGCCTGAAGGCCCAGACGGACAAGGCATGGCGCGTGGGAAAGCGAGAGAGAGGCGAGGAATGAGACGGGTCAAGGGTGTGGAGGGTGGTGAAAGGTGAGGAGCGAGGCGAGGCTGGCCGTGGCCAAGTGAAGGCAGGGAGCACCGGAGCAGAGCCGGCGATTGGGGATTGGGGAAGCCGGGAAGGGCTGAGAGAGAGAGAGAGAGAGAGAGAGAGAGAGAGATTGGCAGAAGGGTTTGCCGGTTTGGGAATTAAATGGGAATGGGCTGGCCGGCCGGCCGATGGGCATAAATAAAGAAGAGGAAATTATGATTAATGCTTGACAGCTTGAATCATTGAATGTCTACTGATTTCTTGAATGTAGGACAAGTTGATTTATGTAATGTCTTTTGACTTATGTAATTTGTATATGTAGGACAAGTTGAATCATAGAAATGAAAAGAAATAGAGATATCATTTCTTTCTTTCGAGATGGCAAGACAGTCAAGCCTAAAACCGTTGAAGCGGAAACTACTCAAGCTCAAAGAGGAGGAACTGAAGCAAGTATAAATGAAAATGAATTGGCTTTGGTTGTGGCTTCTTCGATTCCATCTGTAAATGCACCATCTCAATCTCAACCCCAATCGCAAAGTGAAGCACAAGCAACTGGTAATGACAGTGATGGGTTATGTTATGATGTTGAGCTTCTTCCACATGATCCCAGCAAAAGGATACCTATTATGAGATATGCTATCAATGATCAAGATGCCGTTCGAAGAGGATTTATTCTTAAAGGCCCATGTCAACCTCGTCAACATGATTTTCCCGTAAGGGAAATATCAGGTAAAAGGCGTCGCTTCAATGTTAGTTGGTTTGATAAGTACAATTGGATTGAATATAGTATCGAGAAGGATCTTGCATTTTGCTTTATCATTATTTGTTCAAGGAAAAAAATGTGGGAGGTGATAGTTTTGTTAAAGGAGGATTTAGAAATTGGAATAGGTATGACTCAGTTGACAAGCATGTGGGTAGTATAAGAAGTGTGCATAATCGAGCTCAAGAGAAATACAACTTCTTTGTTAAACCTAGAACATCAATTGATCAAGCTCTTAGGAAGCAAACCGAAGAGGACAAACAACTTTACATTTCTAGGTTGACTTATTCAATTAGATGCTTGAGGTTTATTTTGCGTCAAGGACTAGCATGTCGTGGATATGATGAAAGTGCAAATTCTAGCAATAAGGGGAATTTTCTTGAACTTTTGGAATGGCTTGCAAATAACAATGAGGAGATTGCTAAGGTTGTCTTAAGCAATACCCCTGGGAATTGTAAGATGATTGCCCATGAGATACAAACAGACATAATTAATTGTTGTGCCATCCAAACTACCAAGCACATTATTGAAGAAATTGGTGATGATTACTATTCAATTCTAGCTGATGAGTCTAGTGATGCATCCCACAAAGAACAACTTGCTCTTTGCTTGCGTTATGTTGATAAAGAAGGACGGGTATGTGAGCGGTTCCTTGGAGTAATTCATGTGGCTGATACCACTTCCTTGTCACTTAAAAATGCAATTGTGTCCTTACTTGTTGATCACAAGTTGACTCTTGCTCAAATCCGTGGGCAAGGATATGATGGGGCTAGCAACATGAAAGGCGAGATTAAAGGGTCAAAAACATTGGTTATGAAAGAGTCTCCTTCGCTTATTACATCCATTGTTTTGCACATCAACTCCAGATTAGTTCTCATAGTCATTGCCAAGGGTAATTCGATTGTGTGTGGTTTTTGAACAAGTTTCTCACTTGCTGAATATTATTGGAGTTTCTTGTAAGTGTCATGACATGCTTCGAGATATTAGAGCTCAAGAAGTTTTGGAGGCACTAGAATTGGGTGAGATAGAAAGTGGATGTGGATTAAATCAAGAGATGGGGTTAGCTAGACCCGGTGACACTCGTTGGGGTTCTCATTATAGAACTATTTTGCACATTATTAGTATGTATTCAACAATCCGCAAAGTACTCATACAGCTTGGAAAAGATTCCTCACAGAAGAATGATTGGCCAAAAATACATGCTATGGTGGGAGCCTTTGAGTCATTTGATTTTGTTTTCAATGCACACTTGATGCTTGTCATACTTGGATATCTGAGATGAGTTGTCTCGGTCTTTGCAAAGAGATCAAGATATTATTAATGCTATGGCACTTGTTAATTTGGCTAAGGATAGAATGCAACGAATGAGGTGTGATGGTTGGGAAGAATTCCTTCAAGAAAAGGTAACATCATTTTGCACTAAATATGGCATCAAAGTTCCTAAGCCGGATGATAGATATGTGCCTTATGGAAGATCATCACGTTTTTACCCAAAACAAACAAATGATGATCATTTTAGAAGGGAAGTGTATCTTGGTATCATTGATAATGTTCTCCAAGAGCTTGACAATCGGTTTGACAAGGTTAATATGGAGTTGCTTGTTTGCATGTCCGCTTTAATTCCTATGAATTCATTTGCTTCTTATGATAAGAACAAAGTGCTTAGCCTTGCCAACTTTTATCCCAATGATTTTTCAAGAACGGATTTAATGAGACTTTCTTTTCAACTTGATAATTTCATTGATGATATGAGAAGCGATGAAAGATTTAAGGGCCTAAAGAATCTCGGTGAGCTTTCTACTAAGCTTATTGAAACAGGAAAGCATGACATTTATAAACTGGTGTACTTGCTTCTCAAATTGGTATTGGTTCTCTAGAGTAACAGCAATGCGTTGAAAGAGTATTTTCGGCGATGAATCTTGTGAAGAACAAGTTGAGAAATAGTATGGGTGATCAAGTATTGAATGATTGTTTAGTCACCTTTATAGAGCGAGATATCTTCTCGAAGGTTAGTGATGATGATATAATCAAGTGTTTCCAAGGAATGAGATCGCGTCGTATGGTATTGTAATTTCTATTAGCTATTTTGGACTATTTTATTAATGTAAGATTTTATTTGAACTAGTTGTATTGCACTATTAACTAATTTCGATTTTTTTTTGTGTAATTGCATTGAATTTGTGAAATTACTTATATGTCGTACAAATTTTTTTTAATCTTTCAAGTGTGCACCCCCATTGGAAAATTCCTGGCTCCGCCACTGCACGGGTGGCTACTAGTTGCTATAAGGTTATGCAAGAGTAGGGCGCGGGTGGCTACTAGTTGCTATAAGGTTATGCAAGAGTAGATGATCCATAGCACTAAGGCTGGAGCTAAGAGCAATTAGATGGTCTTGGAACCTGTCCATACGCATCGCAGGGGAGGAGTCAAGAAGAGGACTCCTAGAGATTCCATCGGTTTTTGTTTAATAAAAAAAAATATTCAAAATTGGCTAGAGGACTCCTACCAACTTTTGTGTCATTGGCCGGTAGATATCCAAATTTCGTGTCTTTATCAAAATACATTAAATTTTATGGGCTTTTGCCGAAAGACACTGAGGCTAATATAATAATATTTTCAGGCCGAAGAGGAGAGAGAGAAGGCTAGTGAAAAGTCCATTTTGTCCTTCCGATACCCTTCCCTCTCCTCTCTTCCCTGGCCATGAGCCCGCACCGCGCCTCCTCCCCTAGCCACGAGCCCACGTTGCTGCCACCTTGGGTCCACTTCCCTGGCCACGAGCCTGCACCGCGCCTCCTCTTCCCTGGCCACGAGCCCACTCCGTCGTCGGCTTGGGTCCTCTTCCTTGGCCAGAATCCCACGCCACCGCCGCCTTGGGTCCTCTTCCCCAGCCACGAGCACACACTGTGCCGCATCCTCCGCTGGCCATGAGCCCACACCGCTATCGCCGCCTCGGGTCCTCTTCCTCGGCCACGAACACGAACCGCGCTCCCCCCTGAGCCACGAGCCCACGCCGCCACCGGCTCGTTACAAGCTCCTCCCACAGTGGCCTCGCCGCCTCTCTCTCTTCCTGGCAAGGGGCAACCGCCATCACCAAGCACCACTGCCTCGTCATGGCCGCCGCCGACACTAGCTTTCCCAGCATCTCCTCCACCAACCTAGACCACTAAAATGGAAACCCCAAATCCAGGAACACGCCATGCACGCATTACTTCTGTCGATTTCCACCGGATTTTGCCGCCGGCCATGAGGGTATTGTCGGAGAAGGAACAAGGAGGAACAAGAAGAGGATAGAGGCATGAAGGTCATTTTGAACTGTTTGTCTCTCTAAAACAATGAATAATATTATTATATTGGTCTTAGTGTCTTTCGGCAAACCGCAACAAAATTTTAATGCATTTTGGCAACAAAATTTAGGGGTCTACTAGCCAATGAAACAAAGTCCTGTCGCCAATTTTGCCTAAAAAAAAAATTAATTCCATCATTGCTTCTAAAGATGTTCAATTGTTCACCTCCCATCCTCTTGTTTACTTCAAAAGATGTTCACTACAATCAAACCAGTTATAGCTGTTGAGCGGATGACTGTGAGCTGCAACGGTAGCTCATGACTTCATGAGTGATCGATGTACGGTTGCAGCAAAGAGTGTGGGTGGTGCAGGTATAACCTCTTGGTCAAGTCGAAGAAAAGGACATGTGGATCGAGGAGTATGGGTGAATGCAAGAGGAACGCGTCCAAAATGGGATGGTTGTTTCTTTTGTTTTGAGGGCAAAATTGTATCGTTGGGGTTGTTGTACACTTGTACTGTTTAATGCTTTAATATAAACCAGGCGATAATCCTTCAAAAGGAACATAAGGAGGAGGGTGGTAAAGAACAATATCTTTGATTGTAGGATTTTTTTTAAAAAATAACACATCACTTTATTAAAATGACAAAAATAAATACTTATTTTAAAAAATTACATAAATAATTCATATGCCTCCAAATGTATTGGCAACAAATCTCCCGACGCCAATTCATATGCCTCCAAATGTCAGGGAGCTTCTGTTGCCAAATGAATTGCCAAATGCAACTCCAATAGCTTCGGCTTTGGCAAAGGGCAATACAAGGGCTCGAACGGAGGCGATTGCGCCCCGGCTCCCGCACGGCCGACGTCCAGTCCACAAGGCCCATGGGTGTGCTTCAACCCATGGACAACGCAAGGATAGGGACAACAATGGTTCCTCTTGTGGCAGCCAGCTACCGGCGTGAGCGTCCTAGGTCCACATCCTTCATCGCTTCCACAAACATACACTATGATGGCGCTCGCCATTGCACCTGCTCCAACGACTACATCGCCCACATGGGACTTGGTCAGTCTCGTCACAGCCATGAACAACCTTTCTGTTCAAGGACTCAGCGACTGGATCATGGACTCGGGCGCCACGTCCTAGATGACTTCTCACGATGGTACTCTCTCCCAACCCATCTCCCTACCTCCTTCCTCTCAGGTCACAGTCAGTAACGGATCCACCGTTCCGATATCCTCCATGGGTAACACTTGTCTCTCCACTCCTACTCCCTTCCAGCTAAATGATGTCCTTGTTGTCCCTTCTTTGATAAAGAGTCTTATTTCCGTTTGCAAATTCACGTGACAATTCTTGCTCGATTGAATTTGCCTCTCTCAGATTTTCTATCAAGGATCTCCACACCAAGACCGTGATTCTTCGTTGCAATAGGTAGGGAGACCTCTACACCATCTTTCCAACAACACCCGCCTCATCACCTCACACCTTGCTGTCAGCCACCCCCACACCAATGCTCTGGCATCAATGCTTGGGCCATCCCGACCGAGACGCCACGGCCTCTCTACAAACTTTACATTCCATCTCATGTAATAAGACAAATCGTTCTGTTTGTCATGCATGTCAACTAGGCAAACATGTTCGTCTACCATTCCCTAGCTCCACTTCTATTTTAATTGCTCCCTTTCAATTATTACATTGTGATTTGTGGACATCACCCGTCTTGAGCAATTCTGGGTTTCAATATTATTTAGTCATCATTTATGATTTGTCACACTTTGTTTGGACTTTTCATCAACGCAAAAAATCTAAAACCTGCGAAACAATAATTTCCTTCCATGCCTATGCTCACACTTGACGAGGATCTAATAATCCTCATTTAATTATTCATCTGTAATTCTCATTATAGATAGCAACATCTTTATATTACTCATAAGTATACCCCTTACTATTCGTAAGGGAGAAGCTTAACCGAATAGTCGCAAGTCCTACTACAACCACCCCCTAGTCGTAAGCATCTTTCTATGACTAGTCTCTAGTCGTAAACTTTTCTATGACTAGCCTTAGGTTGTGAGCCTTATCTACGATAGCTTGTGGTCATAAGTCTCTTCACAACTATCGGGACCCGAAAATGCATCTCAGGAACCCTTTGTGTATTCTGAACTAGTCCCAGATCAGTAGCTAGC
Source organism: Phyllostachys edulis (assembly GCA_036346405.1). NCBI lineage: Eukaryota > Viridiplantae > Streptophyta > Magnoliopsida > Poales > Poaceae > Phyllostachys > Phyllostachys edulis. Next base: position 20,180,203 of record CM070566.1, read on the forward strand.
TCACACAGGAAACAGTGATGAAATATCATCCATTTATTCAATTTAACTAAAAAGATCTCAAGTAACAAATAATAATAAATAACTGGACCTTATGGTCAACGTTTACTTAATTTGCCACGCAGGGCTACAGACACAAATAAAACTCTTGCAGCGGAACAAAACTCTTCAAATGGCCAATCAACATGCCCACAGGCAATCGAGTGGAGAACGCATCATAATCCGCAAAACCTTCATAGTTCTCATTCTTAAAGAACTTTTGGGCAGCTTGATATTCTTCAACTGCTGATTAAACAGAGGGCACAAGCCATGAGTACTTTTGAATGTACTCAGCAAACCGTAGGGAAATGTATGCAAATAGTATTCATGTACGGCCTGACAAAGGTTAGCTGTATGGTTCTTTGGCAGAAAGTGGCATTTACGATAAATACAATAAATAGATTGAAATGTGTAGTTGAAAACAATAATAAATAATTAAACAATTTCTTTGAAACGACTAGTGAATTTCCCGTTCACTTCCCAACCAAACCAAAGATAAGTGAATTCCCAATTCACCAATCGACACAAACCACCAAGTGAATGACCTGTTCACTAAACAAACATTATATTCATCAAGTGAACTACCCATCCACACTCCGACTCATTTTAAAGAAACTCTATCTCCCGTGTGAAATCCCCAAGCACGTCCATAACCGCGGACACAGCTATTCGAATAGTTTTACACTCTGCAGAGGTTGTACAGCTTTCCCCACATGACACGACTTCTCTAGTTTGTTCGGCATATATCTATGCCACCGCTTACTACCTTAGGTAAGCAGTCTAGAGCACGTGACAAGGCCTTTACAAAGCTCCTTCTTAACCCAGTCTGCCCGCTAAGGATTCAACACTGAATGTCTTTCCGACCAGACAGGGTCCCCCTCTTGCGCCTCCGTGAAAAAACGTTTCCCATAGCTCACGCTTTCCACGACAGAACCGAAATTAAAACATTGCTAATTAGTTAGCCAGGTCCGTCCCATACTAGACATGCGGTTGTACGGTTAAGGCCCAGTTCAATGGCGCACAGGATTAAGTCCTTGACAAATTACTCAGGCGAGACTACCAGAAACCCACAACATGTTACATCCATATCCCCACTATCCACCAACCACTCGCCCGAGTGAAAACCATTTTGTTTAACTAAAACTAATGACAAACCCTGTCATGGCACACAAATTTTAATAGCAGTGGCTAACCACCATGATTCCATATATCATTAAATCAAGATTAAACATTATGACACATGTGATAATGAACCCATCGTAACTAAGCAGAACTAAGCATTAATACGCTACCCATGTTGGCAATATAAATATGTCCAACTAAAATTATCCAAGCTAGGGTGACAAAGGATTCATGGCATTCAAATAATCAAAGGAGGCATAATGACAATAGGTAATAACTAATCCCAAAATAATTTGTATAAAAATAGCATGCAATTGTATAAAACAATATACTTTTGAAATCATAGGTTCAATATGATCAAAGAACTACAGCTTGCCTTGGAATAAATCCTGGGATTGATCTTGATCTTGGTATGCTCCTCCTTGCTCAAAGCTTCCCGAAGTATCAACGTCTACTCGTAAACAAGCAAATAAACCAAATAAATAAATAATAGAGAGCAAATAAACTCCAAAAATTAAATAAAAATCTCAGATAGATAGATCAAGAATTTGGATGAATTTAGGAATTTGAATGGACTCAATCGGAGTTCGGATGCAAAAGATATGGGCTTTGGAAGATTGAATCTAAAGGAAACCCTAATTCTGGAATTACTCGAATTATTTCTTAACAGAAAAATCCGGATTTACGACGTGGCGCTGACGTCAGCGAGGGGCGCTCGGGCTGGTGAACTCACCTGATAGATGGGCCCCACTAGTCGGTGGCTAGGCTCACGGTGGACTTGGTTCACCGAGCCAGGCTGTTAGGTTTGGATCTGGATTGCCACACAGACGCTGACGAGGCGGACACGTGGGTGACACGCGGGTAACCAGGGTGACACGGCGTTGAGGTGGGAGTGACGTGGTGCTGGCGTGGATCCAACGTGGACGCCGGTGAGGCTGGTGGCGCTTGGGTCCGGAGGAAACCGGCGAGCGACGGCTTATCGGCGGCGACGGATGGCACGAGGAGGTAGAGGGCGAGATGGGGAACTCAGGGGTGGGCTCACGGGTGCTTGCGAACGATCGTGGCAGCCAGCGGCGATGATTAGGCGGAGGTTGGACCACAGGCTCGACAGATCTGGGGCTCCGGTGGGCTTGCGGCGAAACCGAGGTCACCGGGAGGTAGCCCTCGTCCTGCGAACTTCGAAGAAAGGCGGCGAGGCCGAAGCGCCTCAACGGCGAAGAACGAGCTCGTCAAAGATGAAGGCGCAAAAGCCGAGGGCCGGATTCGACGAAACGGTGGCGCAATCCGGGAGGCGGCTCTAGGGTTTTGGAGGAGGGGGCGGTGCGACGGTCCTGACGCGGTCACGGGCTTTAAATAGCCACGGGAAGGGCGAGTCCGCGACAAACACGGCGAGGCGGCGCGACGGCTTCGACACGGACTCAGGAGTCCCGGAGGTTAACGACGACGATGTGGCAGGCGTTCCCACTTGGCAGCGACAATGCCGGGAAGCGGCGAGTCGCGCCGACTTAATAGAGGGCGGTGGGGGTCACGCCCACGCCAGCAGAGAGAGAGGGACGAGAGTTCTTGGCGGAAGCGGGTGAAACAAAGGAAATGGGCATGCAGAGCGGGCGGAATTGAAATAGGAATGAGTTTTAGCCCAAGGAGGATTATGAGATTTTTAATAGTTTTTCTTTTTAGAAAATAGCAAGAACTCCAAATAAAACTTAGAAAATAGCAAATGAACTCAGAAAAATTGTAGAAAATATATCCAAGCTCATAAAATCCTAATAAAATAATTATGATAATAGTTGATGTTGACATTAATCACATTAAATTGTTTTTGAACTCTAAAAATTCCAATTAAGCTTTTAACTTTATTAGGAAAAATCCAAATGGTTATTTTTCTTTTAAAACTTTAAAACAGACCAAATTTTTGGGATGTAACAACAACCTAGTCAACTACGACCACCTTGTAATCAATGGAGCTTATAGATATGTGGGCTCAGTCGGTTAGGGGGTCTTATGTGCCGTGTTTAACACATGGGGTAATTGATATACGCTTTTATTCTCTGTGAATAACCGCATGGATCACCTCTGTCCCTGATAATAACTGCCTCGTGATGTGGGGGTGCCACGTCTCTAGCAATAACCACCATCAAGCGGTTCATCATTTGGAATATTGAGGTGCCTCTTCACTCAGAGGAACCTCCACCTCTTCATACGCTATATAAAGGCTAAAGTCAGTAGGCAGAAGGGCAATCAATCAAGATCAAAGGTAATCTGAAGCACAAGACATTAGACATTAGTCTTCCTCTTGATTGTAAAGAGCACGCTCAATACATCCACACAGGAGTAGGGTTATTATTCTCTCTAGAGAAGGCCTGAACCTGCATAAAATCCCTATGTCATTCCCTGCGTGGTTCTAATCCTAGGAGTTCCCCCGAAACAAACAATCATACATAAGATCAGTACTAGATCACCGACAGTTGGCGGCGACCGTGGGGATTTTCTAGTGATTCCTCGTCGACAGGTTCTCTTCATTTTCTTAACTTTAATGCTTCTATGGTAGGAGAATGGAACGAGGATAATTGGTTCGACCTAGCCGACTACATAGAACTTGACATGGATGCCTGCTATGACTACGAGTAGAGTATTATTTTATCCGATGGTAATACCGCCTCTAGATATCTTTCACCAGATCCAGGAGATCATACCACAAACAGAGTTGCGGAGGGATCCTTTTTCCCCACAACAGTACGTCCAAATAGGGAACCAAATTCCTTAGAGGGCAAGGGTCCACCCGACCACAATCCGGACTGCGTTAAGGCAGGCTTAGAACATGATGAGAGTTCTCCCTCTAAATGTTTGAGTCCGTCCGACCTGGCGCGACAAGTCCTGGAAGCCATCGTTCTGGGACTCCGTCAGCATCTGGTGGTCGTCTCTCTTCGGTTACCCCCGCAGAGGATATGAGCAAGCACGCTTTTCCTACGGATTCAACCGTATCCTCGCAGGGCTCACCTACTGATGGAGACGGTTATAACCTAGAATTCCCCTTCTTGGAGGGGCTTGCTCCAAGTCACGAGGCATTGTCGTTCGACTACTCCTCAAGACAAGAGGCCTCAAGAACGAGTGGAGATCATATCGAGGAGGTCTTCGTCCTCCCGTCAGATCATAATCAGTCTCCTAGAGGTAGGACTGAGGATGCTCCCCATCGATCACACACTCTGACCTCTCATGGCAATGACGAGGAGACCTCCAACAATGAACAGCATCAACACTCTCACGAGCGTGGGAGAAATCCTCGAAATGATCGCTCTCCATTGAGGCGAACTCAAGCAACTTCAGATGTGGAAGATCATGAGACTATCCAAAGGAGGAGAGTTGCAGCCGAGAGGACTCTACCTGGGCGAGTTCAATATCGGTCAGATGAGGCTCGAGAACTACAGCATATCAATGACCTTCTCGAGAACCCAACTCAAGAACTTGGACGAGCGCCAGGTTATGATCTCTTCGCTGAAGAGATCGCACGAAGGCTTCGGAGCACAATGGCTAGACTTGAGCAACCTTACTGACACTATTTCAGAAGTCGTGCCGGGACAACTACATCGAACACTAGTCGCTCAAACAACTCACCTCATGGAGATCGGCACGACAATATGTCACGTCGCTCTCCTAACCTTAACTCCAGTCGGAGAAGAGTTCTTCGAACTTCTGATGATCAACCAGGTCTCGGGGGAGGTGATCGTTCACCACTCCAACCCCGAAATCTGCAGTCGCAGATGGAATACGAGGAGTATTACCCTCGTAGGACCGAGACCTATCATAGGTCGGATCTACCTACAACCGGGTATCGTCACGTACGATAACCTGGGGATGTCAACCCTTCTTTCTCACAAAGGAGGCGTCATGATGTCATTACCAGATGTCGGGCGTTCTCGCCTGATCTCCGAGCAGTTCGCTAGCCACTGTGGTTTCGACCAGTCAACTTAGAGAAATTTGATGGGTGTCAGAATCCCATAGAATCTCTTCAAATCTACACGACCGCAGTTCGAGCAGTAGGAGGAGAAGAGCATGTCATGGCAAATTACCTTCCTATTGTGCTCGAAGGATCTACTCGGTCGTAGAGGTTAAATCAACCACTTGAGTCGATCTATTCGTGGCAACACCTCTGTGACTTACTACTGGCTAACTTCTAGGGCACCTACTATCATCCTGGGAAGGAGGACGACCTGCACAGGATGAGGCAGAACGACCATGAGACCCTATACCAGTTCATCAGGCATTTTAGTCAGGTTCGCAATTCCATACCCGAGGTTTCTGATTCTTCAATTATCAGAGCGTTTAAGCAGGGAGTCCAAAGTAAAAGGATCACAAAGGACATCGCTTTAAATCATCCGGCTACTGTCGTTGAGATCTTTGAGATGGCCAATCGATATGCGACTGCTACAGAAGTAGTCGAGTGGAACAAAACCATCAATCGAGACGATAAAATCCCTCAAAAAGCATGTGAAAGTAGCAAGAAGAAGGGAGAAAAAGCCAAGAAATCCAAGAACAAGACCAAAGGCCAGAAGCCTCAAGCCAATAGTTCAAAGGAAGTCTTGGCCGTAAGCGATAAGGATCCTCAGAGTTCCAAGCCATACTCCAGCCAGGGCAAGGGCAAACGCTCCGAACGGAAGAACGACAAGTCTAGGTGGTGTCCTTTCCATAAAAAGGAAGGACATGATCTTCGCAATTGCCAAGTTTTCCAACAAAAACTCAAGGACTATTACACTGGCAAAGGACCGCTTCCTACACTCGAGAAGGTAGGGCAAACAAGTGGTCGAAAGCAGTCGGATGACGATGAGGTGATGCTGTTCCAAGATCCGTAACACACCATCGACCAAATTTATGAGGGATCTTCGGCATACGAGTCAAAGTGATAGGTTATGGTTGTCGAACGCAAAGTAAACTCTATTGACCCTCCTCTTGTCAATAAATTACCGAAGTGGTCGAAATTCACCATCTCTTTCGAGTGGGGTGACTGTTCGATCCCTTCTACTCGACCAGGTCGGTTTTCGATCGTAGTCGAGCCCACCATCAACAACTATCGAGTAAATCGAGTATTAGTTGATAGTAGTAGTTCATTAAATATTTTATTTACAAGTTCCCTAGACAAGATACAAGTACCTCGGACTAGAACAAAACATGTACGATACTCTTTCCATGGGATCGTACCAGGTTCTTCGGCCAAACCAATGGGCCAAGTTTCTCTGCCTGTGATGTTTGGTTCTCTAAGCAATTTCAGGACAGAAAAAATCTCTTTTGATGTGGTCAATTTTGACACAGCATATAATGTTGTACCCGGACAACCAACTTTGGCACGATTCCTAATGGCTGCTCATTATGGTTATCAATATCTTAAGATGCCAGGTCCCAAAGGAGTGATTACAGTCTGCTGTGATAAAAAGATGGTGCTTACATACGATCGTCGATCCCTCGAGATGGTTGGCCAGATACCAACTCGAGAAGCAAGCAAGAGTCAACATTCGACCAAGCAGTCGAAGCCTAAAGTTGTACCAAAGCCGAATGATCAAGTCAAAGAAGTTCCGCTGGATCCAGACGAGCCTTCGAAGACTGTTTGCATCAGGGAACTTTCCGACCCCAAATAGGAAGATGCCCTTATCACCTTCTTCCGAGCTAATACAGATGTCTTCGCTTAGCGAGCATTCGACATGCCTGGAGTCCCCAGGGAGGTGATCGAGCACATGCTAGCTCTACGGCCTGACAAGAAACCTGTAAAACAAAAGTTACAGAGACTTGCACCTGATCGACAGGAGGCTATTAGATTAGAATTGGACAAGCTACTTAGAGCAAGCTTTACAAGAGAGTCGACCACCCAGAGTGGTTGGCTAACCCTGTAATGGTTAGAAAGTCTAGTGGTAAGTGGCGTATGTGTGTAGACTTTACTGATCTTAATAAAGCTTATCCAAAAGATGATTTTCCTCTTCCTCGTATCGATCAGTTGGTTGATTCTACTGTTGGTTGTGAAATATTAAGTTTTCTATATGCATATTCTGGTTATCATTAGATTAGTATGTGCTTAGATGATGGAGAAAAGACTGCATTTATTACACCATTCGAAATATCTTGCTATGTCAAAATGTCGTTTGGTCTAAAAAATGATGGCGCTTCTTTTCAACGCTTGATGTAAACGACTTTTTCACCTCAACTAGGCCAAAATTTGGAAGCCTATGTTAACGATCTAGTCGTAAAAAGCATCAAGCGACATAATCATATTTTTGATCTTCAAGAAACATTCGACAACCTCAAAAAAGCACCGTTTGAAACTCAATCATAAGAAGTGTGTGTTCAGAGTGTCGTCAGGAAATTTGGTTGGATTTCTTATCTTTGCATGAGGAATTGAAGCAAATCCTGAAAAGATAAAGGCCATTGAACAAATACGCCCTCCGACCACGAAAAAAAGAAGTCCAAAAGCTTACAGGATGCATGACGGCTTTAAGTCGTTTCAGTGCACGACTGAGAGAAAAAAGACTTCCTTTTTTCAAACTTCTAAGGAAACACAAGGGTTTCAAGTGGTCAAAAGAGGCAAACAATGCCTTTGAGGATGTCAAGAGGTATCTTACGAGTGCTCCTGTTCTGGTTTCTCTTAAATTAGAAGAGACACTCTTAATATATCTAGCTACCACGCCGCAGGTAGTGAGAGGTAGTGAGCGCAGTACTGGTTGCCAAACGTGAGAACGTTCAACAACCAGTTTGCTACGTAAGCGAAGTTTTACACGGGCCTAAGGAGTGCTACCCTCAGGTCTAAAAACTTTTGTATGCCCTCCTCATGTCTTTGAGGAAACTGAGACATTATTTTCAGGCGCACAAGGTAATTGTGTTGTCTAAGTTTCTCTTAGGAGAGGTCCTCTAGAACAGGGAAGCGGCGGGACGCATAGAAAAATGGTCGGTCGAACTTGGGCAGTTCGATCTGTATTTCGTGTCCCGAACGACCATTAAATCCCAGATCTTGGCAGACTTTGTCGCTGAATGGACAAATCCTAAACCTGTTCAAGATCCCCAGTACGATTCCCACGACCAGTGGACGATGTACTTTGACGGGTCACTTACGCTAAGTGGCTCGGGGGCTAGGGTGGTCCTGGAATCTCCTACAAGAGAGACATTAAAGTATGCTATTCAATTACACTTTCCTGCCACTAACAACGTGGTAGAATATGAAGGTTTTTTGGCTGGCATATGAGCAGTGAAAGCGCTCGGGATTCAATGACTACTCGTGAGAGGAGACTCTCAACTAGTCGTGAATCAGGTCAGAAATGAGTACCAGTGCTCTAATCCGACCATGGGTACTTATCGAAAGTCAAAAAGCTTAAAAATTATTTTTTCGGTTTTGAGGTACAATATATCCCTCGAAAGGATAATTTCCTCGCTGACCAGTTAGCCCGAATGGTTTCTTGCCGATCACAAGTACCAAAAGGAGTCTTCTTGGAACAGCTCCAGAAATCATCTCTGGTTGAAACACCAGAAACATCTCCTATTGAGATAGCCTCTAGAATACGAGGATACATGGATGAATCCCATCTACGAGTATCTTCAGAAGGGTACAGTACCCGACGATGATCTCGAGGCAGATCGTTTATCCTGTAAGGCCAAAATGTATACTTTGGTCAAAGGAGTTCTCTACAAAAGAGGCACCCAAGGGGTTCTCATGCGATGCATATCGTAGAGAGAAGGATTAAATCTCATTCATGACATACACAGGGGTATCTGTGGAACTCATACTTCTTACAGAACGCTTGTTGGTAAAGCCTTTCGACAAGGTTTTTACTGGTCGACCGTCCTTCATGATGCCAAAGAGTTGGTTAAAAAGTGTGTACAATGCCAGTTTCATAGCAGGCAAATACACCAACTAGCTCAGGCATTGCAAACTATACCTCTATCTTGGCCTTTTACGACTTGGGGTCTTGACATCCTAGGACCGTTCCCAAAAGCACCAGGGCACTTTGAGTTCCTTTTTATGGTTATTGATACATTCACAAAATGGATTGAAGCCGAACCTATGACTGGGATAATAACGGAAGCCGCTAAAAGGTTCATGATGAGAAGCGTGATTACTCGATTTGGTGTTCCAAGTCGCATAATTATAGATAATGGTAAATAATTTTCGAGCGCAAAATTTTAAGAATTTTATGAAGAATTGGGTACCAAGTTATGTTATGCATCTATTTCCCACCCGCAAAGCAATGTGGCAGTTGAAAGAGTGAATGGCCAAATTATACAGGGAATCAAAACTTGAGTCTTCGACTAGCTTATAAAGCGCTCGGGGGCTTAGTTACAAGAATTACCCTCAGTATTATGGGTAGTTCATACGACCGCTAGTCGGGCTACAGGTGAGACACCTTTTTTTCTAGTTTTTGGAGTCGAAGCCATGTTTCCACCAGAACTAAAGATCAGGTTAACAAGGGTCTAAAACTTCAACGACTATAACCATGAACAACTTCGAGCGAATGACATCAATCTACTCGAAGAGAAAAGGAATCAAGCCTTAATCTGTTCAGATGTTTACCAACAAGCCCTGCGCAAATACTACGATCGTAAAGTCCAACCTCGCAGCCATGTTGTAGTTGACTTGGTATTGAAAAAGATTCAATCCCAGTCTAATCAGAACAAACTTTCCCTCAAGTGGGAAGGTCCTTACACCGTGGTCAAAGTTACGCAGCCAGGTTCGGTACGACTAGCAATGGAAGATGGCCGAGTCCTCTCTAATTCTTGGAACATCGACCAATTACACAAGTTTTTTTTGTGTAACTTCTTACTCTTTCAATAAAGTTTCTGTTTCCTTCAATCTTTATTGTCTTGCATTGAGCAGTGCTTTTATGACTTTCTCAATCGTTTTTAAAACACCCAGTTTTCTTTACATTGGTCGAAGGAGGGTAACTCCACTAGTCAAAGTCTTTCCTCTCTTCATGTGGTCCTGCCCACTAGATGGAACTTCCTAGTGTCGACTCGTTCCTAACTTTTGTTGCCAACATAAAGAGACCGAGTTCCACAAAATCTGGTCGAAATCATTTCTAGCCAGCTCTTTTTAACTTAGTTTATTCCTTCGTTAATTTTGAAAAATTTCTAAGTGGAGTATACTTTTATAGTTCGTTCGACTACTAAACTCAATATGTTCAAATTGGTTGGAGGAAAACACAACACCTAGTCGAAGTCTTTCCTCTCTGTATGTAGTCCTGCCCACTAGAAGAAACTTCCTAGTATCGTACTGTTTTTAACTCTTGCTATCAGTGCAAACCTATTGAGTTCACTATGAAAGGTCGAATGACTTTTTAAGGCACTCTGATAGTTTATCCCACTTATGTTGATGCTCTCGATTTGATGGTCGGAGAATGTAACTTCACTAGTCAAAGTCTTTCCTCTCTGCATGTGGTCTTGTCCACTAAAAGGAACTTACTAGTGTCAATCCGTTACTAACTCTTGACACCAGAACATGACAATCAAGATCGACAAAAAAAGTTGGACAAACCACTTTTTAAACAAACCCTTTTTCACACTATTTACTTAGTTTATATAAATAAACTAAGCAAATAGTCGGGGGCTAGGATAAAGTTATTAATATGACTTCAATTCTTAGTCTTGCTTTCAATTTCTTTCATTGTCTTATGAGTTACTAACTACTCAGCAAGATAATTTACAGGAAAAGAAGATTTATACTCATAAACAAAAGCTTGCCTTTACAAGTTTCCTATTACAAACTACTTTGACGAAGGAGATCCAATTTTCATCTCCTCCGCGACCTTACATTGGTGGCTTCACTTCTTCAATCGATCGAGTTATACCTTTAGAGAAGTTAAAATTAAACCGATAGGTTGAAGATTAAGATTACGGTCGTGTGCCTTCAACTTTGCCAAGGCATAGCTTACTACAGCTTCGACCGCCTCTCTTATCGGGTCAGCCTAGTTGGTCATCAGTGTGTCTATCAACTCCTCTATAGCTCCGACTTGTTCTTCAATAGTACTTATGTGGGCGATCATGGTGTCTTCAAGAGGAGTCACCTCCTTAGCACCAAGTCCCCCGAGTACATTGTTTAGGAGGGATATGTTGTCTTGAAGATTGATCTTCATCAACTTCATCTCCTCCTGACTATGGGTCGAAGTTTCGTGGAGTCGCTTTATTTCAACTGCTTGCTCTACAAATAGAGTACGACAGTCAGAAACATATTCTTTAACGACTAGTAAACAACACTGGTCGTAGGTAAAGAGTTACTTACCCGCTAGTCGAGAATCGAGTTTCTTGACTTCGTTGTCGTGGGAGGCATCTTTCTTTGCAGACTGCTCTTCCTACAACTTTATCTTCTAATCTTTTTCTTTGGCGATACGGGATAGCTCGTTGACAACCAAGACCTTTGATTTGGCCTCGGTTTTGAGCTTACCCATTTCAACCTCTTTTTCTGAAAAGAAACAAGAGTTAGAAAAAAAAGGTCATTATCATAAGCAGTATTAAGTTAAGAACTTACCGTTCATTTCATTTTGTAATTTTTGAGTTGCAGAATTTGCCTCATGAAGCTTATTCAGCAGGTCTTGCTTTTCTTGCCTTAGCTTCTGCGTCTCGACTTTCTTGTAGTCGAGCGAATCAGCCAAGAACTTTTCATCGCTTTTAAACCTACAGAGGTTAAAGCAGACATGAGCACTGGACAAGTGGTCGACACACAAAAGATTACATGTGCCAGTGACTTACCATCTCTCTGCTTTCTCGCAGAGTTCAGCTTTTGGCTGCCTTAGCAGCACAAGTTGTCTGTGGTATTCACCGACAGTAACAACTTGTTCCAAAGCTTTCTGAATAAAGAAGGGTAGTGAGATGCAAGAAGAAAAACCAAAATATGTAATTATTTGGCATCAAATACTTACATTGATGGTTGATCGGGAAAAACTAGCGTACACCCTCTGGGAGTCCTTTAGTTCATCAATGTTTTTGACCTTGTCCCACCATATTTCTTGAAGACGCTCGTCATAAAAAATATCCCCCCTATTAGGAATGTCCTTGGGGCGTGGGACTCGGTTGCGGGATCTGAATGAAGAGGACCCCACGACGGTTCCTGGGCCAAGGAACTCAGAAAAAAAGTTGAAATACTCCTCTTCTTCTTCATTAGTTGCATCAGCAACTCCTCCTTAAGAATCAGGAGGAACGTCTTCCATGACTTTCTTCCCGGCACAGTGGTCAAAGGTTCCTCCACCATCATGACTGGAAGCTTCCGATGATCGAAGGACCATTTCCCTCGTCTGGTTATTGATATTGACAATAACCGGCTCGATCATCGTAGCAACCGGATCTTCTGCCATCTTCGCTTCTGCACCTACGACCACTTCGGTAGTCGCAGTAGCTTCAATGGCAGTGCCCTCCTTCACCACAGAGATAGTGGTCGATCCCTCAACCACCTCTACTGTTTTCTCCTCGATTGCAAGAGAAATAACAATAGGCTTCTCGTTGGAAGCATCCTTGGGAGTTGGAAAAGCAGGGCTAAAATTTCGGAAAAGAGAAAACATGTCAAGATGGTAAAGGACAAAAGGTAAATGTTATTCTTATGTTTTTGATTTTTACATACCTTGGCTTTCTAGATTTAATCGTGAATCCAGAAGAGACCTTCCCTAGGAAAGGTATCTTTCTCTTCTTCTCTTCAATCGCCTCAATCCTCACGACACTTCAAGCCTTTAGGGGGATTTTGGTGCCTTGAGATTGGGAGGCCAGGGCTTCTTTGACCACGTCTAGTCGAAGACCTTGTTGAGGGCTTGGAACCTCTACGACCACGTCTGATCGTAGGTCTTGAATGAGAACTAAAGCTCCCGAAGCTTCCTGCCCCTCTTGGTGGTCGGAACTTGTTTCGATCACCTTAAGAGCAGCGCTTGCCTCGACCTTGGATTCTCCTGATGCAGCAGTGTACTTCATAAAAGAAACAAAGCTCTTTCAGTTCTCCTTTTCTAGTCGCTTGACAAAGCCATGAGAGGCAGAAATTGAGAAAGCTTTGTTGTCGTAGTAGAATGGTACCTTGGCCTTGGAGGCTTTGAGAGCGGGCAATTCGACCGATCTCCTTTTCTTTGTAGCGATTAATCTGCAAAGAATTTCTTAACGGGGCTGATCGGAGGAGCCAAGCTTGAGCTTCCGACTGTCTTGTTGACAGCTCTCACAAGGTGACGCATTTTGGCCGGAGGAACTTTGTCTTTCTTCGACCCTATTTTGACAATCTTCGATTCAACTTCTTCACCGTCTCGACGATCTGCTATGCCTACTTTCTGTGGTAAATAGAAAAAAGAACATTATTCGATGGTCGAAATCTACGACTATAGAAACCTAAAGAGGAAATCAACTCTTGATTACCTTTAGGCGTTCTTCTCTTTCTTTTGCAGACACGACTGCTAAGATTCAAAGGATCCCAGTCGACGTGGGTGCTGGGGCTTTTTCACAAATGAGATTGACTCGGGCATCAATCTCTTCTTGTGGGAGATCTACAATGGTAAAGGAACCACTCAACATTCAAGCTCGAAATATACCAAAAATGAGCTGAGTTGAAAGGCTATTTACCTTCCTCGAAGTCTCTGGTCAGATCCTTAGGCCCCAAGTACCTCCACATAGGACGTACTCGTTTCTTCAAAGGGCTAATGCGGCGCACGATAAAATCTTGCACCACATGCTATCCGGTAAGCCCCTCTTCTCTCAAGTCTTTTATGGCTTGAATGAAGGGAGCGATCTGGTCGAGCTCGCTGGGAACTGAATCCCAAGAGAAATTATTCTCAACAGCTTTCCCGATGAAGAAGAGGTTGTCGTCCAGTAGAACCACCTATTCTTCTACCCCAAACATTACGGCCGGGTGTACATCTGAATGTACTCCTTCGACTTCCAGTCGTGAAGCTTCAGACTGCATCTACCTGCGATTCTAGCTTATCTGCTCATCCTGTAGTAGTACTGGAAGAGCTCCAAGTCTACTGGAATCCCAAGGTAGGCCTCACACAGGTACATGAACACACTCAACATTGTGATGGAATTGGGAACAAGATTCACCAACTCCACCTCAAAGTGTGCGAGTACCAATGTAAGGAAGGGGTGAGCAGACAATCGAAAGCTGCATTCGCAGCACGCTTGAAACACTGGAATGGTGTCTTTCTCACCCGAGGGCCAATGCTGCCCAGAAGCTTCAGCCCACTTCACATACTCCTTCTTCGGGATATTCTCGGTGGTAACCAAAGCCTTCATCTTCGTTGTATCTATCTCCGATACCGCCCACTAAGAAGCTGTTCTGGCCATGTTCTCTAAGTGCGAATGATTTGGATTTGGAAAAAGTTTGATTTGGTTGGTAGTGGAGAGAACAAGAGCTCGAGGAACAAGTGAAGCGAATGAGGAAAAGTAAAACCCTAAAGTCATGCCTGCAGTAAGTCTTTATAGCCACACGCTTGAGTTAAAGATCGTGGGAACTCAACGGTTAACACCTCTTTGGGAATTGCTCCAACAGATAGGTCTGTGAGAATCGATTGAGATTCTTTAATGTGTCTATTCGGGAAAACTGATTATGTCTTTACAACTCAAGTGAAATTACCTTCTTGACCAAGTCGATTTCGGGTCAAATGAAATACCAGTCGGAAAGGTTCTGCTTCCGACCACTATTCTACGACTCCTTTACCAAGTAAGTTATTTTAACTTGAATCTGGGGGGGGGGGGGCTAGATAACGATGATCTAATAATCCTTATTTAATTATTCGTCTATAATTCTCATTATAAATAGCAATATCTTTATATTACTCATAAGTATACCCTTTATTGTTCCTAAGGGAGAAGCTTAACCGAGTGGTAGTAAGTCCTACTACAACCACCCCCTAGTCGTAAGCCTCTTCTACGACTAGTCTCTAGTCGTAAACTTTTCTACGACTAACCTTAGGTTGTGAGCCTTATCTACGAGCACCTTGTGGTCGTAAGTCTCTTCACAACCTAGTCAACTACGATCGCCTTGTAATCGATGGAGCCTATAGACATGTGGGCTCAGTCGGTTAGGGAGTCTTATGCGCCGTGTTTAACACATGGGGTAATTAATATACACTTTTATTCTTTGTGAATAACCGCATAGATCACCTCTGCCCCTAATAATAACTGCCTGACGACATGGGGGTGCCACGTCTCTAGCAATAACCACAATCAAGTTGTTCATCATTTGGTATGTTGAGACATCTCTTCACCCGGAGGAACCGCCACCTCTTTATATGCTATATAAAGGCTGAAGTCAGTAGGTAGAAGGATGATCAATCAAGATCAAAGGCAATCTGGAGCACAAGACATTAGGTTTTAGTCTTCTTCTTGATTGTAAACAGCACGCTCAATACATCCACACAGGAGTAGGGTTGTTATTCTCTTCGGAGAAGGCATGAACCTATATAAAATTTCTGTATCATTCCCTGCGTAGTTCTAATTCTAGGAGTTCCCCCGAAACAAACAATCATACGTAAGATCGGTACTAGATCATCGACAGCACTCGATTCCAATTAGCAATCCTGTTGGTCCAAACCAACAATGGCAAGGAATTCATCAACTGCCTTTCTCTCGAGTTTTTTCTCCACCATGGCATTGCCTTGTGTCTTTTTTTGTCCCTGTACCTCTCAACCGAACGGGAATGCCGAACATGCTCTTCGCACTATCAATGATATTGTTCGCACTCTTCTGTTCCAAGCTCACATGCCATCCTCCTACTTGGCGGAAGCCCTTCACACCTCCACATACCTCCTCAACAGACATCCTTCAAAGGCAATAAACTCATCTACACCCTATGAAAAACTTTTTGGTCGACCTCCTACCTATCACCATCTTTGTGTCTTCCGTTGCTTGTGCTACCCAACCTTTCATCCACTACAAAACACAAGCTGTCACCTCGCTCATCTACTTGCGTCTTCCTCAGTTACCCATCATCTCACAAAGGGTACTGGTGCTTAGACAGTACTAGCAAAAAGTCAACAAATCACATCCCGTCACGTCATCTTCGACGAATCCATTTTCCCCTTTGAAACTATAACATTCCCAAGTTACATTACCAAAAATAAAATTAATAAAGTTATTGTTTTATTGGATCTTATGAGTTCTAAAAGTGTTTTTTTGCTTTTCTTGAATTTCCAAAATTTTAAAAATCAAAAAAATTTTCTGGGATTTTCTTGAATTTAAAATTAAAAAGAAAAAAAAATTAACTTCTTGAATTTTCTGGATTTTAAAAAGGTTTTTCCTATTTTCCAAAAATTATAAATAATTTATGTGTAAAAATAAAAGCCAACTTTAAGTTGAAAATAATTTTATTAAGTTCAAAATAATTCAAGAAATTTCTGTGAATTTTTTTAGAATTTTTTAACTCTATTTGCTAGTTTCTAAAGGTCTACTTGATTTATTGCTTTTTCTAAAATTTGAAAATCAAATCTCGAATATCAAATCAACACCAAATCAAAATCCAAATTCTGAGTCTCAATTCAAATATTTGTTCCAAAATCAAGTATTTTTGCGGCCAATTTTGTTTTCAAATTCTTCGTTTGAATTTATCTCAGATTCAAATTCTTGTTTTGAATTTATCTCAAATTCAAATCTCAACCGAGTTTCAAAATTCAAATTTATATTTGATTTTTCTCCAAAATGAAAATCTTAGAATTTTATTTCAGTTTCTATTCTTGCCCGAAAATCTTTTTCTTTTCTCCCCCCCCCGTTTTTCCCTTTTCTTTTTTCTTCTTTTCCCTTTCTTTCCTTTTGCCTCTTTTCTTTTCTTTTATTTTCTTTCTTCTTCCTCTGGCTCTTTGTCCCGAAACTACCGCACCAGCCTACGCCATTAGAGCCCATGAAAGCTTTGAAACGAGTGCATGCCTGTCCGTGTGAACTCGTCGTAATTGTCCACGATATCCTCCTCGGACGAGTGCCCCTCCCCTGTGTCCGCATGGGTCATGGCTGGTCGAAGCAAGAGGTGTGTGACGCCGTGGAGCCACCGGAGATAGCGCATGAACTGAGTCCTCTGATGGACCCGTGGCACTTCCCTGGACCGATTGGCCTGGTCGGCCCACTCCAACAAGTAGTCACGGTGATAATAACCCAGTCGGTGTGCCGGTACCTCCGCCTTCGGTTCATCCTGCCACATCGAGAATCAAACTGTTAGCGTTGAAACCGCTACCGAAGCTATAGCTTAAATGGCATCAGGTACCCTTAGTCGTGAAGGTTCAGATCTGTCGAGAACACCAATGGTGGAGTGGCCTGGATCTTCCTGAACTACCTCATCACTCGATGGGCAAGTGGTACTCCACCGCATAGAAAAAAATCAACGGTGAGAGCGTCATCCACAAGGCGATGTCCCGCTCACATATCGGGTTTAGTTCCAGGCTGACGACCTAGTCACGGACATACAACAACCACGTGACCTGCACCAGATGTAGAAGACAGTAGCGATGAAATAATAGTTCGAAGAGGTGAATGTAGCAAGCAAAGTAACTTATGAGGTATGTACCTGGTTTTGCGTGATGACGTCCAACTCGTTTGTATACACGATGTACTGCGACCTCGGATGCCCAGTAGGTGCAATGATGGAGCTCCAAAGGTAGGCTACCATTGGTCCAGACGCAGGGCCATCAAGGGGCCATGTCTGCAAGGAGATAGATTTACGTTGCATTTCAAGTGGAACGAGACATATATGACGAATGGAAAAAATGGGTACCTGCAAGGTAGCAGGAGTGGGCCAATCCACGGGCAAATGCTCCCACATCCAAACTTGCAGGAGGTATGCGTAGCCACCCAAGTTGCCGTCCGCACTCCGTGATCGGCACACATCGCACAAATACCGATAAAGACACGCCAGTGTGACAGAACCCCAACTGTAAGTCCCTACTGTCGCCAAATTTGCCAACATTGGCAAGTAAATCCAGGAGACGGCATTACCGGTACCGTCTGGGAATAGGAAGGAGTCAAGAAGATGCCAAATCTATGCTCGTGCGAAGCGCAGCACTGTGTCCACATCTGCGTTCGGTGGGCACACGTTGAACTGCGCGCACAGCCATGACGCAAGCACCGCAGATGCCCGGTTATCCCTCGAGTCCACAGGGGGGTCCTCTGGTCACACTCCAAGAGTGAAGCTACTTCACATTCACTATTTTCCATTACTCGTCCCTTGTTTTGTGCCCCCATACCTTCCATCTGCACCTCCTTTCGCACCTCACGGTATACATCTTGTTCACATCGAAGTGTTGCACTATGAACGAACGATGGTGCCGCACTGAGTATTCTTGCAGCCAAACCTTCATATCATCATGCTTGGAAATAACATGTTCTTCCGTATTATGTTATTCTCTGGGTCTGCAATGCCATTCCTACTCGTCAACCCATTAGCACAAATCGTCTTATCAGCCATTCTGACATCATCGAATGCATGCACCGACGGGACCTCACCTATTACACTGCGAAGAACCCAGCCTTCCTCAGAGGAGAAAAGCGGTGCGAGACCCTCATTCTTGAGATCGCCCAAACCACGTGTTTGGGACCGCTCAGGGCTTATTCCTGAGTACGCCCAGGACATCGTTCCTGGGTACGCCAGAGCTACACAATTGGAGTGCCACGAACCACTAGTTTGGGAAATCTGATATGCAGAAAGGAGATAAGTCATATTTTTTTGCCTTCAGCCTATATTAGGTTTCTTTAATTACTCTTGATTACTTTTAGAATGTTGACGGGCATATTTCTGTTGAGTTCAATTTTTGCTGATATCTTACATGCATTTGCTGGTAGAGCTTGTTTGGCACCCCCACCCTACCCCACCCCAAACATTAGGGGCTTGTTTGGTTGAGGGCCTGAGATTCGTGCCTGAGAAAAAGTGGCGCCTGAGAGTAGCCAGAGAATAGATGATTTTGCTTGGTCAGGCAAGCCTAGAGATGTAGTGTTTGGTTGGTGATACGTGCCTAGAGATAGATTATCTAAATGTTTTTTATTTAAGTTTTAGTTTTTTTAGCATGTCTAATTAAAAAGGAGAAATAAAGAACTAAAGACAAGAGATTCCTTTTTTTTAGAGTGAAAGAGACCAGCAGCGTGCTTTTCTTCTCGAGCGCTTGATTTTGTTTGTGGTGCAGTAGTATTGCTTGGGCGAGGATGAATATAGGTAATCTAACCAAACAAGAGCCAGTGCGACTTTCCAAAGGTCCATCCGGCCAGCAATTTTCTTCGGGCTTAGAACCAAACACGCCCTAGTTCCTTTGTCCAGAATCAAGTGAAACCTATGCAACAATACAAGTGGCTGAATTTTTTTGGCCCTATATTGTAGCCATAGTAAACATTAATCTGTATATGCCATGATGTAAATATTACGGAATGCATCGTGTATATATTTTACTTACGAAATTGGAAAATTCCATTATTTTCTTATATTATATCAAACAACATTTCTGTTGTAAATCCCTTAGGTTTTGTTTTACTTGACTGAAGTGAATTGGCTTAAAGGAGACTTTTGTTTAGTACCTAGACTGAATGATAAGTAGGCAGCTGAACCAATCTAATGTATTTTTTTTGTTTCCCCATTTCCCACACATTATTGGTCTCCTTTGGAAACGAAATATATATCCTTTCTTTCTGCTTTTCTGCAGTAGATATCACAAAAAGAAGTATTGATTGATGATAATATGCTAATCCTTACCAATTAAGTTCTAGAAATATTGATTCTTGAAGAAGTTAGGAGAATACTAACGAGGATTAAAACCTCTATGTATTAATTTAAATACATAGAAAGACCATACGTCTCCATGGTCGTAACCCATAAAACTAGCGACCCCATCGGGTCGTAAGTATTTCAGAGGTTACACGATGGGTATCTGGTCGGACTAGGTTCCACCGGTGGTACTTCGAAATGTTATGAGCAGTACCAATAACCGTATGATGAATGGAACACGTGCTAAACATCCCATAACTTACGATGACATACAAGACTCGACGATAAATCACCTTGCGGTTAAATGTCTCACAAATACTTAACCGCAAGGCACTTAGCACATTGTTAACTACCTTGAACCTCCAACCGCTTGTAACGTTTCGCCGAGACGTCTTCTCCGAGGGTAATCTTGCCGTCCTTCGGGAGTTATTTAATGGTGAAGCGCAGAAGACGAGGAGGAGTGAGCGACAAACAATAGAAGGCAACACGGTCAAGCAAGGTAGTATTGATTACATTGATGTAATTGGAGATAGTCCCTAGTCAAGTCTTGTAAACCAGTTCATATAAATAAAGAGCAGCCCCATTCTCTTGAAGATACTCTCGTCATTTTCCTCCTTTTATTTTCATAAGATCGGCGATTTGAACGTCGACAGCTGGCGCCGTCCGTGGGGAAGAAGACGTAAGTTTTTCGAAGAAACTTTTTGCTCGTACAAATCCTCATCCAAATTCCAGCAATCGCCAATGCGAGTATGCGGAGTTTGGGACGAGGAGAATTGTTTCGACTTGGCGGACTACGCCGACCTTGACATGGAAGGATGCATTCGTGCCATGGAGGAAAATGGCGATCATCCTCATCTTCCTCCTCCGCCGGCTCGCATATCGCCGATTTAGCGAGATCGATCGGATGGGCGAGATGCGCCACCGTTACCGATGGCGCAATCGAGGAACCCGCCATTCCGATCGATTCGAATGTCGGGATCTCTTCAAGCCCGGCCTTCCCGACCGGCAAAACAGGTGAAGAAATTTCAGCACCTTCACTCGAGAATCTCTATACCCTCGATGAAATTATGGTGAAAGATACTCTCCTACAACTTCGGCGATTCGAGTCAACCGACATCCGTAACGGTGTCGATGAAGCCTCCATCGGTCATAAACCACGGGGATAATCACGCCAAGATACGATCGGCAATCGCCAATCAGCCGAGGAAACCTCGAGGTGCTCATCTCCGACCGCCTCCGTCGTGGAAACTTCGCGAAGCCCCGATAAGCTCTCCATTAGTTACGATGGAAGCTCATCGGAAGATCAATCTTTGCCGAGGCACGAGGTCAACGCGATCGAAGATGAGAATCAAGATGCCTTGCGGTCCTACACTCTCTACCACGCCATCACGCGTTATTAGAGATGATCCGCCGTCAAGCACCAATCTATCAGGCCAAGGAACCGATCGGCGTCCATCAACTAATTAAATGCAGCGCCCCCCCCTAGAATAGTTGATAGGGCGATCAAATCGAGGGTCGGGTGAGGTTCAGTTTGCGTACACCTACTACCACCTGAACCTCCGAGACCTTGAATGGCGACAAAACTTGCAACGCGTTCAAGATATATTAAATAATTACGATCACGCTTTAGCGTAAACTCGAGTTTTGTACGGCTTGTAGGCGGTATCCAAATTCTCCAGCAGACCATGCAACAGATCGAGGCATATCGGGAACAAAGGGTTTCAGGGAGTCAAACTATGACTTCATCTCAACGTTCCTCCCTCAGCCGGGGACAGCATGGTCATACTCGGGAGCAATCGATGCCAAGGCTTTCTCGACGATTCCGACCAAGGAGTCATGAGAGGAGAAGGTTATTTCACGAAGCCACTCCCCCATCACGTCGAGAAGAACCATCGCTCGGACCGGACGATCTTGACATCGTCTCAATCAAATAGCGATCGTAGACATCATACCAATGTCCACGACCGGATCGGCTACCGGAGTTCCAACGTTCCAACCTTAGGAACCGGTCTCCGGCCGACACAATCCGCACCTTCCCAGAGAAGGCGTCATGAATCAATCACAGGTTGTAGGGCTTTCTCTGCAGGGCTCCAAGCTGTGCGTTGGCCTAACCGGTTCCGACCGGCCAATTTGGACAAGTTTAACGGAACTCAAAATCCGTTGGAATTTCTCCAAATCTATACCACCGCCATCGAGTCTTTGGAGGCGATTTAGAATGTGATGGCCAACTATTTACCCATCGTGCTCGAAGGATCTCGCCTTGGCCGTGGTTGTTGAACCAACGGTCGGAACAATCTATACTTGGGAGCAACTCTGTGACCTTCGATTGCAATTTCGAGTACGACGATCGCCTCGAAAGGAGGATGATCTCCACCGAATTCGGCAAGGCTCTGATGAGACTCTACGTCAATACATCAAGAGGTTTAGCCAAGTTCGCAACTCTATTCCCGAGGTCGCAGAATCTTCTGTTATTCAGGCCTTCAAAACAGGTCTGAGGAATCGACGGTTTACGGAGGACATAGCAATGAACCCCCCAAGGACAACCGTTGAGCTTTTTGATATGGCCGACAAGTATGCCACCGCTAGCGAAGCAATCGAGTGGTGCGAAGCCATTGATCGGAAAGACAAGATTCCTCACCCGGCCTGGACAAATCAGAGAAAAAGAACAAGAAATCTCTCAAGAAAAAGAAGAACCGCAGATCCGACGACAAGGAGGTCCTAGCTGCTCCGGATAAATTCATGAAGGGCAAAAGGACTACACCGGTCGGGCAAAACGAAAGTCTCAATCGAAAGATCCTAAAAAAGAAGAAGTGGTGTCCACTTCACCAAACGGCGCATGATCTACGAACCTGTCGAGTTTGGCAAAAGAAATTGGAAGATTATTATGCAGGTGATGGACCATTTCCCGCAATACCAGAACCCGGGAAGCGAGCTCCAAAAAGGACAAGGATGGCGACGAAGAGATGGAGTACCAGGATCCCCAACACACAGTCAACATGATTTTTGGAGGATCTTCTTCATACGAATCCAAGCGTCATCTGAAGGCCGTGGAGTGGGAGATCAACCTCGTCGAATCCCCGAACACTATCAAGCCATCGAAGTGGTCGGACATTGCAATTTCCTTCAGCAAAGATGATTGCCCCATTCCTTCGACTCGACCAGGTAGGTTCCCTATTGTTGTTGAACCAACCATTAATAATTGTAGGGTTAATCGAGTCTTGGTAGATGGATGTAGTTCTTTGAATATATTATTTTCGGGAGCTTTAGAAGAAATGCAGGTCCCCATGTCAAAGGTGAAACCAGTGAAATATGCTTTTCACGGCATAGTTCCTGGCTCCACCGCTAAGCCGATAGGACAAGTTTCCTTACCGGTTACGTTCGGAAGGTCGGATAACTTCCGAACGGAAAAAATTTCGTTTGATGTGGTAAACTTTGAATCCGCATACAACGGAATTCTTGGTCAACCGGCGTTAGCAAAATTCTTGATAGCCACGCATTACGGTTATCAAAGTTTGAAAATGCCGGGGCCTAAAGGAGTCATCACTGTTCGGGGTGATCGTAAAATGGCT
The DNA here is from genome assembly GCA_036346405.1 of Phyllostachys edulis. NCBI lineage: Eukaryota > Viridiplantae > Streptophyta > Magnoliopsida > Poales > Poaceae > Phyllostachys > Phyllostachys edulis. The sequence continues at coordinate 20,203,591 of CM070566.1, forward strand.
TATGCATGTGATCGAAAATCCTTAGAACTGGTCGATGAACTCCCGACCAGAGAGGCTAATTCATCTGCCATGCAGGCCAAGCACACAAGACCGAAGATGACACCAAAACCCTCCGACCAGACAAAAGAGGTATACCTCGACAAAGGCACTTCTCCGGACAGCGCCAAGTCGTTACCTGGACCAGAAGATCCTGGCCCACCTGCTCGCAAGATTCTGGTCGGAGCAAGGCTCGATCCTAAATAGGAAGAGTCGCTCGTCTCCTTCCTCCGAGCAAATCAGGACGTATTCGCCTGGCAGGCGTCCGATATGCCCGGAGTCCCCCGGGAGGTGATCGAGCACAAAGCTAGCTCTCGGCCGATAAAAACCGATCAAGCAAGCTGCGGCGTTTTGCACTGATTGGAAGGAGGCAATCCAACAGAGATTGACAAGCTCCTCAAAGTGAATTCATTAGTGAAGTCAACCACCCTCGGTGGCTTGCTAATCTGTAATGGTTAAAAAGAATAATGGGAAATGGCGAATGTGTATTGACTTTACAGATCTTAATAAAGCTTGTCCGAAGGATTTATTTTCCCCTCCACGCATTGATCGGCTAGTAGATTCTACCTCTGGGTGCGAATTACTAAGTTTTTTAGATGCGTATTCGTGGTACCACCAGATTAGTATGTGTAAAAAGGATGAAGAAAACTTCCTTCATCACTCCATATGGCACTTATTGTTATGTTAAGATGCCGTTTGGTCTCAAAAACGCTGGTGCAACTTTTCAAAGGTTAATGCAAAAAACCTTTAGTCCGCAAATAGGTCATAATTTAGAAGCGTACGTTGATGATCTGGTCGTAAAGACCACCAACGCTAGCAATCACATCTCGACTTACAAGAAACTTTCAAAGAACTTTGAGAAGGCATAACCTCAAAATCAAATCGGAAAAGTGTGTGTTCGAGTTTCTGCTGGAAAATTGCTTGGTTTCCTAGTCTCGGCTAGAGGTATCGGGCGAATCCAAGAAAGATAGCGACCATCGACCGGATCGACCTCCGACCACCAAAGGGAAGTCCAAAACTAACGGTGTGTATGGCGGCTTAAGTCGTTTCATAGCAAGGTTAGGAGAAAAATGGTTACCTTTCTTTAAGTTTCTCCGGAAACATGGGAGTTTTATATGGACTAGAGAGGCAAACGATGCCTTTGAAGAACTGAAAAAGTACCTTACAAGTGCCCCGGTTTTAGTCTCTCCGAGATCGGGAGAAACACTGCTAATGTATGTGGCAGCAACTCCACAAACAGTGAGCGGTGTACTGGTCGTGGAAAGAGATAATATTCAACGACCAGTTTATTACGTAAGCGAGGTCTTACATGGACCAAAGGAAAGGTACCCACAGGTACAAAAGTTGCTCTATGGTCTCCTTATGTCTTCAAGGAAGCTAAGGCATTACTTTCAGGCCCACAAAGTGGTCGTACCAACAGGATATCCCCTTGGTCAAGTCCTTGGAAACAGGGAATCATCAGGACGAATAGCAAAATGGGCGGTTGAGCTAGGGGCGTTCGACCTCCATTTCATTTCACGAACAGCGATAAAATCGAGCGATGGCGAAATTCATTGCCGAATGGACAAACCCTGAACCAACCTAAGGGCCCGTCTATGAGCACCACGAGGAGTGGACAATGTACTTTGACGGTTCTTTGATGTTAAAAGGGTCGGGGGCTGGAGTGATCCTGATATCCCCTACTGGCGAACACATCAAGTACGCCATCCAGTTAAATTTTTCTGCCACAAATAATATGGCAGAATATGAAGGTTTACTGGCAGGACTTCGAGCAGCTCGTTCGCTCGGGATTCGCAGATTGCTAGTGAAAGGCGATTCTCAACTAGTAGCGAATCAAATAGGGAAAGAGTATCAATGCTCAAGTACCAAGATGTCGTCTTATCTGGCGGAATACTAAAAACTTCGAAAAGCACTTCTTCGGTTTTCGGATCCAACATATTCCTAGAAAGGAAAACTTTCGGCGAACCGGTTAGCACGGATGGCCTCCACAAGGTCAACCGTCCCGGGAGTTTTTCTCGAGCAACTCGATTCACCCTCGGTAGTCGAGCCTTCCGAGAACATACATGATTCTTCTGGATCGAACAAACCGATCAAAAGGACATGGATGCTCCACAGTCGTTGACGGTTGGCGCCACACGATGAAGGTAGAGATTGGATGACATCGATTTACAATTATCTTCAGCATGACATAATTCCGGAAGATGATGTAGAGGCTGATCATATAGCACGAAAAGCCAAATCATACACTCTAATTGAACGTACCTTGTACAAACGAGGATCTCATGGAGTGTTGATGAGATGCATATCTCAAACGGATGGCATTAAGTTGCTAACCGAAATCCATGAAGGAGTCTGTGGAGCACATCATTCCTACAGAACTCTAGTCGGTAAAGCCTTCAAGCAAGGATACTACTGGCCAACTGCCCTTCATGATGCAAAAGAACTTGTGACGAAGTGCTTACAATGTCAGTTTCATAGCAGACTAGTACATCAGCCGGCACAAGTCTTACAAACAATTCCTCTTTCTTGGCCTTTTGCAACACTGGGACTAGACATTCGGGACCTTTCCCCGAGCACCGGGGCTTGAATTCCTTTTCGTCATGATTGACACATTTACAAAATGGATCGAGGCCGAGCCGGTTGTTAAAATAACAACCGAGGCCGCTAAGAGATTCCTAATGAAAATGTGATCACACGATTTGGTGTACCTAGTCGTATAATCACGAGATAATGGCGCCCGAGCCACTAGCGATCAATTTCAAGAATTCATGATGAACTTGGTGTAAAAGTTCATTTTGCTTCATTGCTCATCCACGAACAGCAGGCGATTAAGCGGCTAATGGTATCATTATGCAAGGATCAAACGCCGAGTATTCGACCGCTTAATCAAGCGGTCGAGCTTGGGTTCAAGAACTCCGTCAGATTATGGGCGTTCGAACCACGACCGATCGTGCGACCGGTGAAACACCATTCTTTTTGGTTTACTGGTGAAGCCATGCTTCCTCCGAACTCAAAATTGGCTCTGCTTTCGAATTGATCGCTTTAACGAAAACGATCGTAATGAGCGAAGACTTCGGCGACGTCAATTTCCTTGAAGAACGATTTAAACCAAGCCCTTGTACGATCAGCAGTCTACCAACAAGCCATGCGAAGGTACCATAGTCGTAAGGTGCAACCTCGCAGCCTTGCTGTAGGTGATCTGGTTCTCAGAAAAATTCAGAGCCAGGCAAATCACAATAAACTTTCCCCCAAATGGGAAGGTCCTTACATTGTGGTCGAAGTTACCCGACCAGGTTCCGTATGACTGGCTATGTCTGATGGGCAAATTTTGTCAAGTTCTTGGAACATTGATCAATTGCGTAAGTTCTATGTTTAATTATTGCTTTCATTTCTTTCAATTTCAACAAATTCATTTACTTTCTACAAATAATAATAAGTAACATTGCTTATAAATATACACCTATAGGCTGGTCGTATATGGTTGTCAATTTAAACTGGATAGAGAAGACAATTTTTTCTCTCTAATATCCTTTCTAAAGGATCTCTATTACTCTCTGGCAACGATTTCTAAGTCGTATGCCGTATTTGTCCTAGACGTGAGCATTTTTACCACGCACGACAACATTCTTTTCTTCAAGAAATATATGAGTAAGCGGAGCATTGTACAAATAACTTTCCATACTGAACGATATGCTTAAAGATTTTGGAGGTTATATTTCACAATTTCAAGATTCATTACGCTCATATCTGCTCTTGGTCGGGACACGGAAAGCCTCCTAGTCGAAGTCTCTCCTTTTTACAGACGTGGTCACCTTGCTGGAAGGAGCTTCCTAGCGACGGTCCTTTTCTTACGATCCTCGCTACCAGTTGGATAGAGAGTCTGAACACGTTTTGCGAAATATGATATATGAATTCAGATCTAAAGCATTCCTTCCGACCAGACTTTAGGATAATAGATATGAACAAAGTTCACTTATAATATTTGTCAGATTCATTTTGCATTTCTCTTTATGTCGCAATACAAGGTCTTTTATCCAACCATATATAACTTTTTGCTTGGTATTTCGATCATGGCAAACAAGGATCTCTAACTAAGCGAAGTCATAAGCTGGTTCCGACCACAATGATTTCCTAATGTTGGTACGATCAGTTTTGACTTCATATCGGTACATACCTTCAAAATTATAGTTTCAACTTTTTATTCTCTTTCTTGGCTACCTGCTTGCATAGTAATGTTCTTCTACTATGAAGCAGTCGGGGGCTAGGAGGTATGTGAGAATTTATAAAATAGTCAAACAGGATAAAACAAAGGCATTGTTAACTGACATAAAAGGTAAGTCTTACACATATTCAATATTTTTACACCCTTTTTGCAGGAATCTACTCTAGAAATATTCCCAGACTAATTACTGCTTGATGGAGATCCGATTTCCATTTCCTCTACTACTTTATCTCCAAGTGGCTTGAGTTCTTCCATGAACTTGGTTGCCTCCTCAGGAGGGCAGTTGAAGTCATCTTCAACAGCTTGGATATCAATAGAGGGGTCGGAAGCTTTCAGTTTTGCCAAGGCAAAACTAACTACACTAGCAACGCCTGTTTTCATGGCCTGGGCATAGTTCTTCCGAGTAGTCTTGAGCAGGTTGTTAAGATCCTCTAGAAGTTGACCAAAATAGTTTATTTTCTCTACTGGATCTCTTAAGGTAGGCAGGCTTGATCCTGATCTCATATCAACAATCATCTTGTTCAAAAATATAGTCTTTTCATCTAGACTTTGAATGAGAACTGCCTCCTTGTCTTGCTCAAATTTCAGAGTTTTCTCTACTCGACCAAAATTTGTTTTTGCTCTGCAAGAGTAAAATGGGTGATAAGCAAAAAATAATTGGCGGAAAATAATAAGTCAAGTCTCGACCTATTACCATCAATTCTTTTGTTAAGATTTTCCTTCTTGATCGTAGCCTCGGCGTCGGCCGTCCTTAGCTTTGATTTCTTCTTCAAGCGAGGCGCCTCTTGGCTCTCTCGGCCAAGATCTCTTCTTTATTTTCTCCAAATCTATCAAATACGATAAGGAGAATAATTAACAAAGTCTGAAGCATTGGAGAAAGAAAAAAGGCTAAGGGAAAATTCTTACTTTCTAATTCGAGTGTTTACGCTCCAAATCTTTAATCCATTGGTCGATCCTCCGACCACAAAGAAAGTTCTCGACCATATCTTTGTTCAAATAGCATTTTCCTCTTTAAAAAATCTGTCTAAAAGACTTTTAGGAGAGATTATGAAACGGTCGTAGAGACTTACCCGGATTGCCAAATCATTGTATCCACCAAAAATGGAGTCAGGATGCATTTTGATTTGATGGTCCGATATCTTTCCCCACGCCTCGTCAAGCTCCTTATCCTCAATGAATCGGGGCGAAAAGGAACTTGTCGAGTTGAGGAGAGTTACCAACAATGGTGGAACTTCTTTGAGGGTCTTTAGGGCATCTACCTCAGAGAAGGAGTTAGGACCACCAATGGATCCAACTCAACTGTTGGCCTTGGCGCTTTGCTCGGGGCTTTTCCGACCACCTTTTCCTCAGGAACTTTTTCCCGGAAGTGGTCTGCTCATGGACCTCTTGGTATTGGGCCTCGAAGGAACACAGTGGAAACAACCTAACTCCAGAGGACCTATACCAAGCAAATAAGGGAAGTTAAAAGAGAAGGAGAGATGCATCAAATCAAAGAAATTATTAAAGAGTAAAATCTGTACCGTCTCCCTTTCTTTTCTTTTCTTCTGACCCTGCTGGTTCTAAACTGGCAGGATTGGCCAAGTCTGTTGTATTATCCAGCAGAATATCAGATGCGATGTTTTCAATCATCTCGTCAAAAGCAACGTCCTTGATGACCTGGTCGGATGGAGTAGTTTGACTGCCTCCATATCGCTTGTTCGGCAACAAGCTATGCGGTTGTTAACGACGATGCAGGTCGAAACCTCCGTGGTCGCGTCTTTGGTGGCCTTGACCTTCTCCACCTAAACCAACAAATGAATTTGGTTAAGTGATGAAATCTTTTATCTAAACTATATGTATATCTCTTTTGAAATGTTACATTACCTCGGAGATCCATCCTCTTCCGAAGCATCCAGGCACGAAGTCGGTTGAAACAACGGTGGGATGTTTATCCTCACCAAGTGTGCAATTCGCAACCCAACCAGCTACAAAAACAGAGGATGATCAAAAACCCGATCGGAGAATATATATATATGTGTGCATAATAAAAATTTGTTACCTTAAGCCTTGTTATTCTCTCTTCAACAGAGACTATGACCAAGATCTCGAAATCCAAATTTTCTCCGGGCTCTCTGCAGCAGAATCGGCTGATCCTTTCTCTAACTTCCTCGGAGGAAAGAACTTCAAAAGAAGAGAAAAATAAGACAAGAACATGTTTTAAGGTAATACATTAATCCAATGAAAATACTAGTTGGAGTTATCTCAAAGACTTACCACCTCCTGAGATAGCTTCATCACGACCAATGGACCAGATCAGGGAGTGAGTCCGAAGCTTTAATGGGCTTATTTGACGTTTGGTGAAATTCCTCACCACATGCTAAGAGGTCAAGCCCTTGACTCGTAGGTCGTAGATGGCATCCACCCATCGCCCGACCACTCCTGTTTTCTCCACGGTCTTTCTCCATTTGGGATTTTTCGTTGCTCTCATTCCGGCGAAATAGAGGCCGTCGTCCCTCGTAACCGTCATATAGAACCAGTTTTTCTTCCATGACGACCACGAGGATTTTGAGTACATATGAATGTACTCATCGGCCTTTCCGTCGTGAAGACGCAATGTACATTCCCCGGGAGTCTCCGTAGATCTCCCCATCACCATTCGGTAAAAATACCTGAAGAGCCTCAAACTTGGAGGCAATCCCAGGTATGCTTCACACAAATATGTGAAGATACTGATGTTGGCGATGGAGTTTGGGGCCAAATTCACTAATTCCACTCCATAGAATTCAAGAACACGGAGAAGGAATTTGTGTACCGGCAATCTCAGCCCACATTCGATGTAGGCGAGGAAAACGGGAATTTCCTCATCTTCGTGACTTGGGAAATGCTCTCCAAAAGCTGATCTCCATCTGATCAAATTCTTGTCCGGAAGCATTCCGATCTTCTCCAAAGCTTCAAACTTTTTCTTGCTCAACTCCGATGGCAACCACTTTGTGATTTGCTCCGACATGATGAAAATCCTTGAGGATGAGCAGAACTCGCAGGAGATTTTTGTGGTCGGAAGAACAAGAAAAGAAAGGACGAAGATTTTTGTCTGGATGAAAGAGATCGAGAAAAGGATCTGGAAGCATAAGGAATCCAAAAGTCTAGCGATGGGGATTTTATAGCCTCGGGTCTTTCAATTACGATCGGAGTTTATTCATAAAAGTCGAGCGGCAAAAAGCTTCTTTTTGCCCAATGATGAAGAAATTCTTTGGTTCCCAAGGCAAGTTCTCAACTTTAAAATGAACACAAAATCACCTCGGATGTCACGACATTAAATGGTGGTCTGCCCGATATGAATTCATCGGGGGAAGGCGTTCACACGACCTGTTCATTTAAAGTTCGGGGGCTAGCTGACGAGGATTAAAACCTCTATGTATTAATTTAAATACATAGAAATACCATACGTCTCCATGATCGTAACCCATAAAACTAGCGACCCCACTGGTCGTAAGTATTTCAGAGGTTACACGATGGGTATCTGGTCGGACTAGGTTCCACCGGTGGTACTTCGAAATGTTATGAGCAGTACCAATAACCGTATGATGAATGGAACACGTGCTAAACATCCCATAACTTACGATGACATACAAGACTCTGACGATAAATCACCTTGCGGTTAAATGTCTCACAAATACTTAACCGCAAGGCACTTAGCACATTGTTAACTACCTTGAACCTCCAACCAGTTGTAACGTTTCATCAGAGACGTCTTCTCCAGGGCTAACTGCCGTCCCTTCGGGAGTTATTTAATAGTGAAGCGCAGAAGACGAGGAGGGAGAGAACAGCAAACAACAGAAGGCAACACAGAAGCCGAAGCAGTAGTATTCAGTATATTCAGTGTAATTGGAGATAGTCCCTAGTCAAGTCTTGTAAACCCAGTTCATATAAATAAAGAGCAGCCCCCATTCTCTTCGAAGATACTCTACGTCATTTTCCTCCTTTTATTTTCATAAGATCGGCGATTTGATCGTCGACAAATACTAGGGTGGAGAGAAAACTAAATATCATGGAGTAATATGAATATATTGGTCATAGCCTGTTTGGAATTCCTATGTAACCAAGCTGATCCAGATCAGGATGGGCAGTTTCTAATGAGTTTGAGCGGATATAATTAATTGTAGCCTATTTTCCCCATCTGAGCTGTAAGCAGGATGGAAATGGGAACTTGAATCCTAGCTATGAGGGTCTGGTTCAAGAAAGAGTTAAACAGGAGAGTTGCTAAGGCAATAGCTAGTTTCAATAATGAGGTCTGAAGGGTTTTTTTTTTTGTTAGCATTTACATTGATTCGTTCTGCAAATTCATTTCTTGATGATATATGCGCTTTTATAAGATAATATTCAAATTCAGTGAGATGACAACAAAACAATACCTGGACATCATTAGTGTTTTTTTACAAGTTCATTAATTAGACTAGCCAAGGACATGACTAGCAGTTTTTTGGCCTTTGCTTTCCAATTTGATTGATGCTAAGAAAGAGTTATCTTTAGAACTTTTTTTATTAATTAACCTTTTTTTAAATTTTATTTTAAAGTTAACCCTCGGTGCACTTTATTTCCAATTCTGACCCCTTGGTCACGCCACAGGTGGTGGCGTGCCAAAATAACTTCTTATCACACGCGTAATAAGTCCCTAAAATAGCACTTTTATCCGTCCTTTGGTTGTGGCGTGACCAAACTCTTTCTTGCCACGCCATTTCCAGTGGCGTGACAAGAGTTTGACAAGAAATAGGCTAGCGTGACAGTATTATTTTATCATACCACGGGTGGTGGCGTGATCAAAGGGGTCAGAATTGGAAATAAAGTGCGCGGGTGGTTAACTTTAAAATAAAATTCAAAAAAAGGTTAATTAATAAAAAATTCGTTATCTTTATTCTAAACACAATTTCCTTTTGCAGGGTGGTTTATGAATGTCTGCACGTGTTGTCGGAGCAATATGCTGCGGAAAAAGCACTGCATGAGCTCCATGGTTTGCTCGAAGAAACCGGTGCTGTGAGTATCGTTGCATCTGATTTAGATAATATGTAGAATATTGCTGTATCCCATGGTAACCCTCTACGAACTTTTTTTATTAATTAACCTTTTTCTGAATTTTATTTTAAAGTTAACCTCCGGCCTACTTTATTTCTAATTCTGATCCTTTTGGTCACGCCACGGGTGATGACGTGACAAAACAACACTGTCACGTGCTAGGATAAGTCCCCAAAATAGCACTTTTTGTCATGCCACTGGTTGTGGCATGACCAAATAACATTGTCACGCCACTTCCAGTGGCGTGACAAGAGTTTGACTAGAAATGGGCTGACGTGACAGTGTTGTTTTGTCACGCCACGAGTGGTGGCGTGACCAAAGAGAACAGAATTGGAAATAAAGTGCGCGGGGGGTTAACTTTAAAATAAAATTCAAAAAAAAGTTAATTAATAAAGAAAAAATTCCCCCACCCCAGTGGTGGTGCAAGTAGGGCAGGCTGTGGACAGCCCGCGCCCACCCGTGCTGCCTGTGGAGCCACTTGCGGCTTTCGCTTGCCCACAAGTACAACCTGCACGATCTTATGTGGTCTTGGCACCGGCCCGCAACTCGCCACTCCCCAACATGCCGCCTCGGCGCCTCCTCCGACACCAACAAGTGAACAACCATCGCATCCCTTCCCGACGACGTGGTTCTGTCTGCCGTCCCCCACCTCCATCCTCTGCACCGCGCTAGCCTCCCGACACTGGTGCCGCGTCGTCTCCTCCCTGCCCTTCATCCGCCGCATCTGTCGTCTCCTCTCTCCTCTTCATAAGCTTTAATCCCCCTTCCCGACGACGTGGTAGCCAACATCCCGCTCCGTCTGCCGTCCCCCGCCTCCATCCTCCACGCCGCGCTAGCTTCCCGACACTGGTGCCGTGTCGTCTCCTCCTCGCCCTTCGTCCGCCACATCCGTCGTCTCCTCTCTCCTCTTCATAAGCTCTAATCCCCCTTCCCGACAACGTGGTAGTCAACATCCCGCTCCGTCTGCCGTTCCCCGCCTCCATCCTCCGCTCCGCGCTAACCTCACGACACTGGTGCCGCGTCGTCTCCTCTTCGCCCTTCGTTCGCCGCATCCGTCGTCTCCTCTCTCCTCTTCATAAGCTCTAATCCCCCTTCCCGACGACGTGGTAGCCAACATCTCGCTCCGTCTGCCGTCCCCCGCCTCCGTCCTCCGCGCCGCACTAGCCTCCTGACACTGGTGTCGCGTCGTCTCCTCCCTGCCCTTCGTCCGCCGCGTCGTCATTGGAAGAGTCTCAACTGAATTGGTAAGTATTTCGTGGGTTTTTGGTTTTATTTTTCGCTCCAATTCTTGGTCGGGTTTGCTCTTGTTCTTGATCCGCCTAATTCCTACTAGTCGGTTTCAATTCGATTCTTTTTCATGTGTTTCGTCGTCCAATTTACATATTCCAGCTGGTTATTTGATGGATCTTGACCATTTGCTGGTACAATTTGATGCTTGTGCTAAAAAAAATCGAATCTTTGACGTGAATCTGTGGGTTGAGCTGTGAATTAGCTAGCCTCGATTCGATGCAAGCTCGTGGTAGTTTAGTGTTAAATTTGCTCAAATCTTGAGTTGTTGTTGACTGAAGAGATGTTTGTTCTTTGCAGTTTGGTGGAGCAAATGATGATGGCGAACGCGAAGCTCGAAGCGGCTTTGCTTTGCATGCCATATGACCCATTCTCGGCAAAGATGTTGCCGTTGCCTTACACTGACCACGGCCCGATCGCCCGACCCCAGGATGCCACGCACCACCGGCATTAGCATGGCCACGGGTACCACCAGCGCACGTCATCGGAGAGCTTCATTGAGGAGCAGCCGTCGTGGCTCGACGACCTGTGGTGGCCCCACACACAAACGCAGAAAGGACGCCCTATGTATTCCATGCACGGTTCACCCATCCAACTAGCTCAATGAAAATCAAGAATCTAAGAGCAATATACATATACAACCTATGTATTCTAGCTTCTCTAGCAACCATTCATCAATCATTTCAAGAACACATTCACCACACAACATTTCAAAACATGAATATGCATCAGAGACATCATGATGAGATGCAAGATATGCACACCTTAGGGGCGGCCGGGACTCGTTAGGAGACGCAGGGAGGAGGCCGCCGTCGGGGCCGGTAGGAGGCTCTTAGGAGGAAGCCGGCGTCGAGGTCGGCGGGAGGCGCGGAGGGAGGACAGCTGACAAGGGGGCACGGAGGGAGGACAGCCGGCGGGTGGAGGATGGCCGCCGGGAGGAGGGCGTCCGGCGAGGGGAGGAGGGTCGGTGGGAAGAGGGAGTCCGGCGGGTGGAGTAGGGTCGGCGGCGGGAGGAGAGTAGGTAGCAGGAGGAGAGAGGCACGTGAGGTTGGGGAGAATGAAGACCTACCGTCGGGCCAAGGAAGTTAAGTCGCCACTGTTACACCAACTCTTGTGGCGTGACAATATAACTCATCACGCCATAAGTTATATCGTGACAGATGCCACGCAGGCCCTCTACGCTGACACGGCGCGCGGACAAGGGTTTGCGTGGTAACTTTGGTCACACCGCGATAAGTGGTGTGACAGCATGGTTTGGTCCGCCACGGGTGGTGGTGTAACCAAATGGGTTAGAAATGGAAATAAAGTTAGCGAGGGTTAACTTTAAAATATTATTAAAAAAGGATTAATTAATAAAAAATTCTGAAGATATGTCGAAGATGCTGGGTCACATGATTGCCATTCTCTCTACAACTCAAGATCAATACTAGAGTTTGGGCAAGGACATTGTTTCAAAATGAGACAATGTCCTGTCAGCTTAATGAGCGTATCTGCTATTTGTATGGACTGCAGTGACATGATGAACTCATGGGATGGAGGTTTATAAACTCAGTGGGGTAATTGAACGGTTATGGTCCTCATATTTTGCCCTCGCAATGATATCTGAAGTACAAGACAATTACCAGGGAAGGATGTACTACAATTCCAATTTCCGAAGGTGGTTGAAGTAAATTCTCTGAACACAGAATACATATTTCTGAACGAATATTGTGCAGAGAACATGGCACTGTTAGAGTGTTAGGGATAAAGATAATGGCGATTCCTCATGATAAAGCAATGGATTCCAGTATCCCACCATGGTAATTCCTCATGATGGCTGGCATGTGAATTATGCAAGAATGACAAGGAGTGACAATGCAAAAAATGGTAGCACCATGTTTTCCTTTACGCTGGTTGGATACCAGAACAAAAGCTGCAATTTTTATTGCAGTTCAACTCAGAATTCCCTAACTGCCTGTCCAAGCAATGGTGCATGATGCCATATTTGCAGTCTCCAGAAGAAGATGAAATCAGAGGTGCCATTTTGGCATTCGAAGGATACATTTCCCTAGATACATTTAGGGCCTGTTTAGATAGGGGTGATTTGGATTTGCATCCAAAAATTCCGAAAGAAATCGTCCTCATCCAAACACCCCCTTGGGCTGCTAAAATGCGCAGCCATTTTCCAGGTTCTGGAATCCTATCTTTATGAAGCTTTTAAGGAAAAGAAAGGGCAAAATGCCATGTCGAGATCAGATGACATCTCCTATGGCATTTCCGCAGTGAAACCACATCACCGAAAGAAACAAAAGGTGTTGGCATATCTGATTCTGCTAGTTGTTGGTTCATGTGTCGAGTCAGCTGTTCCCTTAAGTTGTACTCTTTATGTTCTGACATTTGTATGTCAGTTACTTTGGCATATATGTTCTGGAGTAGATCTAGCTAACATTTGTGGTGAGAGAAAAAAAACAATGAATATTTTGTTGTGAAAGTTGTTGAGGTGGGGTAATTGGGAAGGAGCTGGTGACTAATTGCTTGTTGCTGACACCAAATTAGGGTACTATTTTTTTAGTTGCCGCTAGCTGGGTGCATGATGAAAAAGTGCTTTCTCGAGGAAAAAAAATTGGTAACTCTAAATTATATGCGGCGCATTATTTACAGTAGACATCTCCCAATTGTTAGTGCAAGTCTGTCCAATTTGCCTATTACCTTTCACTATTTCACATAAGCCTAGCTATTTCATTTTTGTCAATTAATTACCTTTTCTATAAAAAGTATTACGAACCAGCTCCCAATTGTTAGTGCAAGTCTGTCCAATTTGCTACTACTTTGCTAGAGCCACAGGCATTACCATGCCACAATGACAAAACTAAATTGTACTAAATGGCGCATTAAACTTCACCAAAGAATCTGATTTCACAAGTGTCTAATGTAATAGCCTAGCTAATATGGGATGTTCATCCTGCCGCCCAAGAGTCCAAAACTATCCCATCTTCCCATATCCATATTTAAAAATGAAACTAGGAACAAAAATGTAAATAAAAACGGTCTCACTCACACAACACAGCCCAAAAGTTGTTCTTCCCAGAACAACAAAAATTATGAACATTGGAAATAAAATAGAATAGATGTTATAGATGTATTTTTTTTGTTCTAACATAAATCCTACTAGTGTATAAATCATATATGATATTATCTTCTCAGGGGCAAAATGGCATGGCTTCCTTGTCCCTGTGGCTTGGGATGGCGAAGTGCCTGAGCCTGCCGACCTCCTCATTGAGGTATCCTTGGCACAGGAACGCCGTCGAGAAGCTGTCCTCCACCGCCCTGTCCACGTCGTGCACCATCACGTCCGTCTCGCCGCTCCCCGGCCGCCGCGCCCGCGCCGCCATCCCGGCAGTGTATATCGCGCCCATCCTCCCGGGCGCCTCCGGCACCCATCCCGTCGGCGCGTCCACCATGATCACGTCCCACTCCGCCTCGTAGAACGCCGCCGGCAGCCCGCGCAGGGCGAGCTTGCACGGCGAGCGCTCGAAGTGGTCCGACGAGAGCGGGTCGTTTTTCTTGGACGGGGAGGGGGTGGTGGTGCAGTCCGGGGAGTCGCGGAGGCTGAGGAGCTCGTCGGCGTCGGCGAGCGTGGTGCGGTAGTCGACGTGACGAGCCTCGAGGCCGAGGCCCGGGTGGCGCGCGGCGACGTCGGCGATCCAGGCATCGTCCTCCTCGAGGAAGAGCGTGCGGCCGCCGTGGTTGAGCGCCGCCCAGAGCGCGCTGTCGAGGCCGAGCCCGAACACGAGGAGGTTGCAGGGCGCGCGACGCGCCAGCACGCGCGCGGTCACCGCGACCTCCTCCGCCGTCTGCTGCGGCGTCGCGTTGGCCATCGCGTAGTGGACCAGCGCCTCGACCACGGGCGCCGGAAGCTTCCCGCACTCGTGCTGCTGCTGCTGCGGGTGGTGGTGGACGGTCACGGCCGACGGGGAGGTGGCGGCTGAGGATGACCTGGCGTGCGAGGCGGAGAGCGTGCGGAGGGTGAGGAGGAGGAGGAAGGCCGCGGCGGAGGCGGCGGCGAGGAGGAGGAGGCGGCGGAGGGTGACGTGGTGCTTGAGCTTGGCCTTGACGGAGACGAGGTGGTTCTTGAGCTTCGCCTTGCGCGCGAGCATGGGGCTCGTCATTGTTGCGCACTACACTCGATCCGCTATTCACTAGTGTGTTGTGTTGTGTTTTGGGTAGTATTAATTCCTGTGTGGTGTGGTAGGATGGAAATGCAATGCAATGGTTTGGTGGTGATGGATGCTTCAAGGATCAGCAACACAGGCAGAGAGCAGTGCCTGTATGGGCGATGGCTGATGAGGACTAGGGACCTAAAGTTTGGTGTGTTAGTTAGATCTCTGAGGGGGTTAATTTATTGGATTTGATTTGTACATTACCAATCATTGATTGCTAATTTGAAGGGAGGTTGTGTTCTCAAGTAAAGGTTGAGATTAAATTCTTGTCAACAAATGAAGGGTCTGTCTAATAGTCACGCCAAACATTTTTTTTTGATCAAAACCAGTCGCTTTTCTAACCATCAGATGAAAAATTGACACCCAGATCGTCCCACCCACCCTACATAAAACCACAACCGCCACCGCAGCCGTAGAAGGCGAACTTTCCAGAGCCTCGCTGAAGATGGAGGTGATTATGCGCATGAATCTTGATGCAGATCACTAAGGATTGTTAATAAATACCCTCAAATATACGTGGATCTGTAACCTATTTGTTAGGGTGGGGTCGCGTTGACGCAAATACACACACGAACTGACGAACACAAGTAGACAAATACAGGATATAGTCATGACCGTCTTCTCTTTATTGATCATTTGCCCGTAGGCATAGTTTGTACAATGAAAACCCCTACCATCCCCTAATATAAGAAGTGGATGTCCTCTCATGGTTTAATAAACAATATCTATTATATTATTAAAACAATAGAAAAAGGAGCCACTAAGTTCGCTCTCAAGGGCTAGAAATCTTCTATTATATTATTAAAGTGATAGAAAAAGGAGTCACTAAGTTCGCTCTCAAGGGCTAGAAATTCTCACGTTAATCGGTAGAAAAAGAGAAACATCTACACCGTTGATTATAGAGGGTCTAGATTATAACGATCTAGATTAAACGAAAGAGTCCATATCAAGTACAACATAGAAATAAGAGTCTATGTCAAGTACAATGCAAAAATAACTGAAATTCGAAATAAAAAATAAAATAAAATTAGCAATTCCATTTTGACATGAATTCCTAAGTAAAATCACTAGATAAACATAATTCGGAATAATTTTTGAAAAAAAAAGTAATTGGATTAGTATACAAATTCCAACAAAAACTAGCGAAATTGTAATAAAAATAAAATAAAATTAGCAAATTTATTTCGATATGAATTCCAAAATAAAATCACCAATAATTGTAATTCTTAATATATATATATTTTAAAAAATAGCAATTGGATTAATATACTAATTCCAACAAAAATAATTAAAAATCGAGATAAAAATAAAATAAAATTTGCAACTTGATTTTCATATGAATTCCAAAGTAAAATACTTAAATAAATAGAATCCGAAAAAAAAATCATCAATTAGATTTCCATACAAATTCCTAAGTAAAATCCTAAATAAATATAAGTTGAAATAAAAATTAAAACAAAAATAGCAATTGCATTAGTATACAAATTTCAACAGAAAATAAATTGATTTTGGAATAAAAATAAAATAAAACTAGCATTTTGATTTCGATACAAATTCTGAAGTAAAATATATAAACAACCGTAATTTAGCATAAAAATTAACAATGAGATTAGTTTACGGATTCCAATAAAAATAATTGAAATTAGGGAAAACAAATAAAAGAAAATTTGTAATTTGATTTCCATACGAATTCCAAAGTAAAATCTCTTAATAACTAAAATATGAGGATATCGTGAATGGTGTCGGATGAGACCACGAAAGAGTGCAATGGCGTCGATCTGTCATACAAGAAGACATTGATCCACAAGGAAACAAATAGTTGGGGCAATGACAATGAAGATGAGAACAATTCCATGTTGCTCACCTTAGCTATTCGACAAGGACAATATTGTGCTGCTCACTGGAGCCATTGAAGAGAAGGATCGGAGTCAAAGGAGACAAGTGATATGACGACGAATGGTGAGCATCGGCGTTGTTGAAGAAGTCCATGACCAAAGAAATTCGATAATAGGAAGACATAGCAGAGAGGAGATGAAGCTTTGGATTAAAAACGGGCTATCGATGATATGTGACCATCGGGTAGCTAGGAGCATGCCATCGTTGGTGAGTGACATGGCATCACCGACGATGGCGAGCAGATTCACCCTAACGTTAGACAACGACTAAGGCAGACATACCGACATCAGTGAAGATGGGAGGTCGTTGCAGTTAGTGAGGAAGCCACATCGTTGAGTTGGACAACGTAGGAGAAGAGGAGTGACCGACACAGGAGAAGAAGACATCGGGCATGTTTACCATCGTACATGTGTATATACATGCTTGCATCCTATGAATAGAAGCATGGGCGTACATAAACAAAGGAGCAAAGAGCTCAGAGTAGAGATAGCGCAACAGTAAGGAATAGGCTTGGGCCACTAGAGAGAGTGCGACGGGTGTCCCAGCTGAGACCGATGATATTTGCATGCATATACGTGTAGATATCACAACGGTCATCATTAAGCAATAATTGGAGAGAAGTAGGAGATAACTATGTGGTAGAGTATTGCATTGAAAATGGTAGCAGCTGAGAGATATCGATCAAGAATTGGGCTTGCTCTTGGAGGTTGAAGCAGAAAAATTATGGCAGAGAGAAGAGATAGAAGACATACGGTTCGATGGGGCAATCGACGTAAGGGAAGATAAGTTCAAGGTAGGTCGTCCATGGTGCATCGGTGTATATGTGGGCAATGTACTCTAATACCATGTAAACTAATAAGATAATTTTGTTGCACACATGATCAATGTATTGCTTGAGATTAACAGAGGTACATGTGCATGCAAACATTTTGGAAAAGAGTTAAGGGTATGCAACTACATGATGTATACGTAATGGAGAGTGATTAACTTATTATACTCATGATTTTCTTCCACGAAAGCTCATACTTCAATTACGTTACTCAAGTTGCATTTTCCTTCAAGTTTCTATTGTCATTTTCTAATATTTATGATATCTTAAAAATCTAAATAGCCACAAGATATGTAAATATATTATGAAGCATCTAAGTTATATCATTTGTCACTACAAACTTTAAAACAAATCTAACCGTGCAAATGCACGGGTCACCTGCTAGTTATACTAAACTAAGCTAGTGGGCCGAACCTCCTGATGGGCCAATTTCGATAAAGCGTGCGTAAATTTTCACTCAATACTATTCTCTCTTTTCTTAAAAGATAAAAGTACATGAGCTGCAGAAAACATGTGGAGATAGTTGACGTGAAGATTAAGGGCTTGTTTGGTTGGTGCTCTGGATTTCATGTCTGAGAAAAAAGTAGTGCCTAGAGGTAGCCTGGAAAGTAGATGATTTTTGACTGACTAGACAAATCTGAAGATAAGTTGTTTGGTTGGGAGTTTGTGCCTGAAATTGGTGAATGAAAAATAGACCGTTGGATTGAACCAATAGATAGTGGATAAGTTGCCTGCCAGGCCTGCGAGCCAGGCGCTCGATTCCTGCGCCTGAGCCAGGCAGCTCGGCCCGGTAGCGTTCAAACAACAATGAGGAAGATTCCCGGTGCTCTCCAGGCCAGGTAAAACTTCTCCAGGAACGAAAGCAAACAACCCCCAATTGCTTGAACAACAAAAAAAAAGCATACAATCTTCTATACATGAACAAAAAAGTGGCCCGATGATAAATATCACTTCAGCGTATCTTTGAGTAATTCTATGTTCACCCCAAAATGAAATTGTACAAATCTTGAAACAGTGAGTGCAAATAGGACCCTCAAGTGTATGTTTAAATTTTGTGTGTGGGGTTTACATTGGACTGAGGATTGAAGCACCTCTTTCGGTTATAGGTTTGAACGATATTGGAATTTGTGCCCAAACTATGTATCATACAAGACATTGCTTCGCTCTCTTCTTTAATTTTCCCTCCAGATTAGCATCAGCATATTGAAGAAACTGCTGATGTGGGAGTATTGGGAGTATTCCCTAAGAGCATGTACAATATAGGTGTTTAGAGAGATGCTTAGCAAAGAAAAACTGATTTTTATTGCCACGTAGGACATATAAAGTGTTTATTTTGTAGCATCGATGTTTAATTAGACATCGGTGCTTATACATATAACAGTATATAATTAATAGATAATAGAATCATCAAGCACCTACAAAAGAGGTACTTGCATTGGAGAAAATGACTTTCATATAGGTTGACTTTTACATAGGTACTTGATGACGTGGCTATATTATATTTTTTAAGCACTCATATATAAGTATTTCACATTGTACATGCCCTAAGAGAGTTACATGTGCGCTAGTCTTGAATCTCACAGGAGATTGATTTTGAACTTCTGAAAACAAATTACTAATATTTTTGCATGACAACCTAAAACAAATGAGACAAATTCGCTGCGGTGATCATGTTGATGCAATTAGGCCCTTATTTATGTTACATCTGGCACCAACAAAATGGAGGCAAACAGTGATCATGGACGGCAGCTCCACGCCACGTTCTGCTTCCCAGTTAAGCATCATTCTAACCTTTTTTTCTTTTTTTTCAAAAAGCAACATCTACATGGTTAGTCCTGGAACACGTATATAAGCCATTTTCAGTGCTCCATGTTGGAGACTAGTCGATTATTTATACTCTAAAAGAGTTAGCAACTTGAATTTGATCTACTTTACATTATATGAGTCTTAATATGCATAGCTAACCAATTATTCGCACTTTTTTTTTAAAAAAAAAGGTCGTAACCGGATTGGATATAATTAAGTTCCATCATTAGGAATGTGGAAAATGAACACAAAATCAGATCGATTTCTTTAGATTACATGGGTACCACGCACACACCACCTAGAATTGCGAAACCAGGGATAATACCTGATCTTATACACGCTCGTTTTCATTAGAGCATACTCGTGCGTGCACGAAGGTCGACAGCCATGAATTAATCCCAGAAACCAATCAAGCGACCAACACGGGGTTCCCGGGTGTTAGATGATCAAATGGTGAATTTCCGCAGAGGAAAATAGAAACGGCGACTGGTCCGAGTCTTTCACCCAAGCAACAAACTAGAAAAATGGCCTATCTAACAAGCCTAGAAGCAGCCCACTCAGCTGCTCAAGAGACCCATGCCCGGCCCATCCACCGCCCGTGGGCATCGATCAATTTTTTTTAAAATAATATTATTTTAATTAATAATTACAAAATTAAATAGTCAATTTTTTTTTTCACAAATGGTCTCCTGTCGTCATTTCAAACGGCGATAGGAGCACATCGCCAGATGAAAAAGCGACAGGTCCACTTCAAATAGTGAACATGGAACCTGTTGCCAATTGAACTGGTGACAGACTTCTATCGCTATTTCATTTGGCGATAAGAGCCTGTCGCCTGTTTAATTGGCGACATGTTCCCTTTTTTTGCTATTAAAGTAAATTTACAAATTTGGTATATCTATAATTATCTGTGGCACCGATAATTTTCGAAAAGATAAGGAAATACGAGGTAAAGAAAAAATTATGAGTTTCGATGTGACCAAATAAATTTAGAATGTGTTTTAGGTGGCGTAATATAAAAAATAGCCCCCTTCGGTGGCATAATATCGAAAATAGCCCCGTTCGGCGCTGCAATATGAAAAATGTGCGACGTACTTTGTGAATGGGGTGTAGTTATTTCACGTACGAAAAGGCTAGAACTAGGGTGGTGTTGGGTGTCGCGATGCTGACTCCCTCACACGGTTACCTCTATACACAACAAGAACAAATAGTATCAAAACATGAGACTAGCATAAATTCATGTAAGTCATACATAAATTAATATTTGCATAACAAAACTGATACATCTACTCGCGAGCCTTCTTAGGGAGTACCCCACGTATGGCTCCTAGCCTAGCTAGGGGTGGCTGCGGACACTAGTGCAAGTACGTCAAAGGCTCTAGCGACCGAGGTACCCTACCAATGCGAGTAGCCTGAGGGGGTGTTGCGAGAGGGGGTGTTCCTAGAGGGTGTGCCCCGAGGGGGTGCTACGTCGGCTGGCTCGCTTTGGCGTACCGTGCAGCTATGAAGCCCCAACGGAGACCTGGTTGCTCTTGCCATCTAGAGCTCGCTGTAACCATGTGAAACATTCCAAATTTTGGAATGTTTCTAAAGCTTTTAAAAACAAAAATAACCATTTGATTCTACTTGTTTAAGTTAAAGCTTAATTTGAATTTTTAGAAAAACAAAACAATTTAATATGAATAATCTAAAGTTAAATTAAATTAAAATTTGTTTTATTGGGGTTCCTTATGTTCCAGATAATTTTATGGAATTTTCTAGGAATTTTTGGAATTTATTTGCTATTTATTGGAGCTCGGTTTTATTTAATCTATTTTCTACATTCGGAAATCCCTTCTTTTTATGGATTTTCCCTTTGAGCCTATTTCTTTTCCCTTCCCTCGCCATGTTCGCCTTCTCACTCCTTTAGCACAATTTCTTTCCGCTGGCCCATTTTCCTTTTTCTCTCTTTTCTTTTCTTTTCTCCGGCCCGATCCACTTCTTTTCCTCCTTGCTAGCGCGCCAGCCTAGCCCAAGCTGTTATCCTTTCCCTGTTCCTTTCTTTCTCTGCCGAGTGGCCTTCGCCTATCAGTCGCCACATCACCTTCTTCTTCCTATGCTCGACTTAGACACGAAGTCCTGAAGCTGCACGTTGCATCGCTGTGCTCAGCGCAAGTTCTCCTCTCCGGCCCTATAAGAGAGTGATACCTGCATCATAGATCTCGCTTCGCTTTCCTCGTCCGAAGCCCCAAGTTGATTTCCCCGATTTCACCTTCGTTTTGCTGTAATTTGTTGACAAAGCCACCGGCCACTGCAGGTCTTCGCCGCTGGATTTCGTCACCTTCGAAGAATCTACATCCACACCTTCGTCACCATTGAACTCGCCTCTAGACGTTCTACGTCCTGCTTCCATTGTCATCCCCCGAAGATCACCGAACCATTGCTGTCACCATCTTCTCCAAAACCGGTTGCGCCACCCTCTGCTCGATCTACCTCCTCGGTGAGTCTTTAGCCAACCCAAGCGCATCACACGTGCTCCAACCCCTTCTCCTCTGTTTCCTTCCTTTTTTTTCACTCTCCCTCCGTCACCGAGCTACCCTACCACCGGTCATCTTCACGTCACCACCGTCTACGTTGCTCTCCAGTCATCCCAACAAGCCCTCTGTGTTCCTTGTGTCATCGTCGTCCCAATGGTCCCCTCCAATTCCTTCGGGTGCCATTGATTTGCCATGTTCGCTGTCACCCGAAGCTCCTCTGCCGCCAATGTTGCCGCCACCTTTGCTGTTCCACCACCACCCAAAGAATTGTTGTGTCCTTGGGAATCCGTTTTTGACCTTTGCCGTCACTCTCTCGCTGCCATCCATTGCCGGCGTCGAGCACAAGCCACCACCAGCATCTTGTCTATTCTTCCTCTCCCTATTCATCTCTCTCTTTCTCTCTGACATGTAGGTCCACTCTGTCCGTGCTCTCTTTGTTTCTTTTCTTTCACTTACACCTTGGCCCCACTTGTTAGTTTCCTTTTCTATTTCTTTTTTTTCTTTCAGCCATAAATTCCTGCTGACGTCATGTTGATGCCACAATCTGGAATTTCCTTTTAGAAGAAAATTCTAAAAATCATAATAATATTTTATCTCTTCTTTTTCCTTTCTGGCAAATCTTCCGAGAGTCTGTTAAAATTCCTAAATTCATCTAAAATCGAGCTCTTACTTTCAAAGTTGGTTTTACTGTTTTTTATTTAATTTGAATTTATTTGTGTTTCACCTATTGTTTTCTCTCTCGTTAGACGATCTGTTTTAAGGAGCATGAGTATAAGTAAGTTTCGAAGATCTAAGTGTGGTAACTGAGCAAAGCCAAAACTAAGGCAAGTCATAGTTCTTTGATCATATTGAACCTACGGTTTCAAAAGTATATTATTTTATATCAATTGCATGCTATCTTTATATCAACTGTTTTGGGATTAGTTATCACATATTTGTCATTATGCCTCCATTGAACTTTTGAATGCCATGAATCAATTGTCACCTTAGAATGGTTAATTTTAGTTGGACATATTTGTATCACCAACATGGGTATCATACAGATGCTTAGTCATACTTAGTTACGATGGGCTCATGATCACATGTACAATAATATTGAATTTGACTTAATAAAATATGGAATTGTGGTAGGTAGCCACTGTTATTAAAATTTGTGTATCATAAGAGGGTATGTCATTGGTCTTGGTTGAACAAAAATAATTTTCGCTCAGGCAAGTGATCGTGAAGTAAAGGGGGTGCGGTTAGCACATTGTGGGATGTGGTAGACTCGCCTGAGTAACTTGTTAAGGACTTAATCTTGTGCACCATTGAACTGGTCTCTTATCGTACAACCATATGTCAGTCCAGTATGGGATGAACCTAGCTAATTAATTAGCAATATTTTAATTTCGGTTATGTCTTGAAAGCGTGAGTTGCGGGATAGACGTATATTCACAATGGCGTAAGAGGGGGACCCTGTTTGATCGGTGAGACATTCAGTGTGGAAACCTTAGCGGGCAGAACTAGGTTAAGAAGGAGCTTTGTAAAGGCCTTGTGATAATCACTTAGTCGCAAACCTTTTGAAGTGTGTGTACAGACATTATAAGAGTATTTAATCTCTTGTGGGTAAAGTTGTACAACATCTGCAGAGTTAAAACTGTTTAAACAACCGTGTCCGTGGTCATGGACGTGTTTGGGGATTTCACACGAGAGGTAGAGTTTCTTTATAAAATGTGTCGAAGTGTGAATGAGAAGTCCACTTAATTAATATAATATTCATTTGGTGAATGGGTAATTCACAAGGTGGTTTTGTCGGTTGGTGAATAGGAAATTGACTTGGTGGTTTGGTTGGAAAGTGAATGGGAAGTTCATTGATTAATTTCAAAGAAACTATTTACTTTATTTACTTATTGTCTTTTAAATTACGAATTTCAGTCTATTTACCATATTTATCATCAATATTGTTTTCTGCAAAAGAACTATACAGCTAATCCTTTGTTTTAGCATTGCATGAATATTAATTGCATACTATTTCCCTACGACTTGTTGAGTACTTTATGTGCTCACGATATGAAACTTTGCTACTTAGTTGAAGAATATCAAGCTGCTCAAGAATTCTTTGAGTAGGAGTACTATAAAGGCTTTGCAGATTAGGATGAGTTCTCCACTCGATTGCCTGTGGGCATGTTGATTGTCCTTTCCAAGTTTTTTCATTCCGCTGCAAGAGTTTATTTGTTTCTTTAGCCCTGCGTGGCAAGTTAAGTAAACATTGACCATAGGGTCCAGATATTATTACTATTTGTTATTTTGAGATCTTTTTAGTTAAATCGATAAATAGATAATATTTCATCTATGTTTCCTATGTGAACGAGCTACTGATTTAGGACTAGATCAGAATACATAGATGGTCTAGATTTGTATATTTGGGTCCTGACAGAGGTGGTATCAGAGCCATATCGATTGTAGAATGCAACCTTAGTTAGCATGGTCGTCTTAGCCAAAAGCTTCAAAAACTTATTTTCTAAATAAAATAAACTTAATTTGACTTAAGTTGTTGTTCTTTTCTCATCTCAGTCTATTATATTATTATCATATTCTATTCTTTTCTCATCTTGTTCTGGAGATCTTGTCTCTTGTCTCTACTGAATTTTGCTTTGTAATCTTAATTTGACTGTCTGGCCCTGTTAATTTCTTTAGATGGCTCAAGTGTTTCATGATCAAAGAGGAGATTGGTCTAGAGTTTGTCAGTGCTTGTTGGAGAGTTTGGGAACTAGCAGATGTGCAACTTATTTCACTAGGGAAAAGAAAGTGAAGGGGCACAGAATTGGATTCAAGACAAGTGTATATTCCATTGTGTAGATTGGAAGTCATATCCGTCATCATAGTATGAAGTGCCACAACGAGCTTGAGGACTTGTTAGTGATCACTCTGCCCATAAAGTTGTTCGAAGAATTTGCAGGTTGCACCGGATCAATTTGTCCAAGTTGATTCAGAATTATGTGATGCAAGTAGCGTCTGTGCCTGTTGTTCCTAAGCTAGAAGAAGAGTTGGGAGAATTTTTAGTTCCATTGCCATCACCTACTCCACCCAGTCTAAAAGAAAAGCGTCGAATCACCGGCAATCATCAAGAGTATCTTCGTCGCTTTGTTCCAGCTGTTCGTCCGGAGACTCCGCCAGCAATTTGCAACTCATGGGTGTTTTATAGCAATTCGAAGTAAGAGTTTAAAGAGTCTTCATTCTCTAGTCCAGAGTGGGAGCTGTCAGATTAGAGTCTTTAGTAGCGTCGTTAGATCGTTGTTGCAGTAGGTTTTATTTGGGTTGTGTGCAAGTAGGAGCTACAGTTTTGCTGTCAAGCATTATGTTGCAGTCACACTAAAGCTTTAATTTGAAGAGTTTATTTGTTCTTTGATAGTGTTTCAACTATGTCTTCTTTGTCTTTTGTCTTTGGGTATAATCTATTTTCCCTAATTAAGTTGTATCTATCTTCTCTATTTGTTCTATCTCGTCCATTATGCTATTACTTCTCATCTGCATTGCTTCTCTATCTTACCTATTAAACCTGTGGAGAATCGTCACAGATGGTTCACACTCGCAACACATCAAGCCATACTCAATCTGATGATGCCAATGTCAATGCTAGTGGACAGTAAAGTACCTGGAGTCGTATATCCAAACATGGGACAATTTCTAGTAGTTCGGACTCAACTCATGAATGTAGTGATGCAAAATATGAACAGTATGATGACTCAGCAGAATCAGACTGCCGCTGCAATAGTCAATTTGCTAAATCAAAATAATTAAGCAGCAGTTGTTCCGCCGCTAGTTCATCAACACTCTAAGTTATTAGAATATATGAGGACTCTTACGCTTACGTTTTCTCACTCGTTGGAACCTTTGCAAGAAGAAGATTCTTTTCGCTCTATTAAGAAAAAGCTCACCATTGCCCAATGCAATGATCGTGAGATAATTCTTTATGCTTCACATCAGTTTGAAGGTACAGCCGCAGAATAGTAGGAGAACTATACTGCAGCTCATGAGAATTTATAAGCTATTACTTGGGAAGAATTTTCAGCATCTTTTCGTCAAGCGCATGTTCCAAATGGTATAATGGAAATAAAGAAGAATGAATTTCATGATCTACAGTAAGGGAACATATCATTGAGTGAGTATCTCAATAAATTCACTCAACTTTTTCTCTATACTCCAGAAGATATTGCTACAGATGATGCACGTCAGAAGCGATTCAAGCGTGGACTTAATCCCAGTCTGAAATTGCAAGTTATCAGAAATGATTATATGGATTTTCAGCATATGGTAGATAAAGTTGTACTTATAGAAGATTCTCGCCGTGAGTTGGAAGAGTCTCGCAAAAGAAAGACAATACAACATAGAGTTCATCAAAATCGTCTACAGAGAGCCAGAACTAATGCTCAGCAGCCTGATCGTTACAATAATTCATCTACCGTATTCAGAACCCCTGCACCAGTATCTCGTTCAGTGAACTCAGGAATTCACAATTTTAATAACAACAACAATCATCAATCTCAGAGGACCAATAATCCAGCTGTAGGAGTTATATATTTTAACTGCCATGAGACAGGTCATTATGCCAATAAGTGTCTGCAGAAGCAAGGGACGACACCAATTCCTTTCAATTTAGGAGCTACGCCAACAAGGATTTCTTTGCTAGGAGTAGGAAGAGAAATGCCTCAGACACCAAGTCAAGCTACTAGGACTCCGTCAACTTCAGCAAGAGGACGATTGAATCACGTCACTACAGAACAGGTTCAACCAGTTTAGAACGTCATTTCAGGTAAGTCTTTAAGTTAGCCTCGTAAGAGAAATCTTTTGGAAGAGTGAGCAAGGTTTGGTTTTGCACCTATTCTTTAGTCAGCCTGAATCTGGGGGACGAGATTCCTATCAAGGGGGGTACATTTGTAACATCCCAAATTTTGAAATATTTCTGAAGTTTTTAAAAACAAAAATAACCATTTGATTTTACTTGTTTAAGTTAAAGCTTAATTTGAATTTTTCAGAAAAACAAAACAATTTAATGTGAATAATCTAAACTTCAATTAAATTAAAATTTATTTTCTTGGGGTTCCTTGTGTTCCAGATAATTTTATGGAATTTTCTAGGAATTTTTGGAATTTATTTTATATTTATTGGAGTTCGGTTTTATTTAATCTATTTTCTAAATTCGAAAATCCCTTCTTTTTTTGGATTTTCCCTTTGAGCCTGTTTCTTTTCCCTTTCCTCGTCATTTCTGTTTTCTCTCCCCTTTGGCCCAGTTTCTTTCCGCCGGCCCATTTTCCTTTTTCTCTCTTTTCTTTTCTTTTCTCCGGCCCGACCCGCTTCTTTTCCTCCTTGCCAGCGCGCCAGCCTGGCCCAAGCAACCAGCCTTTCCCTTTTCATTTCTTTCTCTGCCGTGTGACCCCCGCCTATCAACCACCGTGTCACCTTCTTCTTGTAATACCTCGAAATTATTCTAGCAAAGGAAGTATCCAACAGAGATTAATAGATTAAAAAGGGAGTTTTTTGCCTTTTTTCGGGAACCTGGGCCTCAGGCCTTGGCCTAGGAGGCCCAAGGGGGGAGGTGCCCTTTTCCTCCAAACCCTAGTTACTGTAGCACGGCGTGCTACAGTACCTCCGCCTCCCCGCATTGCCATCTTTCAGCGTCGTCGTTTCCTGCTTTGGTGGCCGACCGTGGAGGAAGAAGGAGGGTAGAGAAAGGAGGAGAAGAAGAAGATCCTCTTCGTGGGTTGTCGTTCATCAACTTCCTGGGATCTTTAAGGGTAACGGTTGTCATTCTTAGTTGTTGATTTGTTAGTATTTGCGATTTGGATCAGATTTGTTTGGATCGAATGGTTTCTGCTGTAGTCCCGTTCTGTCCAGTTAGTTGCGTGGTTGATTTCGAGTCCTTAGTGACAGAATTCGAGATGCCCATTTCTTATTTAAAGTTAGGTGTTACTCTTAGCTTTCCGTGGCCACCAAGAGCACCTAATTCCGACGTTCGAGTCAAAAGATATCACCGTTTTAGTTTCTGCTGTCTAGATTCCTGACGAGATTAAACTGTTGTGATAATTCGTAAATTATGAAATTGTAATTGGCAGAATCTGGGATTTCTCCCAACTAGGTTATTGTAGGTAATTTGATAACCTTTCCGGATTGATAAAGATTGATCAATTCGGAGTTATAGATTAAAAGTTATGGTCGTTTTAGTGCTGCTGTTTATTCTGTAGACAGTTTTTCTGTGCTGAACATTCATATGTCTGTTAGTGTTCTAAATTGGCCGAATTAAATTATCTTGTCAACTAGAGTATTGTAGATTTGTCAGTTAAGAGTCCACAGAAACTGGGTTCACCTCATTTGGAGTTTCAGATCACGAGTTATGCCATTTACCGTGCTGCTGCCCAGGGGTGGTTTAGGGCAGAATGTGTTGATTTTCAGTTTAGAGTTTCTAGTTAAATTTTGAATCGCCGGGGGGGCATTGTAGAACTTTATCTAGTGTTGTCGTGTTAAATCGTATCCTTATTTCAGTTATTTGTTTGATTAGGAGGTGAAGCTTCAGGTTTGGGAGCACCGCAATTGCCTACTAACGCGTCGCAGCGCTAAAGGCAAGTACCTTAGTGTTCCTAGGATTATGACATGTGGTATGCTTGCTGTTGGTACTGTACCTCTAAGTACCTTGTTGATTCTTAAATGTTCGTATTCAATCCATGTTGTTACCTCCATATTAGTGAGCATGTTTCTTATTGTTCAATATTCATATGTCATACTCAGCATTCACATTTCATATTTCATCCACGGGAGTGGATCATTGTATAAGACCCATCAATTCCAGTATGGGCATGTAAGACCCACCATTTCAATGTGGGCGATTCGGACACCGTCTGAAAGCGTTCTTCGTCGGGGGCTTGGGTCCCCGCACTTTGTTAAGTCTTGGGCTTAGGTGAACACCGACGGGTGTGTCACCAGCAATACCAGTATATGCATGTGTGTAGTCCCTTCCTTCCATCCAATTCATTGCATTTATTCAAATACTTGTTACGCAATTCATTCATATTCTCCGATGATGTTGGCTTATCCATGGATTGTTGTTTGTATTTTATTACTTTACTGTACTTCTGAGTCTCGGACTCACTCTTGCGTTGTTGTTGTTTTAGGTGATCCTTGAGGTTGGCTCCATGGGGAGGAATAGACACACACTACCCTTTCACAAAGACACTTTATATAAGTTCGAGGATTTCATTTTAGTTTGATTTAATCATTCAATATTGATGAACTGTAATAATGCTTGGTTGGTTGTGACCGAAAACCCTTCTCCTTTAAGATTGGTTAAATCTTGAGTGTGAACTTAGTTCATTCTTTGATATGGTTGCTTGAGATCGGTTTATACTCTGTGAGGATTAAAAACTGTTGAATTCATTATTATCTTGATGTTTTTTGTTGTTGGAACCTCGGTATAGCTTCTTTGTCTGGGGAGGTTCTGCCGAAATTTAGGATTTATTTTGTCTTCCATTTTAATTTTGATAATCTGTTAGATTAGTAGCGTTCCAGGCCCTTGTAGGCCTGGGGTGTTACACTTCTTCCTATGCTCGACTCGGACACAGAGTCCTGAAGCCGCACATTGCTCCGCCGTGCTCGGCGCAAGTTCTCCTCCTCCGGCCCTATAAAAGATCGATGCCCGCGTCATAGATCTTGCCTCGCTTTCCTCGTCTGAAGCCCTAAGTCAATTTCCCCGATTTGCCTTTGTTTTGCCGCAATTCGTCAATAAAGCCACCGGCCACCGAAGGTCTTCACCACCAGATTTTGTCACCTTTGAAGCATCTTCGTCTGCACCTTCACCACCATTGAACTTGCCTCAAGATGTTCTACATCGTGCTTCCGTTGTCATCCCCCGAAGATCACTAGACCATTGCCGTCACCATCTTATCCAAAATCGGTCGAGCCACCCTCCGCCCGATCTACCTCGTCGGTGAGTCTTTAGCCTACCTGAGTGCGCCACGCGTTCTCTAGCCCCTTCTCCTCCGTTTCCTTCCTTTTTCACTCTCCCTCCATCACCGAGCTACCCTGCCACCAATTGTCTTCATCGCCGCCGGTCATCTTCATGTCACCACCGTCTCCATTGCTCTCCGGCTGTCCCAACAAGCCCTATGTGTTCCTTGTGCCATCACCATCTTGGTGCTCCCCTCCAATTCCTTCGAGCACCATTGATTCACCATATTCGCCGTCACCTGAAGCTCCTGAATGCCCTCCTCAAAAGTGATCCTCTTGACTGAATACCGGCAGGGCAACTGGCTCTTGTATTGCTGTAGGAGTAGATTGTGATCTTGCAGTACACTCCAGGCCTTACCCCGTCAACCATCCAATAGGTACCTCGGTAGAGTGGCCTTTCATATCCTTCCAAGGTCCACAACAGTCTCCTAAGCTTTGCAACATATCCTCCGGTACGCTCTCCATAGGTATGAAGCATCGACATCTACAAAGAATTTGGAAAGCTGCGAGAAGAGATTAGTAAATTGGTTTGATGAATTTAATGGAAGTAAGACAAAAGTGAGACACTAAAATTAAGATGAAGAAACAATAGTAGAAATCTATTTTTTGTAATGGTTTTTGGTTGAGAAAATAATCTTTTTAAACACTCAACATCCTTATAGTAACGACCATTCTAACTATGGTTTAAGCTACAAACGATATGATTCTAATACCACCTCTTGTTGAGCCTAGATTTGCATCTAGACCCTTTGTGTATTCCGAGCTAGTTCCATGATCAATAGTTAGCTAACACATCACAATTATCGGCAAATATCACATCCATGCATGTGCATAAGTAAAAGAGAACTTAATATTACAGAAACATTGTAAATAGGCCTTAGGGCCAAGTTTCTATAGAACAGGCTGATGGACCAATGAGTTCAGAGAGTAAGTAGCAGCAGAATGTAAATAAACCAAAAGGAAGTGACCTCCATGAGCTTGCTACAGGCAATCGACTGGGACTAGGACCTATCTATTGTCATCCTTCTCATTTCCATTGCTAGATGCACAGAAGTATCCATACACACTGGGTCTTCTGCTTCGTAGCCTGAATCCACATATTTGAACAAACATGAGTACGAATGTACTCAGCAAGCCCTCACAGTAAATGCAAGTATATAGATGCAAGGCTTACCAAAGGGTTGATTTTATGGTTATTTTAGCACAAAGCAGATTTTGCTCAAATACTTTAATTATCTTCCAAACCTAAGAGTTAGCCTTTTTAACTTAAAAACCAAAGTTTCATTTGTTAAGAAATTCATATATCGACAAGGTTCCATCCACATATATTTACTCATAAGGTTCCATCCACCTACAGTTACTGCTAATATTTCATCCACCTACAGCATTGCTACAACCAGTTTTTCGTTAACACGTCTCAGTTCACATTTTTATTAAAACTAACCAAGTGTGGCTTGCTGCACAATGTGCATAACTGGGGCATGGCTATTTGAATAGATTATACACTCTGCAGAGGTTCTACAGCTTTACCCACATGATATGATCAACTCATAATGTCGGCTATGACACGCTTCCTTGCGCGTGCGACGGAGACGATCATAACAACGCTTTTCCAATACCCAGTCTCGACACTCGACCCGCTCTGTTGGAGAACCACTCAACACTAGGAGAGTGACCGTTGTGGGGCACCCCCGAATGCTCCATTATGGGATGCATTTTCAATGAGGGACCCTCCGTTGTTAGGGAGTCGCTCGCCCTTCTCGATATAAAATTACCTCCGTGCGTAGGGTTTATGCCAGAAACTGAGCAAAGTAGTTGGCCAGGTCTATTCCATACTAACTTGTGTTTGCACTGCTTAGTAGTTTATAAATGCAGCACTTGATTCAGTCCTTAAATGACTCAGGCGAGATAGTCCACAAAATGAACTCTCATGCATGCCTCTGCACCGATCTTGTACTAACCACTCACCCATGTCTCCACCATTTTAAACAACATTTTCTGATTTTCAGTGGTATCCCACGTTACCACACTATGATTCGCAATATATCCCAAGTTCTTGTAATGGCAATGTTTGTGTCATATTCAATTCAACCACTAAGAAGTGTCTAAACACAGCCAACAAAACATTATGGATTAACCAAGGGCAACTTACTAATGTAATAATTAACCTAGGGTGAAAAGGTATAAGGAGTTATGTGTTGGTGATATGTCCTAGAGGCAATCATAGAGACGATTGTATCACGTCTATGTTTATGAGTTATTGAATAAATGTTATTATATTCCTTGAATGAACTATCAGTTGTAAAGATTAATGAGTATGTGACTTGTTGGTGAAGCTCTTCAACTTATATGATGTCATTCTAAATGTATCCTTGGTCGGAACACTAGTGACTTATCGACCAACACATGTATTGATTGATGACCATGTTTCATTGGTCATGGATATAGGGATATCGAATCAATAATGCGAACACATGTTAGAGAACATGGTGTTGGATTGACCCACCTTGAGACACTATTGAGATTGTTATGATTTTATGTGTCATCAGTTGGTCTCAAGCAATGATAATGCATAATCCTTAGACGTGAGATCAGCATGGTTTTCTACATGTGTAATAGTACACTTTGGAGTTGCCAAACACTACTCTATAACTGAGTAGTTATAAAGGTAGCTTTCGGGTATGCTATGATGCATGTGGAAGGATGTGATTGGTTGGATATGGGATTTGCCCCCCCTAACTTAACAAGATAGATAACTCTAGGCCCCTCGATGTGGTTAGATAAAGAAAGTGCATGACCATGCCACTAGTGGTCGAAGAGTCGACCACATGAAGTTATCCGACGCTTGATCAAAAAAGTATTGAACAGTCTATGGATGACATAATATCTCACCTGGAGTTTAACCAGATATCATGAGGCAAAGGGAGAATGCACGAGCAGGTCGTTCAGTTCGATTAGATACGAACTAGTAGTATGGAGATACAAGCTGGTCGTAGACTGGTCGAACATGATCACTAAGTGGTCGAAACCTAGTTGTAAGGAGTTACGAACTAGTCGAGACTAAATATGAACTGGTCGTATAGAGATACGAGCTGGTCTTAAGTGATAAGGACCTGGTCGTAGATCATATCGCATTAAGGTTCGTCCAATAGAATTCGTGTGTATTCGAGAATCGTTATGTCCTGCTACAAGCCGCTAACGACTCATGATCGGAAAGGAGTTTCCGAGTAACGACCGATTACGTATAAACCTAACGAGTCACACACTTAATGGGTTGGAACAAACGTGTTCGGATAGGATCCGTCTTGGGCCCTATATAAGGAGATGCATGAGGCTATTGGGAGACAGACAATAGAACGTAAGTTCCACCAAAACCCTAGCCGCCATCTTCTCGAGAGAGCTCTTCCGTGCGAGTTGGTGCTAGCACACCAGTGTATGGTGTTCCATCCCTAGACGTGTAGATACCGTAGAGGCGCTACTGCTATTGTTGTTGTGCTAAAGGACGATCCACGACTTCGCAAAGGAACGTGATTGATTGCTGGAGGAGACGATCGACTACAACCACTACATCGACGCGCTCTATGTTGGATCAGGCTGGTCCAACTCTTCTTCCGCTGCACTGCGCGTCCAGTGGTAACGATCTATGATCTCTTGCTTGCATGGCATCCTGGTTTACGTGATAGAATTTTTGAATTGCCATCTAGCGTAGCCTACCCGTTTCCCTTCATTATGAACAATTAAGGAGGGGAAATAATAATATCAACATTTGGCATAGCTAGGTATCAACCTTTAACATAGCATTTCATAAATAATACTAAGCATGCAAGTATTACTTTGAAAAAAAATTGCATTTGAAAAGTAGGTTCAACATGATCAATTGTAAGGGCTTGCCTTACTCAACTGTGGATCTTATTGGGTCTTGATCTTGGCCTAAAGTAGTGGCGAAGTCTTCGGTGATGTTCGAATCTATTTAAGCGCAAAACAATGACTTCGAATAAATGCATATAACTCAAATAAAGTCAAATGAATTCAAAAAATTATGTTTTAGTACTTATGGAAAGATCTGGAATTTATAAATAAAAATAAAATCATTTGGATTTAAAACGAGGGATGACAAGATCTCCGAAAACTCGAGAGAAATTCCAGAAAATCTGAATTTTTTGACAGGTGGGTCCGATTTGATTTGATTTGATTTGATTTTTATTTTTCTTAAGAAAATTCTCTGTGACTAGTAGGCAGGGTCCATTGGGTTTTAAATTTATTTTCTGTTTATTCTTATTCAGGAAAACCCGAGACTAGTAGGTGAGACTGTGGTCCACATGGACTCGATACACTAGACGGTGCACGGGGCCAAGGGGCCCACATTTTAGCAGTTTGGTCTACGGACTAAGTCTACACATGAAGAAATTAAAGGTGGGGCCCACACACCATAGACTCAAACTTTAACCTACGATTTAATTAGGTTTCCTAATTACCAAGGGCCCACATGTCATACAGACATTACCTAATTACTTAACGTTAACTAATTACCTGTTAATATAATTACCTGGCCACGTGTCATCCCCAACATCATCGTCTTTGTCGACGATCGAATCGTCGATCTTATGAAAATAAAAGGAGGAAAATGACGTAGAGTATCCTGGAAGAGAATGGGGGCTGCTCTTTATTAATATGACTGGGTTTACAAGACTTGACTAGGGACTATCTCCAATTACACTGAATGTATTGAATACTCTTGCTTGACCTGTGTTGCCTTACATTGTTATTTGTTGTGTGTGCGTGTCCTCCTCGTCTTCTGCGCTTCACCATTAAATAACTCCCGAAGGCGTTACTCTGGAGAAGAGCGTCCCGATGAAACGCTTCTGGCGGTGGGAGGTTTAAGGTAGTTAACAATGTGCTAAGCGCCTTGCGGTTAAGTATTTGTGAGACACTTAACCGTAAGGTGGTTTATAGTCGAGTCTTGTATATTATCGTAAGGTATGG
This sequence comes from Phyllostachys edulis, assembly GCA_036346405.1. NCBI lineage: Eukaryota > Viridiplantae > Streptophyta > Magnoliopsida > Poales > Poaceae > Phyllostachys > Phyllostachys edulis. The sequence goes on from CM070566.1 coordinate 20,238,391, forward strand.
AGCGTTTATACGTGTTCCATTCATCATCTGATTAAGGATGCTGTTCATAGCATTTCCGAAGCGACTACGGTGGAACCTAATCCGACAAAATACCCATCGTGTAACCTCTGGAATCCTTACGACCCGGTGAGGTCGTTAGCCTTAGGGTTCGACCATGAAGACATATGGTCTTCTATGTATTTAAATTAATACATAGAGGTTTTAATCCTCGTCAGCTAGCCCCCGAACTTTAAATGAACAGGACGTGTGAACGCCTTCTCCCGATGAATTCGTATTGGGCAAACCACCATTTAATGTCATGACATCCGAGGTGGTTTGTGTTCATTTTAAAGTTGAGAACTTGCCTTGGGAACTGAAGAGTTTCTCTGTCCGTTGGGCGAAAAAGGAGCTTTTTGCCGTTCAGACTTTAATGGATAACCTCCGACCGTAACTTGAAAGACCCGAGGCTATAAAATCCCCATCGCTAGACCTTTTGGATTCTTTATGCTTCCAGATCCCCTTTTCTGATCTCTTTTACCCAGACAAAAAATCTTCGTCCTTCTTTTCTTGTTCTTCCGAACCACAAAAATCTCCTGCGAGTTTTACTCATCCTCAAGGGTTTTCATCATGTCAGAGCAAATCACCAAGTGGTTGCCGTCGGATTTGAGCAAGAAAAAGCTTGAAGCTTTGGAGAAGATTGGGATGCTTCTGGACAAGAATTTGATCAGATGGAGATCGGCATTTGGAGAGCATTTCCCAAGTCGCGAAGATGAGGAGATTCCTGTTTTCCTCGCCTACATCGAATGTGGGCTGAGATTGCCGGTACACAAATTCCTTCTCCGTGTTCTTGAATTCTACGGGGTGGAATTGGTGAATTTGGCTCCAAACTCCATCACCAATATCAGCATCTTCACATATTTGTGTGAAGCATACACAGGATTGCCTCAGAGTTTGAGACTCTTGAGTATTTCTACCGTATGGTAATGGGGAAAACCACAGATACTCCCGGGAATGTACATTGCGTCTTCACGATGGGAAGGCCAATGAGTACATCATGGAAGAAGAACTGGTTCTATATGACGGTTACGAGGGATGACGGCCTCTATTTCGCTGGGATGAGAGCAACTGAAAATCCCAAATGGAGAAAGACCGTGGAGAAGACAGGAGTGGTCGGGCGATGGGCGGATGCCATCTACGACCTGCGAGTCAAGGGCTTGACCTCTTGGCACGTGGTGAGGGATTTCACTAAGCGCCAAATTAGTCCACTAAAGCTTCAGAATCACTCCCTGATTTGGTCCATTGGTCGTGATGAAGCTATCTCAGGAGGTGGTAAGTCTTTGAGATAACTCCGACCAGTATTTTCATTTGATTAATGTACTACCTTAAAACATGTTCATGTCTTATTTTCTCTCTTCTTTTGAAGCTCTTTCCCCTAAGGAAATTAGAGAAAGGATCAGGCTGATCTATGCAGGGGAGCCTGGAGAAAAGGCTGGATTCCCTAAGATCTTGGCCATAGCCCCTGCTGAAGAGAGAACAACAAGGCTTAAGGTAAAAAATCTCTTTTATCATGCATATATATATTCTCCGATCAGATTTTTGATCATGCTCTGCTTTTGTAGCTGGTCGGGTTGCAAATCACACAAACTGGTGAGGCTAAACATCCCACCGTTGTTCCCACCGATTCGTGCCCAGATGCACTGGAAGAGGATGAATCTCCCGAGGTAACAGAACATTTCATAAGAATATATATATGTAATTTAGATAACAGATTTCATCACCTAACCAAATTCATTTGTTGGTTTAGGTGGAGAAAATTTGAAAAGGCCACCGATGACGCGACTACGAGAGGTTGCCGACTTCAGACCGGTCGTTGATTTAGGGACGATTGTTACTGGAACAACTGGTATGGAGGCTGGTGAAACCACCCCGCCCGACCAGACGATCAAGGATGTAACTTTTGACGATCTGATCGAGAACATCGCTTCCGACATTCTGTTGGATCATGCAACAGACTTGGCCAATCCTACCGGTTCGGAACCGACAAGGTCAGAAGAAAAGGAAAGGAAAGGCGACGGTACAGATTTTACTCTTCCGCGTTTCAGAGTCAAATCTCGGAAATTAACTAGGTACGCTCAAATGAAAGTGGCCGTATAAGTGCATACCTTTAATAATTTCTTGATGATTTGATGCCTCTCTCTTTTTTAACTTCCCTTATTTGCTTGGTATAGGTCCTTTGGCGTTCCGGTCGCTTTCGACCAGATTCCTTCTAAGGACCAGGTACTTGAAGAGGTCCATGAGCAGACCACTTCCCAGGATAAAGTTCCTGAGGAGAGGGTGGTCGGAGAAGCCCCGGCGGCGTCAAGGCTAACGGTGAGTTGGAACCATTGGTGGTTCTAACTCCTTCATGAGGTAGATGCCCTAAAGGCCCTCAAGAAGTTCCGATCATTGTTGGTAATTCTCCTCAACCTGACAAGTTCCCTTTTCGCCCCCGATTCATCGAGGATAAGGAGCTTGACGAGGCATGGGGAAAGATATCGGATCATCAAATCAAAATGCATCCTGATTCCATATTTGGCGGATATAACAATTTGGCGATCCGGGTAAGTATCTACGACCAGTTTCATAATCTCTCCTAAAAAGTCTTTTAAAGAGAATTTTTAAAGAGAAAAATACTATTTGAACACATATGGTCGAGAACTTTGCTGTGGTCGGAGGACTGCCCCAGCGGATTAAAGACTTGGAGCAAAAACACTCCGAATTAGAAAGTAAGAACTTTCCCCTTAGCCTTTTTCTTTCTTCAATGCTTCGCCCTTTGCTAATTATTCTCCCTTATCGTATTTGATAGATTTGGAAAAAATAAAAGAAGAGATCCTGGCTGAGAAAGCCAAGACAGCTCTGCTTGAAGAAGAGATCAAAGCTAAAGACCGGCCGATTGCTGAAGTTACGACCAGTAAGGAAGATCTTAAGAAGAAAATCGAAGGTAATAGGTCGTAAACTTGACTTATTATTTCCCTCCAATTATTTTTGTGCTTATCACCTGTTTTACTCTTGCGAGCAAAAATAAGTTTTAAGCAGTAGAAAAGACTCGAAATTTGAGCAAGACAAGGAGGCGACTCTCGTTCAAAGCTTAGATGAAAAGATCGTATTTTTGAACAAGATGATCTTTGATATGGGATCGAGGATCAAGCACGCCTACCTTAAGAGATCGATGAGAAAAATGAACTACTTTGGTCAACTTCTAGAGGATCTTAATACTCTGCTCAAGACTAATCGGAAGAACTATGCCCAGGCCATGAAAACAGGCGTTGCTAGTGGAGTTAGTTTTGCTTTAGCAAAACTGAAAGCTTACGACCCCTCCATTGATTTCCAAGTTGTTGAAGACGACTTCAACTGCCCACCTGAGGAGGCAACCAAGTTCATGGAAGAACTCAAGCCACTCAGAGATAAAGTAGTAGAGGAGATGGAGGTCGGATCCCCATCAAGCAGTAATTAGTCTGGGAATATTTCTAGAGTAGACTCCTGCAAAAAGTGTAAAAATATTGAATATGTGTAAAACTTACCTTTCATCTCATTAACAATGCCTTTGTTTTATCCTGTTTGACTCTTTTTTTTTAATTCTCACACACCTCCTAGCCCCCGACTGCTTTATAGTAGAAGAACTTTACTATATAAGCAAGTAGCCAAGAAAGAGAATAAAAGGTTGAAACCATAATTTTGAAGGTATGTGCCGATATGAAGTCAAAACTGATCGTAGTAATACTAGGAAATCATTGTGGTGGAACGACTTATGACTTCGCTTAGTTATAGATCCTTGTTTGTCATGATCGAAATACCAATCAAAAGTTATACATGGCCGGATAAAAGACCTTGTTGTTTGACATAAGAAGAAATACAAAAATGAATGCAAAGACAAATTATAAGTGAACTTTGTTTATATCTATTATCCTAAAGTCTGGTCGGAAGGAATGCTTAAATCTAAAATCATATATCATATTTACAAACGTGTTCAGACTCTCTATCCGATTAGTAGCGAGGATCGTGAGAAAAGAACCGTCGCTAGGAAGCTTCCTTCCAGATTAGGCGGGACCACGTCTTGAAAAGGAGAGACTTCGACTAGGAGGCTTTCCGTGTCGACCAAAGCAGCTGACAAGAGCGGAGCGAATCTTGAAATAATGAAATATAACCTTCAAAATCTTAGGCATATCGTTCAAGATGGAAAGTTATTTGTGCGATGCTCGATTACTCATATATTTCCTTAAGAAAAGAATGTGGTCACGCGTGGTAACATGCTCACGACTAGGACCAATACGGCGTATGACTTAGAAGTCGTTGCCAGAGAGTAATAGAGATCCTTAGAAAGGACATCGGAGGAAAATTATGCCTTCCACCGGTTGAAATTAACAATCATGAACGACCAGCCTATAGGTATATATATATAAGCACGGTTACTTATTATTTTTTAGAGAATAAATGAATTTATTGAAATTGAAAGAAATGAAAGAAAGTTAACAATAATTAAACATAGAACTTACGCAATTGATCAATGTTCCAAGAATTTGACAAAATTTGCCCGTCAGACATAGCCAGTCGTACGGAACCTGGTCGGGTAACTTCGACCACAGTGTAAGGACCTTCCCACTTGGGGGAAAGTTTATTGCGATTTGCCTGGCTCTGAATTTTTCGAGAACGGATCACCTCTGACAAAGGTGCGAGGTTGCACCTTACGACTATGGTACCTTCGCATGGCTTGTTGGTAGACTGCTAATCGTACAAGGGCTTGATTTCATCGTTCTTCAAGGAAATCGACGTCGTCGAGTCTTCGTTCATTCTGATCGTTTTCGTGAAAGCGATCAATTCGAGCAGAGCCAATTTTGAGTTCTGGAGGAAGCATGGCTTCAGCCCCGTAAACCAAAAAGAATGGTGTTTCACGGTCGCACGACCGTCGTGGGTTGAACGCCCATATCTGACGGGAGTTCTTGAACCCAAGCTCCTGACCGTTTGATTAACTGGTCGAATACTCGGCGTTTGATCCCTTGCATAATGATACCATTGGCTCGCTCAACTGCTCCGTTGCTCTCCTGATGAGCAATGAAGCAAAATGAACTTTACACCAAGTTCATCGTAGAATTCTTGAAATTATTTGCTAGTGAACTGGCGCCATTATCGTGATTATCGACTAGGTACACCTAATCGTGTGATCACATTTTCATTAGGAATCTCTTAGCGGCCTCGGTTGTTATTTTAACAACGGCTTGGCCTCGATCCATTTTGTAAATGTATCAATCATGACGAAAAGGAATTGAAGCCCCGGTGCTCTTGGGAAAGGTCCCGAAATGTCCGATCCCAGGTTGCAAAAGGCCAAGAAAGAGAATTGTTTATAAGGCTTGTGCTTGGTGATGTACTTATGCGCTATAAACCGACATTATCGCGCCGTCACAAGTTCTTTTACATCATGAAGGGTAGTTGGCCAGTAGTATCCTTGCCTGAAGGCTTTACCGACCAGAGTTCTGTAGGAATGATGTGCTCCACAGACTCCTTCATGGATTTCGGTTAGCAACTTAATGCCATCCGTTTGAGATATGCATCTCATCAACACTCCATGAGATCCTCATTTGTACAAGGTACGTTCGATTAGAGTGTATGATTTGGCTTTTAGTGCTATAACGATTAGCCTCTACATCATCTTCCTAATTATGTCATCTTTGAAGATAATTGTAGATCGATGTCATCAACCTCTACCTTGATCGTGACAGTGCCAACCGTCAACGACCTGTGGAGCATCCATGTTCTTTTGATTGGTTTGTTCGACCTGTAAAGAATCATGTATGTTCTCGGAAGGCTCGACTACCGAGGGTGAATCGAGTTGCTCGAGAAAAACTCTGGCGGGACGGTTGACCTCGTGGAGGCCATCCGTGCCAAGCCGGTGCGCCAGAAAGTTTTCTTTTCTAGGAATATGTTGGATCCGAAAACCGAAGAAGTGCTTTTGAGTTTTCGTACTTCCGCCAGATAAGATGACATCTTGGTACTTGAGCATTGATACTCTTTCCCTACTTGATTCGCTACCGCTTGAGAATCGCCTTTCACTAATGTCTGCGAATCCGGCGAATGAGCTTTTCGAGTCCTGCCAGTAAACCTTCATATTCTGCCATATTATTTGTGGTAGGAAAATTTAACTGGATGGTGTACTTGATGTATTCGCCAGTACGGGATATCAGGATCACTCCAGCCCCCGACCCTTTTAACATCAAAGAACCGTCAAAGTACATTGTCCACTCCTCGTGGTGTTCGTACGCGGGTCCTTGGGTGGGTTCGAGGTTTGTCCATTCGCAATGAATTACGCTCTTGCTCGACTTTATCGCTATTCGTGAAATGAAATGGAGGTCGAACGCCCCTAGCTCAACTGCCCATTTTGCTATTCGTCCTGATGATTCCCTGTTTCCAAGGACTTGACCAAGGGGATATCCCGTCGGTACGACCACTTTGTGGGCCTGAAAGTAATACCTTAGCTTCCTTGAAGACATAAGGAGACCATAGAGCAATTTTTGTACCTATGGGTTTCTTTCCTTTGGTCCATGTAAGACCTCGCTTACGTAATAAACTGGTCGTTGGATGTTATCCCTTTCCACGACCAGTACACCGCTCATTGTTTGTGGTGTTGCTGCTACGTACATTAGCAGTGTTTCTCCCGGTCTCGAAGAGACTAAAACCGGGGCACTTGTAAGGTACTTTTTAAGTCCTTCAAAGGCATCGTTTGCCTCTCTAGTCCATTCAAAACTCCCATGTTTCCGAAGAAGTTTAAAGAAAGGTAACCCTTTTTCTCCTAACCTTGCTATGAAATGACTTAGCGCTGCCATACAGTCGGTTAGTTTTTGGACTTCCTTCTTCACGGTCGGAGGTCGCATCTGGTCGATGGCTGCTATCTTTACTGTATTTGCTTCAATACCTCTAGCCGAGACTAGGAAACCAAGCAATTTTCCAGCAGACACTCCGAACACACACTTTTCCGGATTCAATTTGAGGTTATGCCTTCTCAAGTTGCTGAAAGTTTCTTGTAAGTCAGAGATGTGATTGCTAGCGTTGGTGGTCTTTACGACCAGATCATCAACGTAAGCTTCTAAATTCCGACCTATTTGTGGACTAAAGGTTTTTTTGCATCAACCTTTGAAAAGTTGCACCAGCGTTTTTGAGACCAAATGGCATCTTAACATAACAATAAGTGCCATATGGAGTGATGAAGGAAGTTTTCTCCTCATCCTCTTTACACATACTAATCTGGTGGTACCCTGAATACGCATCTAAAAAACTTAATAATTCGCACCCAGAGGTAGAATCTACCAGTTGATCAATGCGTGGAAGGGGAAAATCGTCCTTCGGACAAGCTTTATTAAGATCTGTAAAGTTGATACACATTCGCCATTTCCCATTATTCTTCCTAACCATTACAGGGTTGGCGAGCCACTGAGGGTGGTTGACTTCACAGATGAATCCAGCCTTGAGAAGCTTGTCAATCTCTGACTGGATTGCCTCCTTCCAATCAGGCGCAAAACGCCGCAGCTTCTACTTGATCGGTTTCTTATCAGGCTGGAGAGCTAGCCTGTGCTCGATCACCTCACGGGGGACTCCGGGCATATCTGACGCCTGCCAGGCGAATACGTCCTGATTTGCTCGGAGGAAGGAGACGAACGACTCTTCCTATTTAGGATCGAGTCTTGCTCCGACCAGAACCTTGCGAGCAGGTGGGCCAGGGTCTTCTGATCCAGGTAGCGACTTGGCGCTGTCCGGAGAAGTGCCTTTATCGAGGGATACCTCTTTTGACTGGTCGGAGGGTTTTGGTGTCATCTTCGGTCTTGTGTGCTTGGCACATAGCGGATGGATTAGCCTCTCTCGTCGGGAGTTCATCGACCGGTTCTAAGGATTTTCGATTAGCATGCATAAGCCATTTTACGATCACCCGAATAGTGATGACTCCTTCGCCCCATTTTCAAACTTTGATAACCGTAATGCGTGGCTATCAAGAATTTTGCTAATGCCGGTCGACCAAGAATCCCGTTGTATGCGGATTCAAAGTTTACCACATCAAACGAAATTTTTTCCGTTCGAAAGTTATCGGGCCTTCCGAATGTAACCGGTAAGGAAACTTGCCCTATCGGCTTAGCGGTGGAGCCAGGAACTATGCCATGAAAAGCATATTTCACTGGTTTCACCTTTGACATGGGGACCTGCATTTCTTCTAAAGCTCCCGAAAATAATATATTCAAAGAACTACCTCCATCTACTAGGACTCGATTAACCCTACAATTATTAATGGTTGGTTCAACAACAATAGGGAATCTACCTGGTCGAGTCGAAGGAATGGGGCAGTCGTCCTTGTTGAAGGAAATTGCGATGTCCGACCACTTCGATTGCTTGATAGTGTTCGGAGGTTCGACAAGGTTGACCTCCCGCTCCATGGCTTTCAGATGACGTTTGGATTCGTATGAAGAAGATCCTCCAAAGATCATGTTGACTGTATGTTGGGGATCCTGGTACTCCATCTCTTCGTCGCCATCCTTGTCCTTTTTGGAGCTCGTTTCTCTGGGTTCTTGTATTGCGGGGAATGGTACTTTACCTGCATAATAATCTTCGCTTTCTTTTGCCAAACTCGACAGTCGTAGATCATGCCACTTTCTTTGGTGAAGTGGACACCACTTCTTCTTTTTCTGGAATCCTTCGGTCAGAGCTTTCTTCTTGCCCCGACCGGTGTAGTCCTTCTTACCCTTCATGAATTTATCAGGAATGGCTAGGACCTCCTTGTCGTCAGGTCTGCGGTTCTTCTTCTTCTTGAGAGACTTCTTGTTCTTTTTCTCTGGTTTATCCAGGCCAGGCTGAGGAATTTTGTCTTTCCGATCAATGGCTTCGTACCACTCGATTGCTTCGCTAGCGGTGGCATACTTGTCGGCCATATCAAAAAGCTCAACGGTTGTTCTTGGAGGGTTCATTGCTATGTCCTCCATAAACCGTCGATTTCTCAGACCTGTTTTGAAAGCCTGAATAACTGATGACTCTGCGACCTCGGGTATTGAGTTGCGAACCTGGCTGAACCTCTTGATGTACTGACGTAGAGTCTCATCAGAGCCCTGCCGGATTTGGTGGAGATCGTCCTCCTTTTCAGGGCGGTCGTACGTACCCTGGAAATTTGCAATTAGAAGGTCACAGAGTTGCTCCCAAGTATAGATCGTTCCGACCGGTTGGTTCAATAACCACGACCGGACAGACCCTTCGATCACGGTGGGCAGATAGTTGGCCATCACATTTTCATCGCCTAAAGCAGCTCTGATGGCGGTGGTATAGATTTAGAGAAATTCCAATGGATTTTGAGTTCCATTAAACTTGTCCAAATTGGCGGTCGGAACCGGTTAGCTAACGCATGCCTTGGAGCCTGCGAGAAGGCTCGACAACCTGTGATTGATTCACGGCGCCTTCTCGAGAAGGTGCGGATTATGTCGATCGGAGACCGGTTCCTAAGATTGAGCAGCTGGAACTCCGTGTGCCGATCCGGTCGTGGACATTGGTATGATGTCTTCGACCGCCTACTTGATCGAGCGATGCGAAGATCGTCGGGTTCAGCGATGGTTCTTCTCGGCGTGATGGGGAGTGGCTTCATGAAATAACCTTCTCCTCGTGACTCCTTGGTCGGAATCGCCGAGGAGGCCTTGGTATCGATCGTTCGAGTATGACCATGTTGTCCCTGGCCGAGGAGGAGCGTTGGGATGAATTCATAGTTTGACTCCTCAAACCCTTTGTTCCCGATATGCTTCAAAGGCGCCGCATGGTGCATTGGAGAATTTCGGATACTTGACCTACAAGCTGTGCAAAACCTGGAGTTCCCGCTAGAGCAGGATCAGAATTATTTAACATATCTTGAACACGTCGAAAGTTTTGTACAGTTACCGAAGGTCTCGGGAGGTTCAGACTGGTCGTAGGTGTACGCAGACCCGAACCCTCCCCCGAACCTCGGATTTGATCTGCCCTATCAACTATTCTAAGTGGGGCAACGCCAGGCGAATTAGTTGATGGACGTCGATCAGTTCCGTGGCCTCCGGAAGTTGGTGCCTGACGGCCCGGATCATCTCTAACAACACGTGATGGCGCGGTAGAGAATGTAGGACCGTGCAGGGCATCTTGATTTTCATCTCCGATCGCGTTGACTTCGTGCCTCCAACATCGATCTTCTGATGAGCTTCCATCGTAACTAATGGAGAGCTTATCAGTGCTTTTGCCAGAAGTTTCCACGACGGAGAGCGGTCGGAAATGAGCACCTCCTGAGGTCTCCTCAGCCTGATTCGGCGTACTGCCGATCGTATGCTGAGCGTGATCATCCCCACACAGCCTATGACCAGTGGAGGCTTCATCGACACTGTTACCAGATGTCGGTTGACTCCTGTTTTGCCGGTCGGAAAGGCCGGGCTTGAAGAGATCCCCTGACATTCCGAGCTGATCGGAATGGCTGGTTCCTCTGATTGCGCCATCGGTAATGGTGGCGCATCCTCGTCCATCCGGTCGATCTCGCTATCGTGGGCGACGTGCGAGCCGGCGGAGGAGGAAGATGAGGATGATCTGCCATTCCTCCATGGCACGAATGCATCCTTCCATATCGAGGTTGGCGTAGTCCGCCAAGTCGAACCAATTTTCCTCATTCCAAACTCCGGGCATATTCGCATTAGCGATTGCGAGAACAGGTGAAATTTGTATGAGCGAAGAGTTTCTTCAGGAAACTTACGTCTTCTTCCCCACGGACGGCGCCAGCTGTCGACGATCGAATCGTCAATCTTACGAAAATAAAAGGAGGAAAATGACATAGAGTATCCTAGAAGAGAATGGGGGCTGCTCTTTATTAATATGAACTGGGTTTACAAGACTTGACTAGGGACTATCTCCAATTACACTGAATGTATTGAATACTACTGCTTCGGCTTCTGTGTTGCCTTCTGTTGTTCGCTGTTGTGTGTGCGTGTCCCTCCTCGTCTTCTGCGTTTCACCATTAAATAACTCCCAAAGAGGCGGCAGTTACTCCTAGAGAAGACGTCCCTGATGAAACGCTTCTGGCGGGTCGGAGGTTTAAGGTAGTTAACAATGTGCTAACTGCCTTGCGGTTAAATATTTGTGAGACACTTAACCGTAAGGTGGTTTATAGTCAGAGTCTTATATATTATCGTAAGGTATGGAACGTTTCGCACGTGTTCCATTCATCATACGGTTAAGGATGCCTGTTCATAGCATTTCCGAAAGCGACTACCGGTCGAAACCTAATCCGGCAAGGTACCCATCGTGTAACCTCTGGAATCCTTACGACCAGTGAGGTCGTTAGCCTTAGGGGTTACGACCATGAAGACATATGGTCTTCTATGTATTTAAATTAATACATAGAGGTTTTAATCCTTGTCAGTCTTCATGATAAAGGATAGAACAGAGGTGTCATTGCTCGCTCTCAGGCGAGCTTGGTGCTGGTGTAGGGGACATCGGCGACCACCCGCGACTAGCAAAATGGGTTGCGGGGTATACAGTGACATTAACGGCTAAGGTAGTGCGGTGGGAGATGGATCGAGGTGGCGGCGCGATGGCGAGGTTGTCGACAACGCTACTGTCGTTAGGCGCAACTACGCAACGTGGCTAGAAACTAGCAATTGAGTCCTAGACTAACACCTACTAGCTATAACCGTGCTTAACTTGCGCTTGGTGCTCACAATGCGATGGCGCAACTAGTTCTTCCACGATAGCTTGCATCGGCGTGGCGAGGTCAATGGTGTGTCTATGCTATGGCCATCTATGAGCTTCATTGTCTATGCTATGGCCATCTATGAGCTTCATTGACTATCCTAGAGGGTTTGTGAGACGAAGAAGGCTACATGAACGAAAGGGTTCACCTGGAAACCAAGCAAGTAAGGAGATCGAGTGTTAGGCGGCGTTGCATGTTCTGGGCCGGTGACAGGGATGAAGAGTGTGTCAGCATCTTTGGTGCATGAAATAGAAAAAGGAGGCACACATTAGGAAGAGGAGATCAAGGAGACCAAGATGTGCAAGATGATGAAGGCAAAAGGTTACCGCACAAAGCAGGGGAAGGCAGTGATGGTGCGGCATGCTTTGGCTAGCTTCATGGACGGCGACGGCTCTGTTCTTCTCTGTGAGGAAACAAGCACAGAGGAAGAGAGCGTGAGGAATAGGGAGTCAAGGCGACCACAATGCGCAAGACGATGAATATGAAGACTCACTCTGGCGATCAGAATCCAACAGTGAAGCTGACGGCCAGATTTGGGGAAGGTGTGTTCTTGACCACCTGAGGCGAGGAAGAGGGGAAAGTTGAGGAATAAGCAAAAGTGAGGTTTCCGAGCATGGTGACGTGCTCAACAGGGGCATAAATAGAGAGGAGTGGTGGAAAAGGATAAGGGCAAATGTGGCATGGCGCGGGCACCCGAGCAGAGGACGTGCAGGGCCTGACGCGTGTATGGTACAAGGTCACGGCTTCGCATGAGAGGGTGAGAGGTTTGAGGCACGACTACAGTGCTTGAGGGGTACATGGTAATGCAATGTGTTTTCCTTGCATTTGGTGCTTGCATTAATGCCCTAAATGTATACATGAATTTCACAGGTAACAGTTCAATTCCTACAGGATTCAAAAAAAAATTCTTGCGATCCCAACATGACTAAATGTGCACCCATCTCTATGACAAGGTTATTTGGTGAAAAATATTGCATGAAAAACCAAGGTGAATAGCATTTGCAAATCAGAAATACATTACTAAAACAATATCTTGATTGGCCAAGAGGTAGTCCGTACCACTATACTAGTACCTCTGATTCAAAATGTAAGATATTGTAGAATCTATGCCGATCAAACATCTTTAGTTTTGACCATCAATACCTGAAGAATTACTAAGATTGACAATGTGAAATTCGTCTTACTATATCCATCATAAAATATACTTTCATAATATATATTACTTTTATTTGAAACAATGTATTTTCATATAAAATGATGTTCAAAGTGTCAACTTAAAGACCGTGTGAATGTTCAAAACAACTTATATTTGGAATCAGATGGAGTAACTAGTAGTAGGCACCCTATCCTTCTCTCTCTTAAGATGCCACTCTCACTAGAATCGGGTTTTCTTACGAAGTTCTAATGGAAATCTCGCGTTCTAATAGGAGCCTAAATACGGTATATGATACTAGCTAGTATATGTGGGAAAGGCTTTTTTACTCTTAAGGGGACTTCCTCTTGCTCCATTTGTCCCTCCATTCCTCCTCGAGATCTACACATATATACCCTCCATTCAATGACTAGGAAACAAACTAACTAATACAGGCACACATCCCTACACGAAATAGAGGGTAAATCCAATAAAGGGACATCTCCTAAGAGATAAAATTATGTGTACTGACTATACATCTGCAGCCTCAATAATAATAAGAGAAGTAGTAGTAGGAGTAGTTAGCCGTCTAATGATGGAATTGAACAACTGAGATCGATGTTAGCTGAGAAAACGATCACCTGGCGTTAATCAATTAGTAGGTGTGAGAGATAATTTGTTAGTGTTAAGCTATTACTATGGATGGATATGCATGGGTAGATGATCGATGCATGAAGATTAGCAGATGGTGGTTGCAGGCCGTGCATGCGTGGAGGCGCATGGTCGAACGGCCCGTCGATGACAATTAGCGAAGGTATGCGGGGGCTTACCCGAACCAATCTCAGTAGAGTCCGGTGATGCGTGCACAAAGGTGCACGGCCAGTCAGCTTGGTTGGTTGGTGGTGCGCTGCAGAGGCGGCACCCGGTCGGTGGTGGAAATGGCACGTATGCAAAGGCATACGGACAGTGCGGCCGGGGGAAGGCGTGATCGACGTGCACGCGGAGGCATGAACCCGGCCGACCGACGAGATTGACGGCAATGAACAGTACAATAAAAACTAATCTACTAAAAAGAACATTACCGTTAGAATTGAAAACATAGATCAAAGCAATGCAAAGGTGCATCGAGACGAGGGCCCACTGGTTACGCGCTAACTACCTAACCTTTACTATTTTAACTTAACGTTTAACCTTACGGGCCCACATGTCATACTTTGACTAATTATTACTTAACGTTAATTAAACTCGTTAATGCTAATGACGTCTATGCGGCTTCTACATGGTGACCACATGATGTCCACACCGGCTCCACATCAGCATCCCCTCCAGAATGGAGGATTGCACAGAGGATCTCCATGGACGCTCGGTAGGGAGCTCGCCGCTGGCGAGGTGGGGCTCAGAGGGTTCCCGGGATCGGCATAATGGAACGCGGGCACTAAAGATGGTCCTATTAGTGGAGGCAAAGAGGTGGCCCGAGGCGGCGATGCGACGAAGCGACCATGGTGGCACTACTATGCCGCGAGTGAACTCATTGCTACGGTGCTGCTGGAAGCCAAACTATGCACGGGTGAGGTACTAGGGGCTATAGCGGTGCTATCTACTATGGCAACATGCAAGAAGGTGCACTAGAGTGCACGGGTGACGGTGGCCAACAGTGGAGAAGATGGCTGACGCGGTGATGGTGTTACAGGGGCTTAGTGGCTACATTATCTAGCCTAGAAGGTACATGGCAACAAGGAGAACTATATGGCATGAAGAAGGGGCAAGATTATTCACTAGGACGCGTCAAGGCAAAAGGGGGCGGTGGCTATACTGTGTCGATGATGAGGAAGAAGGGGCTCCGATGTCCTGGTGCTCTAATTGAGAAAGGAAGGGGAGCATCAGAGAGAACAGAGAGAGGCGAAGCTAAGGGGCTTGATCATGGAGCTCAAGACTCACCGAGCAGGCGAGGAATGGGTGGCAACAGCTTAGGGCACTAGTTGTAACACCCCAGTCCGACAAGGCCTAGAATGCTACTAACTAACACGTTAACACAACAAAAGCAGAGGATAAGATTCTAAATTTCGGCAGAACCTCCCCTGTTTAAATAGCTATACCGGGGTTCCAAATGCATATATATAACAAGTCAATAAAGGAATCACTAAGTAACATGAACATCACAGGAATATAATCAGGAGTCAAGCCTTTAAAACAAAAAGATAATCGAAGATCATCCGCCGTACCCACTCAATCATAACAGGGAAGAAGTTATCAACCACAGCCCACTTTATTTATTACAGTTCATTAATTATCGAATGAATGGTAGAATCAATCTCTATTATTGAATTTGAAGTATGGTGAAGTGAATGAATGTGAGTGTCTACTCCCTCCCAAAGGCCATCGTCAGCGAACACCTAAAATAAACAAACATCGCAAGGGTGAGTCCGAGACTCAAAAGTCACAATAAATAAATGGTACATACAACAACCATGTTCATGATAAACATCATTGAAGAATATGAAATAAATACGAACGAATATTTGAATGAATGGAATGTATGTCTTGAATGAAATGAAGGGACTACACACATGCATATACTGCAGATTGCTAGTGACACACCGTCGGTGTTCTTAAGCCCGCATCTTAACAAAAATACGGGGATCCAAGTCCCGTATGAAGAACGTTTCATACGGGTGTCCCAAAACGCCCACATTGGAATAGTGGGGCCCACATTGGAATGGTGGGTCTTACGTGCCCATCCTGGAATTGATGGGTCTTTTTAATCCACTCCCGTGGATGGAACATGAATAATGAATGCATGGAATGAAATATGTATATTGAAAAGACATGCTCTCTAATCATGGAGATAACACACATATGGAAGGAACATGAACTTAAATATTATCATCTCCAATCATGGATTCAATACATATGGAAGACCATAGACAATCCAACTTCTCTTGAATCATAAGAACTCACAGTATAATCATAAAAGCATTCATCAATCACAATCATTAAGATAAGCAATGTACTTGCCTCAACTGTGAAACAGAAGACAAGAGGCGGAACGCTCTAGCGCCGGTGTTCCCCACCACCTGGTAACCAAGAATGATACTAAGCTTCAATCAAAATGGCTTAAGAAGACTTTACCCACAACACTCTACAATGGGGATCTACGCCGCTACCCAATCAATAGTCCGAGGTGGTCACATTGCGAACTCTTGTGCATACTACCCAGCAACACAAGATACATGCTAACGAAACAACATACATCCTGCAAAGTCCATGCGATCCTAAGCTGTCACACAAGCCAATGCTCCAGAACAACCAAACGTGGCTATGCACTAAACAAACCCTGAAGCAGCACTGAAACTCTAAGTGATAACACCCATCTTGGTTACATCTAAGTGGACGATGCAAGTAAACAAGACAAACAAGACCTATCTGGGTGTGTGGCACACAAGTCGGTTGTCACATATTTGCCATGCCAAGATTGCCTCAAAATACACTAGACTAAATCGTCATTCCACATTATTTCTGATCTCTAAGAAATTACGAACACAATATACTCTAAGCGAGTAAAACACTAAGGCATTAGCAACATAAGCAATAAGCCTAAACCATTGAATACTAGATCACTAAATTGGTTTGCAAAGCACACAGTGGATTCCATAATGCAACTTCAGATGCAACGAATCATTACTGAGCGTGAAGTATAGCTGACATTGCACAAGACATATATATGTATATACCTGCTATGAACTGGCATGATCAGAACAAAATGGTAAGGGTCAATGGCACAAAAGTCAGCATAGAACTCCTGAACTTGCTGCGCAACCTCCGGATCTTCAGAATCAGCGAGCACCTGAATTTGTGGAATACATCGAACATTTCGGCCTCATCCAAATCTGAAAGCCAATCACTCTCATCCCAATCATTTTCAGAGGATCCCCCCCTCCGTGTACTCTGCATCGACCACCTCATCCCGATCACCAAACACCTCCAATTCGGATCACCCACACACCCAAATGAATATACAAGCACAGACATGCAAGCTACGCGCAGCACGCTGTCGGCGAGGCACGGGAGGACGGCACGGCCGATGCCGGGCGTCGGGCGTGGGAAACGGCGCGACGGCGTCCGGGCGTCTTGGAAATCGACGGCAGCAGAGGCGGCCGGACCAGCGAACCAGCGGCCAGGCGCGAGAAGCACCAGAGGAGCCGGGGAGCCGAGGAAGCTAAGCGGACGAGGGCGAGGCGCCTGGTGCTGGGCGAGGCGGCGGCGCCGGGTCACGCCTGAAGCTGCGCGAGAGACGGCGGCGAAGTGGTAGGACCGAGCCGGTGGCGGCGGGCGAGCAAGCAGGCTGAAGCGCCGGAGGAGCCGAAGAGGCGGCCGAGGCTGCTCGCCGTCGCGTGGACTGGAGTGACTGAGCAAGGGAAGGCGCGGCACGTCTCTGGCAGCACAGGCCTGTGCGGGAGGCCGGGGAAGAGAGACGCCATGGGGGAAAGCGAGCAGAGGGAAAGGGGGCGGCGACCTCTCCATGGGGAGAGTGGCGGCTCTGTGGGAGAGTGGGGAGGGCAGCAAGCTAGGGTTTAGGGGAAGGCCCCCCTTTTCCCCCTTTTCTCCACTAAGGGTCGGCCCATATGGCTAAAGTGCCATGGGCTGCAAGCCCAAGGTCCCAAACTCTCCCACAAATTCTGAAATTTTACTTTTATTTCTCATAATCCTCTCTCTAATTTTTTTATTGCACTCTCCAAAGATATTCGGGGTATTACATTCTACCCCCCTTAAACAGGATTCGTCCCGAATCCTCACACAGCACTACGCGAAAGAACAACCACAACTGAGAACTATCAACGGTAACCACGTACCTGAAGTGAACAAATCCGGATAACGCTCGTGCATACGAAACTCCAACTCCCAAGCAGTCTCTCTCTCGGACTAGCGAGACCACAACACAAAGACGTAAAACGACGTCTGTCCTAACACTCAACCCGGCATTTTCAGGTACACTCAACAGAAGGGAATCGAAGATAAGACCCTACTCGATGGTTAACGTCTTTAACGAAATCTCAAGCTTTGAATGGCTCAGTTGCTCACTTAGTACTGAGAACACCGACGCTTGCGTTACAGGCGTATGGACCGAGAGATCCAAAGCGGTACGCCAACTTCCTAATTTCTGCAATCATCATAAACGAACCAAAGTACCTAGGCCAACTTCCCCTTTGGTACGAAAGCACACAACATGCTCAAAATCGAACTATTTATCTAACAAGGAGCACCTCCTTTAATCAAGAATGCACAACAGAACTCGTTCTTAAACAACTATTTTACAAGGAGAATCCAGCTGAAAATAAAGAGTTCTCATCGCATCCACGCAATGCTAACTCCCCACCCAAAGGGTCAAATCCAAATTTGACAATTCATCACGAAAACAATCCCACTTTCTAAATAGGCAGTTTACGATTGAATACCACGAAAGCCAAAGGAGAAAGCACTCGAATGCCCAAACCAAATACTTCTTTTGGTTTGCCTGAATTGGAAAGAATCAAACATGCCAATCAAAGCGCCAACTCAAAGTGCGGAAGACACCAGTCAACAACACAAAACTCAAACAGGAAATAAGAAAACGCTTCACCACCCGAGGAAACATCCTTTTCCTCAGTCTCTCTCTTAGGAGTAAAACTTCTCTCAAACCTTGGAATTCGGATTCAACACATACTACACGAGTTCAAATCTCTTAAATTAGCATCCTCAACATTATGCTCAATCCAAAATACACCATCCACACCTTTGTGGAAAGGCTCTATTGATCCCACCCAAACACTCTAGACAACTCCTTCTACGGACAACATTAATTCGACACGTGGCACCCAATGCACCTCGAAACAGATCTCACGCATCAATCAATCTCCAACTTTCAAGAATAACAACTCAGAATCCTCAATACACACGCTCAGGTACTACATCAGAAGGGTCCTATCAATGATCATTCCACTGCTCAGGAAAGCGTTATTATTCTACTTTCTCTACACCCAAACATTGGGCGACCAAAAGTCTAGCATAAACATATAGAGCCCAAGTTTAACCTCCAAGCCCTCTACAACAAACTTCTCTGATGTCGAATAGAGAATTCATCAAATTAAATCTCTAACATCCACACAATTCCAACATACTCACTCATTGACATCATCAGAAATCACCCACATAATCTCACAATACCATCCAATTGCGTTACTCTATAAAATTGATCAAGGTTTCCATACCTTCGATAATTCCCGACATTTCAACATGAACTAAGGTTTTGGAAGTACACTATACCACAGGTTTTACTTGGTCGCACACCAATCAATTGCACTTCAGCGACAATCATACTATTTGCATCAAATTTCCTCCAGGAGATACAGATCAAGACCAATTCATCTTCTACTACTCCTCCAATAGCTTGATAGCAAAATCTCACCACTACAAATACTTAACCACCACCAAACAATTGCCAAAACACGCTTTGCAAAACTTTGCAATACAAAACTGGTTGATCCTTTCTCAAAAGACAGAGGCAAACAAGGACAATTTTTTGGCACACAGGAAAACCTTATTCCTCACAGTGAGCACGAAACCAAAAGAAATAATCTGGTAACGAGGAGCTTGGAAAAAACGAAAGTTGAGTTCACAGTTGGGGGAACACATCCCTTAAAAAGGAGTAGCAAAAAGCAGCCCAAAAAGAAGAGAAAAAAAAACAATGCGATTGAACTCGACATCTCTTGAGCGGAAAGAGCAGAAAGTCTAGGAACGATTCAAATAACCACAGGATACAAAACTTGACTCAAATTCTCAAATACTCCTACTGCACTCTTCCCTTTAACACTGAAATAAATCCTTTGACTAGCAACACTTTGCCACAACAAGCAAGATAAGGTCTTTAGTCCAAACAACAAGAGCTAATTAAGAACCAAAACAATTCTTCAACACGTCATATTTGCTCGGAACAGTTCAACTACCACATACTCTTGAACTCCAAAAGATTACGAATTCAAAACTTGAATTATTTTCATTTAAGAGACATCACGAAAGGCGATCACATTTCTTTATATATAAAAGGATCAATATCACCCTCACATTTCTGATCATTTTATTAGCATCAAAATCATACATTCTTGGCAAAATTTAACATACCTCACTATCCCACCAATAAACTTTTCCAAAGGAAACACAACAATTGTGACATAATATTTCTATCATCACAATAGGATGGCAATAACTACTTGCTCTGGAAAACAAACCTAGCGCTCAAGCCAAAAGTTGAAACAAAACTCTGCTAACAAGATCATACTAGTACATGACAATCCCACAAATGTACATCAATATAAATCTCTTATTAGATTTCATCCATTTAACTCTTACTGACGCTCAACGCCAAAATAGTATACATAAGACAAGGTTTCACAAGTCAGTATATTCACCTTCTTTCATCTCTTAATACATATAACATCAGTTTAGTATGGCAAAATTAGGTGAATCAAGCATTTGAATGAGTTCGTTAATTATCTCAATAGAAGACAAATTCAAGATTAATATTTACCAAGGCAACATTCGAACGCATCCTTAACTTAACCATCACTAGCGGACAGAATAACCGGAAAAAGGACCTAGATTCATCTAACAAAATTAGCAGATTACTCAAACTTAATGATCAAACTGGTTCATTAACATTCCACACTTCTTAAGAGTCATAGGTTCTGAATAGATATGGACAGACTCCTATTTACCCTTTATCATGTATCAGACACAATGTCATTTCAAATTGACCAATTTCACTTTCATGGATTCTAGTTAAGAATAATCATGCACCACGCTACAGATCTGACTTGATAGTTCAAACCTTATCAACGAATTTCTATGTTTAACACCTCTCGCTTAAACATAACAGGACCTCACAAAAGGACTTTAACACCTTCAATCAACAAAAGAGAGACATTAAACCTCAACGCTCGGGGTAATCCAAAAGAAATACATAAGGCCAAAGCTTTTCACAGATTAAAGAACTACTTATGAAAAAACTTTCGATTACCGAATACCAAGCGAGTAAATGAATCAAGTTTCCAATTAGAAGGGAAGAACTCCCATGAAGAGATAAATCTTACTGAAAACCGACGTTCACAAGAAACAACCATAGATCAGCAATTTGGAGAACAAGTAATCGCTTTAAGGAACCAAGAAAGACCAATGAAAACTCAGCAGCTGCAATGCAAACACTAACTCAAGAAAACTTCATCAACCGTAACTATATCCAGGATTGACCAAAACTCAAGCTCAAGGGAGAGAACAACTCTTCTAAAGAAACTCACCCTTAACACCTTTAACTCTGACAATCGGGTAACTACTTCTCTATTCTTATACCACGAACAATGGTGTAACCTAGCAAAGCCCAGAGCTACAACCACGACCTCAACCTCTCAACATCGACTATCATCACTCATAACCAATATTATACTCACATAGGAGTAGACAAGATCATATCATAATAATCATAGAATAAATTCATAAATATAGAAGATCACATCATATCATCGAGTAACATTGCAACATAAGGGAAACAAAAATGCATTGCATGAACCATCCCATCCTACTGTGCACCAGTGTGTCAAGTTTTAGGTTAATTAACCATTAACAAATTTTAACAAATTAGTCTTACCTAAGTTGTCAACCTATTCACCACGGACCTAAAGCCCGCTCTGATACCAACTGTAACACCCCAGTCCGACAAGGCCTAGAATGCTACTAACTAACACGTTAACACAACAAAAGCAGAGGATAAGATTCTAAATTTCGGCAGAACCTCCCCTGTTTAAATAGCTATACCGGGGGTTCCAACAGACATATATAACAAGTCAATAAAGGAATCACTAAGTAACATGAACATCACAGGAATATAATCAGGAGTCAAGCCTTTAAAACAAAAAGATAATCGAAGATCATCCGCCGTACCCACTCAATCATAACGGGGAAGAAGTTATCAACCACAGCCCACTTTATTTATTACAGTTCATTAATTATCGAATGAATGGTAGAATCAATCTCTATTATTGAATTTGAAGTATGGTGAAGTGAATGAATGTGAGTGTCTACTCCCTCCCAAAGGCCATCGTCAGCGAACACCTAAAATAAACAAACATCGCAAGGGTGAGTCCGAGACTCAGCAAGTACAGTAAATAAATGGTACATACAACAACCATGTTCATGATAAACATCATTGAAGAATATGAAATAAATACGGAACGAATATTTGAATGAATGGAATGTATGTCTTGAATGAAATGAAGGGACTACACACATGCATATACCGGTATTGCTAGTGACACACCCGTCGGTGTTCACTTAAGCCCGCATCTTAACAAAAATACGGGGATCCAAGTCCCGTATGAAGAACGTTTCATACGGGTGTCCCAAAACGCCCACATTGGAATAGTGGGGCCCACATTGGAATGGTGGGTCTTACGTGCCCATCCTGGAATTGATGGGTCTTTTTAATCCACTCCCGTGGATGGAACATGAATAATGAATGCATGGAATGAAATATGTATATTGAAAAGACATGCTCTCTAATCATGGAGATAACACACATATGGAAGGAACATGAACTTAAATATTATCATCTCCAATCATGGATTCAATACATATGGAAGACCATAGACAATCCAACTTCTCTTGAATCATAAGAACTCACAGTATAATCATAAAAGCATTCATCAATCACAATCATTAAGATAAGCAATGTACTTGCCTCAACTGTGAAACAGAAGACAAGAGGCGGAACGCTCTAGCGCCGGTGTTCCCCACCACCTGGTAACCAAGAATGATACTAAGCTTCAATCAAAATGGCTTAAGAAGACTTTACCCACAACACTCTACAATGGGGATCTACGCCGCTACCCAATCAATAGTCCGAGGTGGTCACATTGCGAACTCTTGTGCATACTACCCAGCAACACAAGATACATGCTAACGAAACAACATACATCCTGCAAAGTCCATGCGATCCTAAGCTGTCACACAAGCCAATGCTCCGAACAACCAAGCGTGGCTATGCACTAAACAAACCACAAGCGACCTTCAAACTCTAAGTGATAACACCCATCTTGGTTACATCTAAGTGGACGATGCAAGTAAACAAGACAAACAAGACCTATCTGGGTGTGTGGCACACAAGTCGGTTGTCACATATTTGCCATGCCAAGATTGCCTCAAAATACACTAGACTAAATCGTCATTCCACATTATTTCTGATCTCTAAGAAATTACGAACACAATATACTCTAAGCGAGTAAAACACTAAGGCATTAGCAACATAAGCAATAAGCCTAAACCATTGAATACTAGATCACTAAATTGGTTTGCAAAGCACACAGTGGATTCCATAATGCAACTTCAGATGCAACGAATCATTACTGAGCGTGAAGTATAGCTGACATTGCACAAGACATATATATGTATATACCTGCTATGAACTGGCATGATCAGAACAAAATGGTAAGGGTCAATGGCACAAAAGTCAGCATAGAACTCCTGAACTTGCTGCGCAACCTCCGGATCTTCAGAATCAGCGAGCACCTGAATTTGTGGAATACATCGAACATTTCGGCCTCATCCAAATCTGAAAGCCAATCACTCTCATCCCAATCATTTTCAGAGGATCCCCCGTACTCTGATCGACCACCTCATCCCGATCACCAAACACCTCCAATTCGGATCACCCACACACCCAAATGAATATAGAAGCACAGACATGCAAGCTACGCAAGCAGACGCTGTCGGCGAGGCACGGAGGACGGCACGGCCGATGCCGGGCGTCGGGCGTGTGGGAACGAGGGCGATAAGCGTCGGGCGTCTTGGGCCGGGAAATCGACGGCGGCAGAGGCGGCCGGATCGGCGAAGACCAATGGGCAGGCGAGGAAGCGCCAGAGGAGCCGGGAGCCGGAGGAAGCTAGGCGGGCCGAGGGCGAGGCGACGGCGCTGGGCGAGGGCGGCGGCGGCCGGTCGCGCTGAGCCGCGCGAGAGACGGCGGCGGAAGTGGTAGGACCGAGCCCGGTGGCGGCGTAGCAAGAAGCGCCGAAGCGCCGAGGAGCCGAAGAGGCGCCGAGGCTGCGCCGTCAGCGGACTGGAGTGATCGAGCAAGGGAAGGCGCGGCACGTCTCTGGCAAAGACAGTCTGCAAGGGAGGTCGGGAAGAGAGACGCCATGGGGAAAGCGAGCGAGAGGAAAGGGGCGGCGACCTCTCCATGGGGAGAGTGGCGGCTCTGTGGGAGAGTAGGGAGGGCAGACAAGCTAGGGTTTAGGGGAAGGCCCCCCTTTTCCCCCTTTTCTCCACTAAGGGTCGGCCCATATGGCTAAAGTGCCATGGGCTGCAAGCCCAAGGTCCCAAACTCTCCCACAAATTCTGAAATTTTACTTTTATTTCTCATAATCCTCTCTCTAATTTTTTTATTGCACTCTCCAAAGATATTCGGGGTATTACACTAGGAGCTCGGGTGCTCAATGCTCAGCTTCTTCCCGACAATTGAGAGCGAGAGAGAGGGAGTGAGTGAGGGCAAACGCTTATGGATGATGAGACGACCATGGTGACGCACTCGGGCAGGCTTTATGATGAACCCGATGAGAACGATAAGTCCGGTAGGCGTCACTCAACTCTGACGATCCTGGCTACGAACACGCAAGGCTCGAAACCACGCAATCGCTGAACTGATTGACAAGTCGTTATCAACCGTGCACGAATACCCGATTGACCTGACCACGAAGGTCGATTCCTAAATACACCGAAGAAGCACGCAAGAACAAGATAAAGCAATTTGAAATTGCAAATAAAGATTGAAATATTGAATTTGGGATTTTGATAGCGGTATTATGGTTGGTCTAGTCGACACAAGCCAATACACGAAGTTGCAACAAGGCTAACTTTTAACTAAACAAAATCCGAGAAAACTAGAGGGGATGTGGCCTCCTTAAATAGGGAACGAGGAGCCACAAAACTAAAGAACTAGCGGGGTGGTACTAAAGGTCGTGGGGGTACTGTTCACATGAACAGTAACCACGTACCAGGTGGGCCGCCGGCAGATGGGCCAAGTTCAGTATAATTACAAAGCCCAGTTTGGCCCAAACAAGTGATATGATGCCTTCTTTTGATGATTGCGATCAATCCAGAAGGAATTTGGAGGCGAGGCTGGATCCGTTGGAAAGAGGATGAAATAAGCTTTCCATCAAGTACTTGTGGACCTCCAACGGACTCCGTATGTGAAAGTTACGCCTGTTTTAAGTTGGTGCTGTCAAACTGATTCCGGAGGCCGAACTGGATTCCAAAACGGGTCCAGCTCGAACTGCTTGCTTGTCTTGAACCAAAAGTGACATTGTGGAGTTCTTGTACTTGGAACAGCAAGCATAGCAAATATGGTTTTATCCATAGGGGTCATGTCCTCATCACTTTATAGCCGCGGGGATGGAAATAAGAAGAAGGTGAGATCGTGGCCATCTTGACAATTTCTCAAGAGAGCACACGAATTAAGGGGGCCAACGACTAGCGGTTGATGTGATAAGGTCGTGGCGGTGAGGGGGTTGTAATATCCCATTTCGCTTTAAGAGCGAATAATTAGATTAGAGAAGAAATTAGAGGTTTAGATGTGTGTTTTTGCATAAGTTGGAGAACCTGGGCTGTGGCCTTTCGGCCCACGGTGTTTGGCCCAAATGGGAAGTTGGTTTAAGATGGGGGCAACCAAACCCTAGAAGCCTGTACTGTAGCACACAGTCACTATATCGCCGTGGCCACTGTAGCATCGCTGAGTTACTATAGCACCTCCTCCCCTCCGTTGCTTCGGCCAGAAAGAGGAAGATCATCAAGAGGAAGTAAGAAGGGAAGAAAAGAAGGGAGGAGGAGAAGGATTTCACATAATTTCATGATCGACTCTGTGTTCTTCACGGGTAACGATCTGAAAACCACTAGATGCCCCTAACTTTAGTCGTTGTTCTTTCAGTAGATCGTCTGGGCAATGGGAAGATGGATTTCTATTCTTTCTAGATTCGTTAGGTTTAGGGCAAAACGTTTCAGGGATGATTAGGGATATTTAGACTCCGAATTAGATTTCGGTGTAATTAGAAAAATTATAGAATATTGTGTTATATTTCTAGGAAGGTCTAGATCGTTAAAATCAAAGTAGCAAGCTAAAAGATATGACCTCCAAAAGGTGGCTGTCTAGATTCTGGACGTAGTTGGCAGACTTTGTGTGGTTCAGTCGATTTCGTGTAGAAATTGGTAAAATTAAATATTTATGTCAACTTGAATATTGTAGTAAATCTTGTGTAGTTTCCAGAACTCATATTATTCATATATGTTCAAGTTGTAGAATTAAATATATAAAATTATGAAATAGATTGTTCTGACAAAATCTGGAACGGTCATCGGGTAAAGGAACGGAACAGAAAACTGTAGAATCATAGTTTCTTCATAACTAGGAAATTGTAGGTTGTTTTGTGAGGATTCCAGAAAGTCTTGGATGGCCTAAGTTGAAGCTCAGATGAGTAAGATATGATCATTTTACTACTGGGACAGCGGGTAGTGTGTCTGGTAGTTTCGGGTTAAAAAGTGTCGGTGTGGCGTAGACATGCGTTGATAGTTAGAATAAAGTGTCAGAGCTATAATGTATGGAGATATGTTTTGAATTGTTGTCTAGGGTGTGTGGCCTCTTGTGCATTGCTGTCGCATCGCTATCCGGCGTCACAAGGGTAAACAATCAAGTGCATCGTAGATGGTGTTCAATGCTTGAACATTGTATGATTTACCATTTATTACTATTATATTGCTTTGATTTTACTTATTTAATTGCAAGTAATGTTAATGGTCATTATTTATTCCTTATGGTTGGATATGATATTGTTGGACAATGGTAATGTTAATAAAACTATGAATATTTGTGCATTCATAAACATCCTCGCATATGAAAAGGTGATCATGTTGATCACAACTCCACGGGAGTGGAGGAGGTCCCCGATCCTTAAGGAGGACGGGTTTGAGAGTGTATTATCGATGGGTGAACACTCATGCTATACCGGTATACGTAAAAGAAGTGCATGTGGACATGTAGTATAGACATGCATGGAATGAAAGATAGTTGATGATTGTGTATGTGAATAAAATGATTAAGCATGAGAATAAAGAAAAGTGAACAATTGATGTTAATGATAATATTGTGTACTGTTGTTTAAGCATTGTTCATTGTTTATTACTGTACTTGTTGAGTCGTGGACTCACTCTTGCTTTACTATTATTTTTAGGTGACCGTTGACGACGCTTATTGGGAAGGGATATCACTTGGTATACACCATACACTCTATTATTTGATCACTTGTCATGAGAAAACTTTATCTTAGCATGATGGTTTATTCTATTAGGTCACGATAGACATCGAATAACTCTAGATGATTGCTTGGAACTTGTTATTCATTCAGTAGCAGCTTTTGGACTGGTGTTACTCAATTCTTGAATTGTTATCCTACTCACTATCTAGGGTTTAAATATATGTGCTTGCCATGTTGTTATTTATACATTATTATGACCCGTGGACGGGTGTTAGTATTGAATTTCTTGCTGGAATTTATTGTTAATTGTTGATAAAATTAGTAGTTAGGGTAGTTTGGTGGCATTCCGGGCTCAATATTGGGCCGGGGTATTACAATTGGTATCAGAGCGGGCTTTAGGTCCGTGGTGAATAGATTAACAAGTTAGGTAAACTAAAATTGCTAAAATTTATTTTAGGACTAGTAAAATTAATGAAAATTTGCTAATGGTCAATTAACTTAAAATTTGACACATTAGTGCACAGTAGGATGGGAATGGGACGAGTATTGCTCTTACGCTTTCGATATGTTGTTATACTGATGTATGAGTTAATATTGGTTCTTGAAACCTATTTTGTGTTGTTGATTGTGGTTGATAACTATGACGAGAGGTAGAGATTGTGGTTGTTGCCATAGGCATCGTCAGGTTGTACCTTCGTTCGTGGTATGAGGGTAGTGAAGTGTTTACCTCAGGTAAACTAGATAAAAGTGTTGATGATGGGTTTCTTTGGGAAGGTTGTTGTCTTCCTTGAGTTTGTATTGGTGTAATACCTCGAATATTGATAAGAGAGAAACTTGTTCGGAAGAGGGAAATTAAAATAAATTCAGGGATTTTGAAGGAGATTGGGATCTTGGTGGGCTTCCGGCCCAAGCTAGGGCTACTAGTGGCCGGCCATTAAGTGGGCCACTAGGGGGGAGAGGCGCCCCTAAGGCCGAGCCCAAGCCGCCCCCACCTCCTCTCTAAACCCTAGTTGAAATCCTCCCCTTCCCCTTTCCTCCCCCTCCAAGCCACCACCTCCACCTTCCTCCTCTCCAAAGCCACCGCCCCCTCTGGCCATTGGTGCCACCCCATCTCCCCTTGGCGCCACCCCTGCCATTGGTGCCTCCCCTCCTCGCCATCGGTGCTCCCTGCTGCTGGCCAAAGCGAAGGGAGGAAAGGAAGACCGCAGGACTGCCATCCATTCGAGAGAGAGGAAGAGGGAGAGGGAGAAGATCTTCTTTGTGGGGGTTGTTCTTCGTCTTCCTGTGAATCTTCAAGGGTAACGAAGGGTTTTCTTCGCTGTTTGAATCATAATAGATGCGAATTCGATTATGTTTATTAGATCGGTTCCCTGCTGCAATTAGATCAGTTCTGTCCAGTACATTGCGCGATGGTTTTCATATCTTTAGATTGCAAATTTGAGGTTCCCATCTCCTAGAGTTATGTGGGAATCGTTCTTAGCTTTCCGTAGTCTCCAAGATCACTCAATTCCGAGTTACGGTTCAAGAGTTATGATAGATTCTTTCTTGCTGTCCTGAAAATCTGACGAGAATTATCAGTCAAAATGTTTATTAAAATATGATTTGGTTAGGATCAGATTCAGACTTGTTGCCCAAAAAGATTTCTGAAGATAATTTCATCATCTTTCCGGATTGATGTAGAACATCCTTTTTGGATTTGTAGAACAAAAGTTATGATCATTTATTTACTGCTGTCTATTTCTGCTAGGCAGATTTTGTAATAGACTTTTACTTGGTGTTTTGTGTTGGTTAGTTAATGGGAAATTCACTTATCATTGGTTTGGTTGGGAAGTGAATGAGAAGTTCACTGGTTTATTTCAAAGAAACTGATTACTCTATTTATTTATTGTTTTTCAATTACACATTTCAATCTATTTATTGTATTTTTCATCGATGTTGCTTTATGCAAAAGAACCATATAGCTAACCTTTATCAAGCCTTACATGAATATTATTTGCATACTATTTCCCTACGGCTTGCTGAGTACTTTATGTACTCACGACTTTGTGTTATTGTTGCTCAGTTGAAGAATGTCAAGCTGTTCAAGAGTTCTATGAGGAGTACCAGGAAGGCTTTGCGGATTAGGATGCGTCCTCCACTCGATTGCTTGTGGGCATGTTGATTGATCTCTTTAAGCTTTTCCATTCCGCTGCAAGAGTTTATTTGTTTCTTTAGCCCTGCGTGACAAGTTAATTAAACGTTGACCATAAAATATAGTTATTATTACTGTATGCTAATTTGATATCTTTTTAGTTAAATCGAATAAATGTATGGTAATTCATCATTGTTTTATGTGTGAGCTAGTTACTGATCTGAAACTAGTTTAGAATACATAGAAGATTACTGAATTATATTTTTGCGTCGCGACAGGAAGGATATCCTCCCAGTGAGGACAGGCGCGGGCCCACTACTCCCTCTGACATACATAAAGTGTCCCCACAGGGAGGACGCCCTCCCGCTAGCAACCAGGTTATGATAGCTTCAAAGAGAAAGGAGCGTGCTTTCGGTGTCACTTTCCAAGAAAGTACAAAACCAGAATTTGTGTCTACACATATACCAGAATTTGTGTCTACACATATAGTGAAATTAACACACAAAGCATAGATAGGTGGTCATCAGAGCAATGTGTGCATGTATGGCTCAAGGCGCTCTGGCTAGGAACAAAAGAAACATAATCAGAAGAGAAGATTGAAATCACATGATCCACCCCCTGTCGTGGAAACCATGGCTGGCAAACCAGAAACCAACTCAGATTCCTTGTACAGCTAAGAAATTAATGTTACAACAATTAACCATCTAGATTCAAGAGGGGTACAAAATAGAAGGTGAATGAACAGGGCATGCATTCATGCATGGACACATGGTCCAGCTGGAAGAGATTAAGATTAGTTCCAGTTAAGCAATGGCTCAAAGATACAGTACATCTTTAGAGAAAACGGGCATCTGTCATACTTGTAATAATGACAAATTAGTGAAGTATATAACTTTGCAAGGTGTATTTGCCTAGCAGGAAAGCTGGCTTTCACCAGGATCATGCATTTTTCTGCATTGCATGAGTCCAACTTGTAACGCACCAGCGCACACATGATGCTTAGCTTAGTTGTCATATATATTCAAACACACAAGTAATCTCCTGTTGATGGCCATGCATGCATCCATTCAAACCAGAAATTAGCTCATGGATACTCCATCCATCCCTAAGTAACCGTCCGTCAGTAGATAAGCATGAGATAGAGAGAGATGGTATAGGACAAACGGGCAACAGCTAGAGGATGCAAGCAAATTAAAGGTGTAGATATGTACAGCAAACCCACAAGAAATCTATTAGGACCATCAAACTTTATTGTTTCTTGAAATTCATTTTGAGCATTACATTCGGCACCCACAGGAATTCTACACCCCCTCCTATATAAACCACCCTGCCTATTGGCTGGTGTTCATCCTCACATCACCCAGTTAGTTGATCATCGATTATAGTAGCACTTTGAGAGTTGAAGCCGAAGTAAGGTAATGCATATATCCTATCGTTCGTTCTCATAAGTAGTTTATACAAGGGTACGGTGTAGTGGGCACTTAATTTGTTTCGATGTTGTTATTGTATTGCAAGTAATTCAATTAATTGCACTTTGAGAAAGCAAGTTGGTTTGTAAAGCATATATAACTTTGTCCCGAATGGGGGGAGATAGAATATGTAGTTGATTCAATGGATTGTTAATTTTTAAACTAAAAAATTAGGAGTAAGTGTTAATTGAGTGTGTGAGTGCGCATGATATAGGTAAATCAATCGGAGCTAGAGAAGGAAGGAAGGAATGGTGCGTCCTCTGGATGTCCGTACATTGCCGAGGGCAGAAGTGCCAACGTCGCAACAACGGGCGGTGGAGGAGTTCTGGAGGAGGAAGCAGGAAGAGATTAAGGACACAGTGAAGTTTAACGAGCATGAAATCCCCATGGCCCGCCTCAAGAAGATCTTTTGCGCTCAGAATGGTAGCATGATGATGACCTTCGACACGCCAGCCTTCATGTCAAAGGCATGCGAGCTCTTCGTGCAGGAGCTCGCCATCCGTGCTTGGATAAGCACCGAGTCCCACCACCGCTGCACCATACTAGAGTCGGACATCGCTGAGGCCATTGCCACCACCGAGTCCTATGACTTCCTCGTCGACATCCTCCATGCTCATTGGGCTGAGCACAACTCCACTCCTCATCCCAGGCCTATTAGGAAGCGTCGTAGGTCAACTGATCAATCGTCTACATCCCTCCATCCTCCCCACCAGCACCAAGTTCTGAAGTTTGCTGGATATGCTCCACATATTCCTATTCCTCCCTCTCCAATGCCAACAGTCATTGACCACATGTCGTTATCATTTCCGTTTCAAGGAGGTCTAGCATTTGATCATCTGTTCCCTTCGCAGTTCCCATGCCCTTTACCAGTGACCAACAACAATGTCCCTACTGTTGCTACTACCATTGAGTTGAACCATATCCTGCTGGAGGATGTTGAGAGTCTTGAGACCAATAGTACTATACATGCTAGTGGTACCGCCAATGGAAATAGTCATATTGATGTTGATTCCGCTGTTGGTGTTGATGATGGTCAGCTCCACCAACATGAGAAAGAGACTATTATTAATCATCATCAAAATGTGGTGCATGAAAGAGTTGATGTAGAAACTATTGCTGCTGCTGGTACAAGAGGGAACAGGTACAACATTAATGGGGATGAAGTGGAGAGAGTCGACGAGCCTTTGTTGGACAAGTTTTTGGAGGAGATCCAGATAAATGAAGACTTGTTGTCCTTGGACACAACCTCTGACGATATTCTTCCACTTATTAGTACTATACTCGACGTGGAGGAATTCATTAATGACCCATATGTTCTTGATGATGTTTTCTCCAGCCCAAGCACCAACACCACCAACAACTAAATGAAGTAAAGGTATTGATCAGATCATAAGGAGGAGGAAGCATATACATATGGTTAATGCATCTACCGTGTTTCTAGATACCTAGTGCGCTCTAAGCTTTTATGTATGCAGGTGGTGTTAGAGCTCTGAATAAAACAAGGAATAACTTTGCGCGTATGTGATGCAGTTGTATACTTTTTATTGTGTTTGCTTCCATATATGTCTGATGTTGTAAAAGTGCTTTTGAATGCAGAATAGAGAATGTTGCGGGACAATACATTTCCCTATCAATCTTGATTAGCTTTTTTCTAGATTTGTAACCTTAGGATAGTTTGATATATAGCAGCTACTTCGAAGTGCATAGAGTGTAGCTAAAATGACATGTTGGACCTTTGGAGAGTAGGGCCAAGGAATCGGAATGGCCCAACGAGCAATAGATATACAAACCTAGCTACGACGTGGTAAAATGTTAGAGGAGTTACCAAAAAAACAACTCCAAAGAATCAGTGAGTCAGATTTCTGTGCCAAGGTTATTTGGTGAAATATATTGCACGAAAATCCAAGACGGATAGCATTTGCAAATCAGAATTGTCTCACAGAAAAAATATCTTGATTTAGTCCACCTTCCAATTTTTTTTGCCGAATTGGCACTATTGGGACAAGGATAAGCGGAATTGGCATGGTCTCGACGCAATTTGCAATTTTAACGCCCAAGACCGTCCAGGGGAGGGACGGACAGCCAGGATGACGCCACACAAGCAGTGGCGAACGCAGGACAGAAATAGAGGGAGTGCTTAAGCTAATGTAATAAAATTGCACAAAACATACATAATACATTTGAATGTCTAATGCAATCCAAATTCATACATAAATAAATAAGAGACAAAGCAAAAATATAAAATGAACTTAAAGTAGTACCTGGCTAATGAACATAACAATCCAAATACGTATAGATACATGT
The DNA here is from genome assembly GCA_036346405.1 of Phyllostachys edulis. NCBI lineage: Eukaryota > Viridiplantae > Streptophyta > Magnoliopsida > Poales > Poaceae > Phyllostachys > Phyllostachys edulis. Next base: position 20,271,482 of record CM070566.1, read on the forward strand.
GAGTAGCAATCTGTGGAATAATAGTAGCTAAATTAGCGTGACAATCAGAAAATTGTGAATAATTGCAAACATTGAAATGAAATGGAAGTATGGAACATACCGCAAAACCACTAGCTATGACTAGGAGCGGGAGGCAAATCCATTCTACGAGATTTCATCTGTTGAAAACGATCCATGATTGTTTTATCATCAGAAAATTGTGACAAGTAGACAACAATACAACATCACATATTCTGTTCACAACATCATCTCAACATCACATTAATATTATCATTGATATTAACTGAGTGAGTTATGAATTTTACCTCAGCTCACCTTCTTATTTGTGAGTTGTGACCATATATAATTATCTCAGTGACTCAAGACACACATAACACATTCCCCATTTCTTCAATTCTTCTATTTCCTTCTTCTGGCGCAGCAGTGGCTCCCTTTCCCCATTTCTTCGGCGCGATGGCGCCCCAGCCAAGCTTCATGACGGCGGCTCCGCCTCGTGCCGCCTCCTCTTGGTCGCGCGCCCGCGCCTCCTCTTTGCTCGGCCCGCCCTCCTCCTCCTACCTCCGACCCGGCACCGCTTTGCTTCTTCTTTGCGTCTGGCCCGGCCAGCTCGACCTCGGCGCCAGCCGCCTCGGCCTCGATTCTTGAGGCTCGCCGCCTCGCCCTCGGCCATTGCCGCTCGCCCTCATTGGCTGCTGGCTCTCAAATCCTCCGTCCTCCCGGGCCTTCGCCTCGCCCAATGCCGCCCTTCGCCGCCTCGCCATTGTCATTGTCGGCGCGTGTGCAGATGTGCCAGTCACCAGTGAGTTGTTTGTGAATTAGGGATTTGAGAGATGGGGATTTTGGGGAGTGACCGAGTGGGTTGTGGCCGAATGGGGATTTGGGGATTTGAGGATTGTGAAAATGGGCCTATAACATTGGATTATGCAAAGAATATGGCCCAAGCGGCCCAAATATGCTTGCAGTGTTGAATGCTGAGCGCTTCTTCCTTGCAGTACTTCTTCCTTGCCGTGCTTCTGCGCCTTCCTTCATGGGCTCTTGGCTACTGCTTCTGCTTGCGCCACCGCCAGCCAGCCGGTGCTTCCTCCATTGAATGGACCAGGCAGAGGAGATGCAGCATGCGGGGTCTCCAGGGGCACACCAATGGAGCCGGTGTGCACGCCCCTGCGTGCACCGGTGTTGCCTTCGCCCCTACACACAAGCCTCATCCGTTGCACCCACGGACAGACAGGCTTGTCCGTCCCTCCCACCTACGACAGCCGCAGGATTGCCGCGCGTGTCTGTCCGTCCCGCGTGGAGGCCCCGGACGGACCGTCCATCCGTCCCGTGTGCGGAGGCCGCCTCAGTCGGCCGGCCGGCCCACCGGCCCACGTTTAGTTTATTTGCGTTCAGTTTATTACTTCATTGTTAATGGACGCAGATTAATGAATGGGAAGTCCCTCCCACCTGCAGCAGACGCGGGATTGGCGCCACATCGCGCGTCTGTCCATCCCGTGTGGAGGCCCCGGACGGACCGTCCATCTGTCCTACGTGCGGAGGCCACCTCAGCCGGTCGGCCCGCGTTCAATTTATTACTTCATTGTTAATGGACGCAGATTAATGAATGGGAAGTCCCTCTCACCTGCGGCAGCCGCAGGATTGCCGCCACGTCGTGCGTCTATCTGTCTCGCGTGGAGACCTCAGACGGACCGTCCGTCCGTCCCATGAGCGGAGGCCGCCTCAGCCGGCCGGCCCGCGTTCAGTTTATTACTTCATTGTTAATGGACGCAGATTAATGAATGGGAAGGAAGAAGAGAGTCAGGACACATGAATACCACTGGTTTCAACAACTCTTCTAGGATCTCTTGTGCTTTTGCAAGCCTTGCATCAATGACATTGGCAGGTAACTCAGCTTCAATCACGATATGCAGGGGATCATCCAAGTGTTCGTAGCCAGGTCATCCTTTGAGTTGTTCCTCCTTTAAGAAAGAAAAAGAACAAGTGAGCATTTCAAGCTTGCTGAACACAATAAGAAGATTAGTGCCTGCTGCCTATTGACTACGAGCAAATCCATTAGTTGTGACTAATTAGGACTAATTAAATACTCGTACTAATTTGGCTATAAATTCCAAAATGCAATTTTATTGTGCTATATTTGTATGTATATTTTGTATGTTATGTGTGTATATTGTTACGCTATATTCACAGGAAAACGGAGAACTAGAAGTGTTGACATTTTAAATGGAGTTGCAATGTAGCTTTTGATAGATAAAATTGATGATATTTCGGAATGCACATTACATGCCACGCGGGGTTTGGTTAGATGCACTACATGATACACATGCGGTTTTATTGGAATCGGGATAAAGGAGGAATTAGGGTTAGGGTTAGGGTTATAGGGAAATTAGGGATCGGGTGTTAGGTTTTAGAAACTATGGTTTCATGATTTCATCGGAGACATAACATCGCATGTACCCCGATCAATAGGACATTCTTTGTTAATTTATCAGCTTAATATGGATGATATTCTTTAATACTGTATTGTACCACAAGCTAGCTAAGCTTGTCCATATACTAACTAAGGGAAATGTTTGGCATGCAGATCATATAACACCGTACCATAGCCTTCGAAATACACACGAGTCGAAAGCTATGGTACGGTGCTAAATAATGAAGGTAATTACAAGAAAAAGGTACTAAGACATAAGAAAGTAGTAAAGAAACTTAATAGTTCATAAATTAATTTTTAGAAAATATAAATCCTTAAGGCTCGTATGAGTAAGTCTTCACATCTAAGTAATTCACACTCAATTAATTATGATTAAGGTAACTAATTAACTATGAGTCATTATGTGCTATCAAATTTATTACGGTAACGTAAATTCAACCACTTTATTTTGCGCTAATGTAACTAGCACTACTCATCTACTAATTAATTACAACTACTTAACTAACTGACACTAACTAATTATGACTTTATAAATCGTAACTAATTAACTAGGCCACGAATAAATACGTAGGATTAATATAACAACGACTAATTCGTTACGGCCTATTGATCGTAACTAACTAAATAACAAAAATTTAATAACGCCTAAACGATAAGAACTATATTTATTACACATAAGTAACTACAACTAATTAACTACACATTTAATAAAGACAATTCATACGAGAAAAAAGTACCAGTTAATATGGCCGCTAATGACGGCACTTAACAATTTTTAATCGTCCGCGAAAATAAAACCAACCAGGACGACGAAAATGAAAGCGAGCGAGGAAGAGTGTGAGCGAAGAGTCTCGCTCACTTCCTCGGAATTCATAGCACGAACGAGACGAAATCGCGTGACGCTAATGACAGGAGGGAAATTTTGCACGGGCGCACGGATGCGATTGAAAGACGGTGAGGGAATAGAAAGGAAAGGGAATAAAGGGGAGATTCTCGGTCACACCACGATGTCTGAATGTCATGGGTGCACTGATCCTAATTTATTTGTTATAATTAAGTAGTCTGAATTAATTAGGAGGCTAGAAATACTCATATTAATTTAATCCTACTAATTAGATCGTGTCACGAGGAGCTTTCAATAGGCAGGAGGCACTGATCTTCTTATTGTGTTCAGCAAGCTTGAAATGCTCACATGTTCTTTTCATTTCTTAAAGGAGGAACAACTCAAAGGAAGACCTGCCAATGCCATTGATGCAAGGCTTGCAAAAGCACAAGAGATTCTAGAAGAGTTGTTGAAACCAGTGGTATGCATATGTGTCCTGACTCTTATCTTCATTTCCATTCATTAATCTAAGTCCATTAACAATGAATAAATAAACTGAACGCAGGACGGACAGACGGACCAGGGCGGCCTACACGCGGGATGGACGGACACGCGACATGGCGGCAATCCCGTGGCTGTCGCGGGCGAGAAGCATGGACGAGCCTGTTCATCCGTGGGTGCGACGGATGAGGCTTGCGTGACAGTATCTTGGCCGTCCGTTCCTCTCCGGACAGTATTGGACGTCAAAATTGTAAATTGCGTCAAGACTATGCCAATTCCGCTAATCCTTGTCCCAACAGTGCCAATTTAGCAAAAACGTCACACCTTCCGAGCCATCAAACCCACTAAGTCTATGTCACGGACATAATTTGAGATGGCTTTTTTCAATTCGAAAATTCAAATATTTATATCTTTTGAACCGATTGTCCAATTCTTGATCCGTTTGAACCCATCGTGTTTCTTACAATGAGATCTTCAAAACTAGACCCCACTTGTATATATTTAAACTTAGTAAATGATACCATTAGACATTGCTTCCAATGTTCCATTAGAAAAAATAAAATTTTCCACACTTCACTTTTTGATGTTCCATTATTTCATGGGTGATATTCCCGAGGGAATGAATGGGGAAGGTATTAGATTTTTCTGGTAGATAAAATAAAATATTCTACGCATTTAGTTTCAATATTACAACACTTCATCGACGATATTTCGCCGTTTTTCATTTCAGTATTCCAATAGTTCATCATCGATGTTGCACATATTAAAGTTCTATGTCCCATACATTTGGTTTCAATGTTCCAATGATTCATGGACAATATTCCAATAGTAGGACAAGTGTGAATTCATGAGGTGGGAGACAAAATGAAGCAATTAGCTAACAAATTTAATGAACTAATCGTGCAAAAAAATGAAAATTAGGAACACAAAAAAGACATAGACATTCGGCAAAAAAAAAAACTGAAAAAAGAATATTGCAACTAAATGAAAAGATGATGATTGGCTATTGCTTCATGTGTGCCCTGTGAGCGCCTTCCTACATCCATGCATGGTTGAATCCCTCCTCTAAACGATGGTGGTGGAAGCTAGAGTCGGAGGCGAGGCCGTAATTGGTGAGGTTCTAGTTCCTTTTTCGAAGGTTCATCAGGTCGTTAGCGCTGCGATTGGATTAAGGTTTTGGCAGTTGCAAGAGGGCGATTCATCCGATAAAGAAGATATTATCTTGACGGAAGTGGAAGTTGAAAAGAAGGATGATTATCGGACATCAGCTTTGTCCGACAACTTTTCGAAATCTAGTCAAGGTAATAGAGTTCTATCTCCCATCTCACCTAGTTGTTGCAGATCATTGCAAGTTGGAGGTAGGGGGCTTATGCCAAGGTTCGTCTTCAAAGATGGCAGATGATCTGGTTTGTGGTGATGCCATTGCTGCGGGGTACTCTCCAGCAGAGCTCCGAGAGGTGGGGTTAACCTCGGGCCGGAGCAAGCAATGGGGTGGTGGTGGGCGACCATGGCAGGGTCCTCTCCTGCCTCCTCGCAAGTTGCCTCTAATGACGGTGGGCCATGCAATTGATCGAGTTTGTTCAACCAAACTACCTTGGTCGGTGCAAATCGGTAATCAGGCATTTGTTCTGCCGGATATGGTAGCCAATTCAATTTTGAATGGAGCAGAAGTTTTGCTGGAATTAACATAAAGTCCAAATCAGGAGGATGCTATTGTTTCCGGGCCAGGCCCATCAGAGTTCTGGCCGTGTAACAGATTGGCTCATGCACAGTGAGGGAATAGAAAGGAAAGGGAATAAAGGGAAGATTCCCGGTCACATCACGATGTTTGGGTGTCACGAGTACGTTGGTCCTAATTTATTTGTTATAATTAATTAGTTTGAATTAATTAAGAGGTTAGAAATACTCATATTAATTTAATCCTACTAATTAGATCGTGTCATGGGATGCTATCAATATGCAGTAGGCACTGATCTTCTTATTGTGTTCAGCAAGATTGAAATGTTCACATGTTCTTTTCATTTCTTAAAGGAGGAACAACTCAAAGGAAGACCTGGCTACGAACACTTGGATGATCCCCTGCATATCATGATTGAAGTCGAGTTACCTGCCAATGCCATTGATGCAAGGCTTGCAAAAGCACAAGAGATCCTAGAAGAGTTGTTGAAACCAGTGGTATGCATATGTGTCCTGACTCTTATCTTCATTTCCATTCATTAATCTGAGTCCATTAACAATGAATAAATAAATTGAACACGGGACGGACAGACGGACCGGGGCAGCCTCCACGTGGGACAAACAGACGCGTGACATGGCGGCAATCCTGCGGCTGTCGTGGGCGGGAGGCATGGATGAGCCTATTCGTCTGTGGGTGCAACATACAAGGCTTGCGTGACAGTATCTTGGCCGTCCATTCCTCTCTGGACAATATTGGATGTCAAAATTGTAAATTGCATCAAGACTATGCCAATTCTGCTAATCCTTGTCCCAATAGTGCCAATTCAGCAAAAAGATTCGATATTGCTTCTATTGATGCGGGTGATTTTTATGTAAAATTCCATCTAAAAAATCGAGATGATGATTTCCAATGGGTTCTTGTGGCTATTTACGATGCAGCTCAATGATGATTTCTAATGGGTTCTTGTGGCTATTTACGGTGCAGCTCAAGCTCAGTTCAAGGAGAAGTTCCTTAATGAACTTGTTCATGCCTGCAGGAAAGAATCACTTTCCATTTTAGTTGACGGTGATTTTAATATTATTAGACATTCGGGTGAAAAAAATAATGATAATTTCGAGGATAGATGGCCTTTTTTGTTCAATGTAGTGATGAACACTTTGGACTTAAGGGAAATTGATTTATCTGGTAGACAATATACTTGGGCCAATTCGTTAGACAATCCGACCTTTGAAAAGCTGGATAGGGTCTTAATGAGTACAAATTGGGAACATAAATCTCCCTTGGTTACAGTCAATGCTCTTGAAAGATCTTTGTCAGACCACACACCTTTGCTTTTAAACACGAAAGCGACTTCTTATCGAGGGAATCAACCTTTATTTAAATTCGAATTAGGTTGGTTCAATAGGGATGTGTTTAAGGAAATGGTGATGGATGTGTGGACTAACACTACTACAGGAAGCCACATCACGACGGTTGGAACCTTCATCACAGACGGTTTCCGAATCGTCTATGTTTGTTGGTCTGTGATAACAGGATATTATCACAGATGGTAAAAACCGTCAGGATACGAAATATCACGACGGTTTTACTAAAAACCGTCAGGAAGGCTAGTATCACGCATAGCTTTGGACTAAAACCGCTCGTGATCGAGAATATCACGACGGTTCTAAATAAAAACCGTCAGGATTTGTGAATATCACGAGCGGCTTTTTGTTTAAAACCGCTCGTGATATTCTCGGATCACGACGGTTTATTTTTATAACCGTCTGTGATATTCTCGGATCACAGATGGTTTGTTTTGATAACCGTCTGTGATACTTGCCTTTACAAACGGTTTTAACAAAAAACCGTCTGTGATAGCTCATACCCCTGACCACAATTTTGCTGTTTTCCTGGCTAGCCTCAGGAATTGCTAGCCATGCCCTCTGAAAACAAGCATGCACAAAAACATATTCAAGCATGCACAAAAACAGATTCATTAGAGATAATCAATTGTTGACAACTCAAAGTGATCATTACTCAAAATAAATTACAAAAGATCGCATTTGTTCAAGTATTGTCGCTATAGTTACAACTGGATTACAATTGTTTACGTTGAGAGGTGTCGGCGGGGTGATGCCCTTGATTGGCGACGGAGTGAAACTCTCCATTGTCGTTAATGATTTCTGTGTTGATAAAGGTGCAGAGCTTCCCTCGAATGTCCTTGATCTCTTCCGCAACGAGTGAATCACATTGTAAATCCAAGACCTGTCGCTACCAATTAAGAGTAAAGTGGTAAGCTATATATATTTAAATTTATAATTAGGAAATAATTATTTCGAGATTGACAAACCTCAGGATCCTTCTTCCTAGCTCTAAGGATTAGTTGCATATGATAGCGCACGTAGATTGCACATAACTCATCATCTTTTTCTCAAGGCGACCGCAAAAATAGAATTACATATATAGGTATAGTCAGTTCGAGACGCGTTATTATGAAGTATGATATAGGATTATCGTGTTGTAGCGCGTACCGAAAATCCATCCTGTGTGTTAGTTGGGCGCTCTTTCCATCGTATATTCCTTTGTTGGCAACATAATTGATGAACGACCTACATGATTCGAAAAAGTTATCCTCGGCCATTTCAAACGAATGAAGACTACAATAGAGTTATGTAAGGAGGAAATGAGCATACCTCTCGAGTATTCCTCTTAGAATGCTGAAGTCGTGCTTGTTGCGGTTTAGGGAATCAAGGTATATCACATGGTTCCTCTTGGGTATAATAACTAAAAGGATCCAGTGGTACCTACTCATGTATGTCGGTATAGTCATTAAACCTAAGTTCGTGCTGCATATAAAGTACAAATGAAATTTGTATAGCAAGTAGTGACACTTACCCCGGTTGTAGGGCACCACTATGTACTTCATGTTCATCTCAGAGAAGCAATGACCTCGTTATGTATTTCTCGACGAAGGATCGAGTCTTCTTGGATGGTTTGCAACGACACCACGTGTGGGTCGAGAAACCCACCGGTTCTTTCCATTCCGGACATTTTGCAAAGATGTATCTATACATAAGCAATGAGTTGTGATATTTATCGGTATTACATGAATGTAGAACTTGATTGTACGCACTTACAGTGTCCAACATCGTAGAAGCGAGACGTCGAGGCCAACGAGGTTGAATAGTTCATATAAGTCGTTGAACGACGAAGTACCTCGTCCCGTTGAAGAAATGCTTGTCCTCGTATCTGACGGTGATTCCAGTATCGCACCCCTTCTTTCGCACCCCTTCTTTTGGGTCTTGTCCAAGTACCAGGCATGCAAAGCCTGACAAGCATATCCAGCGTGCATTAATACTGTGTCAGAGCACAACGGTTTTCGATGATGTAGTTCCGGTATCGCGGACTTCCTGCACTTCCTGACTTGGGAGGCGCTTTAACGTTCGTCGATTTCGATTTGGCCTTAGCGATTGGCGGCGTCTTCTTGTGAGACGACTTCGAACCGACTGACGGCACGCTTTTGTTTGTTCCTTCGGCGTCTTCTCCACAGAATTGAAGAGGTGGCCTTCGAGGCGAAACATGAGGTGGAGTCATCGAGGGTCCCGTTGGAGAGGAATGGTCGTGTCGGATCGCAGACCTTCTGGGTCTAGGCGATGTCCTTCTTGGGCCATCGGATAAAAGAGAGGACGGTATCCCTAGTGTTGTGATCTCTTCGTTCGGGCAAATCTTCACGGACGGCTCGAAATTGACATGTACCATATCCACCGACCTGGCGTAACTGCGCCACCACTGGCACCGTCTTTGCCGCCTTCCTCGTATGGATACACCATCCCTGCAGTGACCTCAATACAAAGGGACCCATCCATCCTCACTTGGAGCTTACAGTATGTCGGCTCCTACAAAACGATCACGCAATTAGCTAAGGCGTCCTATAGGTCTATCTTTGGTGCATTCCATAGATGTACGTTACCTTGATGTCGCTCTATCGGTAATCGGACGTCGTCATGTTCACAATTATGCGCGACACGACGCTACTCCGACGCCGAGGAGGATCGCCTCCCGAATTAGCGGGCGGCTTATGCATCGCTGGCTCATGAGTATATCCATTTGACTCTGCAATGCTTGCATCTCGTGCTTGAAATTGGTTAGTAATCATCTGCACTAACCGGTTGTCGTGCTCGCCTTGGATCTCTTCCTAGTCCTATACGTGCAGTAGTCGTCCGCGAATCCATGACTCCAAGGTACGTTAAGCCCAAGGCCTCGCGTGTGACCCGAGTGCTCCTTGTTTTCCAAGGCCGTAGATAGTATATCCTTCTCCCTGTCTGCATGGAAGGAGCCTTGGGAAGCTTGGGCAGTCAAGTCACGCTGCAAGAGGTCATCACGTTATTATAGGCACTACGAAGTTATGGGCTTATTAACAACTTAGTAGTTCCACATATTTACCACACGTTGGGACACTTCCTGGTCTACCGGGTTTGTGAAGGAGATGCTGCCCGAAGACGAGACTTGTGCCCTCGCTTTTAACCAGCTTAGGGAACGCGGGTCTGTGACATCAGGAAACGGGTTCTCCTTCTCCGCCACCCATTCCTCGTATTTACCCGCGTACCCAGCGGTGCCGAGTCTATGCGGGTGAGTGTTTCGTGTCCGAGAGCTTTGTGCCGCACTTTGCTCCTAAATTCGCCGTCGTTTTCATAGCCACAAAGGTGTCCCATGCTTCCGCGTCAAGAATCCATACTTGTCGCGAAGGCGTCGACCGTGTTCACGTACTTCGTGACAAGAATGCTCTTGAAGGTCCTCCACGATTTACCCATCGTGAGCATCGCCATCCGTCGCACGCGTGCCACATGTGCTTCTAGAATAATGAACTTCTCTGAAAGTTCTCGCCCACAATAGCTTTTCGCTTCTTTCACAGTCCTTCCACCTTGGTGTGGTGATGAGGACCCGTTCCCTTGCAAGTATCCCGCAGATGGTCCGGAATCTCGTCGCTGATCTCTTGGGACTCAGAGGGACCCCAAAGTCACTGACCTTCGTAATGACCAGTCGGCCCGTAGGCATTTTCGATTGTCCTCTACCATCTCGCTTCCGTGTCATTATCGTCGACGGTGACGGCGACCTCGTCGGCGCCTCTTCCATCTCAAGCAAGCGTCGGTGATTGGCGGTGAAGATGCCTCTGCCATCTCGCTTACTTGCTATCTATATAAGTTACTTATGCAATAAAATGGATTGCAAGTGTCCCAAATTAACATATACATTTAAACTTAATAATATGCTCAACATGTGCAATATTAGCAAATAATCATAATTAATTCCAGATAAATATGAAACAATTAATCTCGGGAAGAAGTACAGAGGTTGACTATAGAGATCAAGATGGCAAATGAAAAGTTGAATGAGCTCATACAGACTACTAACATTCCTTAATCCACCAAATTCTCTAAGGAGTTTACTTCATCGAGGTCGACACCTTTGGAGTGTACCATTTGTTTCATGCCGTGGAGGACCGGCATGAAACAAAGGTACACTCAAGTGTGTCGAGATCGACGAAGGAAATGCTAAGCAAAGGTTTAATCCTGTAGGGCTCGCCGCCTCCCTACTCCTATTCTAACACTCCTAACACTCCTTAATGCACGAAGCAAAGGTTTAATGCTTCATGTACAGAAGACTAGCCTTTAATGAAGATATAGAAACAAAATAGAATCAAGTAAAACTTTCTTTCTGGATTGATGATATTATGTGCTCTCAGAAGGAGAGTAGCTAAAGAACAAGTCTCTGCCATCTCAATCCTATTGTCTATACTCTTCATTAAATGAATATGATAATATAAATTCAAACTATGAGCTCTAAACAATACTTTGCTTAACTGTCAAATGATCTCAACTGTTAACGAAAACAGATTAAACTTCCAGTCAAACAGAGGTTGACTACAGAGATCAAGATGGCAAATGAATATGATAATATAAATTCAAACTATGAGCTCTAAACAATACGTTGCTTAACTGTCAAATGATCTCAACTGTTAACGAAAACAGATTAAACTTCCAGTCAAACAGAGGTTGACTACAGAGATCAAGATGGCAAATGAAAAGTTGAATGAGCTCATACAGACTACTAGAAGAATCACAAACTAGTCATTAGATTACCAACGAAAACCGAATACTCTCAATAGAACTCAACATGAAGAATCGTAATAACTAGCTTTCAACCAAAAGTAACCAATTAACAATACATCATATTGACAAGAGCAAGTAATACAATAGAGCTCAAGTATGAACTAACTATCACATTCAATCTCAGTATAAGACAGAGTTCTTCACAGAGCATGTCAACAAAGTCCACTGGTCAATTTGCAATATCTTCAGTATTAGATTCAGAAATCAGAGCTAATACAGATCAAGGTATCAACTAGCACTGCAAATATATATATATATATATATATGCAAAGATCAACCGAACTGCCACAGAGGAGCAATACTCATAGAGAGGATGCCGCACAAGAACTCACGATTGCATGACACTATTCCAACATATTGATTGATGATATTATGTGCTCTCAGAAGGAGAGTAGCTAAAGAACAAGTCTTTGCCATCTCAATCCTATTGTCTATACTCTTCATTAACTGAATATGATAATATAAATTCAAACTATGAGCTCTAAACAATACTTTGCTTAATCGTCAAATGATCTCAATCATAATCTAAAATAGATTAAACTTCCAGTCAAACAGAGGTTGACTACAGAGATCAAGATGGCAAATGAAAAGTTGAATGAGCTCATACAGACTACTAGAAGAATTAACAGTAGATCATATTGATAGTAGCAAGTAATACAATAGAGCTCAAGTATGAACTAACTATCATATTCAATCTCAGTATAAGATAGAGTTCATCACAGAGCATGTCAACAAAGCCCACTAATCAACAAAGGCGAACTGCCACAGAGGAGCAATACTCACAGAGAGGATGCCACACAAGAACTCACGGTGCAAGGAGGAGACCGACACGGGGAGGAGGACGGCGCGGGGAGAAGGCCGGTGTAGAGGGAGGAGGACGGCAGGGAGAGAAGGCCGGCAGAGGGAGGAGGCCCACACGGGAGGAGGACGGCGTCCGAGGTCGAGGCGGCGACGCCGGGCTTACTGGCGGGAGGTGAACGAGGCGCCGAAGTCGGGCCGCCGCACCGAGGTCGAAGGTGCCGAGGTCGGGGCGCCGAGGTCGGGGCAGCAAAGCACCGAGGTTGACGGCGCCGAGGTCGGGCGCCGAGGTTGGGGCGGCAAGACCGAGGTCGGGGCGCCAATGTCGGGGGCGGCGCCGAGGTCGTGGTCGGCGGTAAACTACCAAGCAGCCCTAAACCCTAGAGGAGGCGAACGAGCGCGAGAGCCTAAGGGACGCGAGAGAGAAGTGACAAGTGAGAGCAAAACCCTAGCGCTTCGCTTTATAAAAAGTATATCACGCATAGCTTTATGAGAACTGCTCAGGATATGTAAATATCACACACGGTTCTATTATAGAACTGCTCGTGATATTATTATCACGAGCGGTTCTCATCGAAACCGCTCAGGATATATTATCACTGACGGTTGTATTACAAAACCGCTCGTGATAGCTCAAAAACTCGATGACAATTTGACAATTTGTGATATCCTCGACAAAACATAGTGAACTCGGTGAGACATAAATATCCCGACAAAACATAGTGAACTCCGGTGAGACAAGTATGATGACAATTATGACAAGTCCATATGAATTCTAACCGGTGACAAGTATGATGACAAGTTCATAACACATTTGACTTCAAAATTTCATATCTAATTCAACTCAACTCCAAATCAAGTGAAACCAATTTTGATACTCCACATTACAATGTACGCCCACACATTGACATCAATATCAAATATGACAAGTCCATAACAAGTTCATAACACATTTGACTTCAAAATTTCATATCTAATTCAACTCAACTCCAAATCAAGTGAAACCAATTTTGATACTCCACATTACAATGTACATCCACATTGACATCAATATCAAATATGACAAGTCCATAACAAGTTCATAACACATTTGACTTCAAAATTTTATATCTAATTCAACTCAACTCCAAATCAAGTGAAACCAATTTTGATACTCCACATTACAATGTACGTCCACATTGGTTATCACAGATGGTTCTCGTTTGAATCTATGCAGATAATATCACGAGCGGTTCTCACTCTGAAACCGTCGTGATAATCTTCAATCACGCATTTGCGGTCTTTATTGAGAACCGCTCAGATATTACTGACGGTTCTCTACTAGAACCGCTCGTGATTGGGATTATCACAGACGGTTTAGAATAGAACCGCTTGTGATAATACACGACGGTTCTATTTACAAACCGTCGTGATATATGACTATCACTGCATTTATTCTAAAAATACCGCTCGTGATAGGCTTCGCGCCACCCGCCGGGACATACCCAATACGATTTGTTCCAAAGGAACCGTCTGGGATGGGGCATCTACTATAGCCTGTTTTGTAGTAGTGTAAGGAAAATAGAGGCAATTCTGCCTTACAAATTTAGCAATGTAAGGTTAGAGCACTTCGTCAATATCTTGGCGGTTGGGCTAAAAATATCAGTGGAACACATAAAAAAGAAATGATAGAACTTAATGTTTTAATTGACAAGCCAGATAAAAAAAAGCTGAGTTTGGAAGGCTGTCTGATGAAGAACTTACTCTTAAAAAAATTGCAAATGAGCGTTTGGCTCAGCTTTTAAGGGAAGAAGAAGTTTAGTGGTACCAAAGGTCCAAGGTGAAATTTCTTTTGGAGGGAGATAGAAATACTCTTTTTACCACTTGATTGCTAATGGTAAACATCGAAAACAAAGAATTTTTCAGCTTGAACTGGAAGAAGGGATAATTCGGGGTGATGTACGATAAAAAAGTATATCACCAATTATTATAAAGGTCTGTTTGGACCATCCGAAGTCAATAATTTATCCATGATGGAAGATTATAGGACTGATATTCCTCAAGTCTCAGATACGGAAAATAATTTCCTTACGGCGCCTTTCACTGAGAAGGAGGTGAAAGAGGCCATCTTTCAAATGGAACATAATAAATCACCTAGGCCGGATAGTTTCCCAGCTGAGTTCTATCAAGTATTTTGGGAAGTCATTAAGAATGATGTGATGGCCATGTTTCGTGATTTTCGTAGTTGCTCATTGCCTCTTTTTAGCTTGAATTTTGGGATCATTACTTTCCTTCCAAAAAAAACAAATGCTAAACAAATTGAATAGTATAGGCCTATTTGTCTTTTAAATACTAGTTTTAAAGTGTTTACAAAAGTGGCCACAAATAGAATGACTGGTGTAGCTCAAAAGGTTGTTAGATCGTCGCAGTCGGCGTTTATGCCGGTGAAAGCATCTAGGCCCCTAAAAATTGTTTTGGTAATTAATGACAATATATGAATATGGGATTAACATGTTTATTGAGTATTTACAAGGTTAAATCCCATTGGTGAATGTGTTGATGCAAAGTGACATGCGAAATGGACTACACGAGGATCTTTTTGCTCAAAGACAAGGTACAAGTAGTCTAGGATCTCTTTTTCATTTTACCGGTCTAGGAGTTTTGGATGAAAGACCGGATTATAGGATAAACACCGTACTATTAAGAGGGATCATGGCTAGTAGCTTGATAGCATGTTCTTGTGCAATATGGATCAATTTAGGATCATGCATGCATTTGAATTTAAACTTGAAATAAAATTGAAAAGCTCTCAGTGTTTCTGTCCAAAATCGGTAGTACCGCAGTTATACTTGCGGTCGTACCGCTTGGTGCGGTATGACCGGAGTTTACTCGGCGGTAGTACCGCATTTTGAAGGGAACAGCCAAATAAATATTCAAGCGGAACGACCGGCTCCTTGAACGGTCGTACCGCATCGCGATCATTCCGCATTTTAGTTGGCGGTTCTGTAAAACCAGAAGCGTTGCAAATCGCCTCAGAATCTTTCTTGAAAATCGGTCGTACCGCTCATGGGCAATGGTCGTACCGTTGGGCGGTCGTTCCGAATTTTGTGAGGCGGTTCAATAAAAACAAAACAAGTGCAAATCTGCTCTAAAACTTAATCTGGAAATCGGACGTTCCGCTCTTAGGGAATGGTCGTACCGGCCTGCGGTCATTCCGATGTTTTTACGGCGGTACAAAAATTCCAGAACCAATGCAAATCTTTAGCAAAACACGAAACCCTACGAACGGTCGTATCGCTTCAGATAAACGGTCGACCAGAACAAATCGGACGTCTGCGAATTTGCTATGCGCGTCGCCCGACTGGGAATTCAACGGCTACTTTTTCCTTTTTTAGTATCTGTTCTAGTCGTTGACTGTGCTCAGTCAGAAGTGCGGTCGTACCGCACTTTGTACTGCGGTCGTTCCGATTTTGCCTGAAAACTTGGATTTCGTCTTCAACGGTCATAATTGTTGGTGGGGGCTATAAATACACCCCCACCTGCTCAAGTCAAGGCTGCTAGTGCCCATTTGACATTCATAGAGCCTTGAGAGCCTTTGCATTCACTCAACACTCAAAAACACTCTTGTGCATTTATTGTGAGCTTGTTGAGATACATTCAAGTGCATTCATTCTCCTAGTTGATCCATGTGCACTTGAGTGCCGTCAAGTGAAGACTTTGGTTTGTTACTCTTGGAGTGTTGCCGCACTCCTAGGCGGTTAAGTGGTGAAGCACGGTGATCTCTTCAAGAAGATTGTGAAGAGGCCCTGCAAGCTTGTGAGTGGTTCGGTGTTCACCATCTCCTGAGCGGAGGAAGAACAACCATAGTGACTTGAGGAAAGGCTTAATTAGTGGAGCCGGCTTGAGATGTCAAGCTCCTCAACGTGGACTAGTGAAGACCGCAAGTCTTCGATACTACGGAAAAACATCGTCGTGCCTTTGTGGTTATCTCTAGTCTTTACTTTCATATTTATTTTTTAGCTTGTTTATTGTGATTAATTTCCTAGCTAGAAGAATAACTTGTTTAGACTAAGTTGTTATTGGCCAAAATTGTTAAATTGCTAAAAGTTTAAAACCTCCTATTCACCCCCTCTAGTCGGTTATCCTTGATCCTACAAGTGGTATCGAGCTTGGTCTCTCATTGATTTAGACTTAACCGCCTAAAAGAGAAAAGGATGGCTAGTGAGGAATTGCTATAGAAAGGCTCCTTTATTTGATGGCTCAAATTATGCTTATTGGAAAATTAGAATGTCAATTTATTTAAAGGCCATGAGTCCAAGCATTTGGAAAATCGTAAATGATGGTTACGCTATGCCTCTTAATCCACTAGAACCCACGGATCAAGATACACGTAACTCTCATTTAGATGCCCAAGCTATGAATGCTCTCTTTGGCGCTTTGAACGCGGATGAGTTCAATAGAGTGAGTAACTTAGAAAATGCTCATGCTATTTGGACCACCCTCTCGGAAATCCATGAGGGTACATCCACGGTCAAAGAAGCCAAATTGCATAGGCTTCGGATCAAATATGAGACATTCATGATGTTGCCTCATGAAAACATCAATGAGATGTATTCACGACTCAACAACATTGTGAATGAGCTCAAAGGCCTTGGGACTAACCTTCTTGATGTTGATGTTGTGCGCAAGATGCTTAGGGCTCTCTCGGACAAATATGAGACATTGGTGACTCTATTTCTCAACTCACCTGAGTTGCCAAGGATGACACCAACGGGGCTCTTGGGCAACCTCATCACAAATGAGTTGTTCAAAAAGGACAAGGAAGAGCTTTTGAAGACATCTTCCTCAAAGAAGAAGATCACCGCTTTCAAGGCCAAGGCGGAATCATGCGATGATGAAGATGAAGAAGGAGATTCCGATGAGGAGTATGCACTTGTTGTGAGAAGGATGAAGAGGGTCATGAAGAGACGCCCCAATAGAAGCTACAACTTCGACAAATACAAGAAGGGACAATCCTTAAGTGACAAGAAACATTATAGCAACATTCGGTGCTATAATTGTGAAGAAAAGAGGCATATTGCTTCTCATTGTCCCGAAAAGAAGGATGACAAGAACAAGTCATTCAAGAAGAAGGAGTACAATGGCAAGAAGAAGCTCTTCAAGAAGCTTCACAAGGACGGCAAACATGAAGCCCACATTGGAGAGTGGGATTCAAATGATGAGTCAAGCGACTCCGATTCCGATGAGGAAGAGTCCCCCAAGAAGAAGGGACTAGTCGGCATCGCTATCAAGGAAGCACCATCACTATTCTCCACTCCTACTTGCCTCATGGCAAAAGGAGATAAGGTAAAATCCATTATTAATGATGAACCAACATATGATGAATTAATGGATATGCTTAATGATTTAAATGAATATCTTGGAAAAGAAAAATCAAAATATAAGGTCTTAAATAATGAATACAATACTCTAAAAGATTCTTATATGGAGCTTAAGGAAGCTCACAACTTGCTTCTTCAAGAATACTCACATAAGTCTTGTTCTAGTGTAGGAATCACATGTGATATTATTGATAAAATGCCTAGTATAAAAATTGCTAAGACTAGTGCATCTACTTCATGTGATGACCTTCTTGCTATGCCATGTTGCTCTAATGTTGATGCTAGTCATAATATTGTTGAGAAAAATGATTCAAAGCTTGTTCATGAGAACAATGAGCTAAAAGAACAAGTGACCAAGCTAAGTAAGAGCTTGGAAAGATGCTTCAAGGGCAAGGCCACTCTTGACAAACTTTTGAGTGAGCAAAGGTGCTCATTCAACAAGGAAGGTCTTGGGTATGTGCCTAAGAAATGTAAGAAACCGGTAAACATGCCCACAAGATTTGTGAGGCAAAATGGTAAGTATTGTTATAAATGATGGGAAATAGGACATGTGCAACAAGATTGTCCTAAGGGTAAGACTCCATCCATTGGGATATATGATTCTTGTTACATGCTTAAAAAGTCTAAGGATGGTAAAATAATTGCTCGTTTTGTTGGCACTTCAATTCTAGGCGCTAAAAAGAATGCTATTTGGGTGCCTAAATCCTTGGTTACTAACCTCCAAGGACCCAAACAAATTTGGGTACCTAAAAGGACTTGATTTTGTTTTGTAGGTGAATTATAAAACCGGTGGAAAACATTGGGTGCTTGATAGTGGATGCACACAACATATGACCGGTGATAGAAAAATGTTCACCACATTCGAGAATGGCCAAGGAATGGAAAAGATCACTTTTGGAGACAATAGCAAAGGAAAGGTATTAGGATTGGGTAAAATTGCTATCTCAAATGACCTTTCTATTTCTAATGTTTCTTTAGTAGAATCATTAAATTTTAACTTGCTATCCGTTGCTCAAATATGTGATCTTGGACTAATTTGTTCATTCTCTAGTGAAGGTGTAACCATTTCTAATGCAAAAGATAGCTCTTTAGCTTTCAAAGGCTTTAGATTTGGAAATCTTTACCTAGTTGATTTTAGCTCAAGTGAATCTTATTTAAAAACTTGTTTAATGGCTAAAACCTCTTTGGGTTGGCTTTGGCATAGAAGGCTAGCCCATGTTGGAATGATTCAACTCAAAAAGCTTTTCAAACATGATTTAGTTGTTGGCTTGAAAGATGTGAAGTTTGAGAAGAATAGACTTTGTAGTGCTTGTCAAGCCGGTAAACAAGTCGCAAATTCTCATCCTTCCAAGAGTATCATGTCAACTTCTAGACCATTGGAACTCTTACACATGGACTTGTTTGGGCCAACAACCTATAAGAGTATTGGAGGTAATAGCTATTGTTTAGTCATTGTGGATGATTACTCTAGGTACACATGGGTATTCTTCCTAGATGACAAAAGTGAAACCTCCGGAATTTTCAAAAGATTTGCAAAAAGGGCCCAAAATGAATTTGATTTCAAAATAAAGAAAATCCGTAGTGATAATGGTTCCGAGTTCAAGAATACTAAAGTTGAAGACTTTTGTGATGAACTTGGAATAAAGCATGAACTTTCCACAACCTACACTCCGGAGCAAAATGGAGTAGTAGAAAGGAAAAATCGTACATTAATTGAAATGGCTAGGACAATGCTTGATGAATATAATACTTCCGATATCTTTTGGGCGGAAGCTATTAATACCGTTTGTCATGCCATGAATCATCTTTATTTACACCGTCTTTTGAAAAAGACTTCCTATGAGCTTCTTGTAGGAAGAAAACCGAACATCTCTTATTTTCGAGTTTTTGGTTGCAAGTGTTATATTTTAAAGAAGGGTGTTCGTCTTTTAAAATTTGATAGTCGTTGTGATGTTGGTTTCTTGCTTGGTTACTCTTCAAATAGCAAGGCTTATCGTGTCTTCAACAAAAACTCCGGTTTGGTTGAAGAAAGGCACGATGTGCAATTTGATGAGACTAACGGCTCTCAAGAAGAGCATGAGAACTTGGATGATGTAAGTAATGAAGCCTTAAGAAAAAGCAATAGAACATATGCAAATAGGTGACGTCAAGCCCGAAGATGATCCAACATCTTCCACTCAAGTTGAACCACCCACCTCTTCCACAAATCAAATACAACTTAATGAAGAGAACAACAAAGAAGATGATCAACCATCCAACCAACCACCAAGGATCCACAATACAATTGCAAAAGATCATCCAATAGATCAAATATTGGGTGACGTAAGTAAGGGTGTCCAAACTTGCTCTCGTGTTGCTTCTTTTTGTGAACATTACTCTTTTGTCTCTTCTATTGAACCAAAGAATGTAGAAGAAGCACTTGAAGATCCGGATTGGGTGAATGCTATGCATGAAGAACTCAACAACTTCACCCGGAATGAAGTTTGGACATTGGTGGAACGACCTGAAGAATACAATACCATTGGCACAAAATGGGTCTTTAGGAACAAACAAGATGAAAATGGATTGGTTGTTCGGAATAAGGCAAGGTTGGTCGCTCAAGGGTATTCACAAGTCGAAGGTTTGGATTTTGGTGAAACTTTTGCTCCCGTAGCTAGGCTTGAATCAATTCGAATATTACTTGCTTTTGCATCATGTTTTGATATTAAATTATTTCAAATGGATGTTAAAAGTGCATTCTTAAATGGTAAAATATCCGAACTTGTATATGTTGAACAACCTCCCGGTTTTGAAGATCCAAAGAATCCAAATCATGTCTATAAACTCTCCAAGGCGCTCTATGGTCTTAAACAAGCTCCTAGAGCATGGTATGAACGCCTTAGAGACTTTCTAATCTCAAAAGGATTCAAAATTGGGAAGATTGATTCAACTTTATTCACTAAAGTCATAGATGATGATTTCTTTGTATGTCAAATTTATGTTGATGATATCATTTTTGGGTCTACTAACCAAGATTTTTGTGAGGAATTTGGTGATATGATATCTAGGGAATTTGAAATGTCCATGATTGGAGAATTAAGCTATTTCCTTGGACTTCAAATCAAGCAATTCAAAGATGAGACTTTCATAAGTCAATCCAAGTACGTGAAGGATTTACTTAAAAGATTTGGCATGGAAGATGCAAAGCCCATCAAGACTCCCATGGCTACAAATGGTCATCTTGATCTAAATGAGGGAGGTAAACCGGTAGATTTAAACCTTTATAGATCCATGATTGGTAGCTTGCTTTATCTTACCGCATCTAGGCCCGATATCATATTTAGTGTTTGCATGTGTGCACGTTTTCAAGCAACTCCTAAAGAGTGTCATTTAATGGCCGTTAAAAGAATACTAAGATATTTAAAGCATTCCTCTAGCATTGACCTTTGGTATCCTAAAGGTGCTGAATTTGATTTAATTGGATATTCGGATTCCGATTATGCGGGTTGCAAAGTGGATAGAAAAAGCACCTCAGGTAGTTGTCAATTTTTAGGAAGATCTTTAGTATCATGGTCATCCAAGAAACAAAACTCCGTAGCATCATCCACCGCCGAAGCCGAATATGTTTCTGCGGGAAGTTGTTGTGCTCAATTGCTATGGATGAGGCAAACTTTGATGGATTATGGAATTAAAATTGATAAAATGCCTCTTTTGTGTGACAATGATAGTGCCGTGAAAATTGCTAATAACCCTGTTCAATACTCAAGAACCAAGCACATAGATATTCGCCACCATTTCTTGAGAGATCATGTGAGCAAGGGAGATATTGAAATTAGCCATATAAGAACCGAGGACCAATTAGCGGACATTTTCACCAAGCCATTTGACGAAGGTCGCTTTTGCAAATTGAGGAATGAGTTAAATATCATAGATTATTCAAATGTTGTTTGAACTCTTGCCTCATGTTATGGGTTCCATTTGATATTATTTGAGTATTTTATGAAAATATTTTTCAAATCTTTATTAAGAATAGATA
Organism: Phyllostachys edulis; assembly: GCA_036346405.1. Classification (NCBI taxonomy): domain Eukaryota; kingdom Viridiplantae; phylum Streptophyta; class Magnoliopsida; order Poales; family Poaceae; genus Phyllostachys; species Phyllostachys edulis. Next base: position 20,293,234 of record CM070566.1, read on the forward strand.
TGATCATAAAAATTATGTTCCTAAATAGACAATAGTCTATACTTTGCATAATGATCCTTAATGATATTTATTTGAGTGCAAAACTAGGGATCATTTGCAAAATAATCTAATTTCTAGAAAATCCAGAAAGCCCCAAGATAATCGGAACAACCGGCAAGATCTGGCTGCGCAGACGATCACGAGCAGACGACCGGCGTTATAACAGAGGTATGACCAGGGTGCGGAACGACCGACGGCTTTTGGTCGATACGACCGCAACAGTTTGTGAGGGAAAATTAACTCCCAGCAGTTTCTTTTTCTTTTGGTCTGAACTCCTCGCGGTTCGTCCGCCACCCCGTCGATTATAACCGCCGCTCTCTCTCTTTCTCTCACCCGAGCGACTCGACTCCACTCAAATCCACTCAAAATCTCCAAAGTTTCTTGATTTCTCCGTGTTGCTAGTCTCTCCAGGGTCCTCCTCCTCCAATCCAAAGGTAAAACTCAACCTTGATTCGTGTTTTATCTCTTTGGAACCCTAGGATTTCCATTTTAGGGTTTGTTGAAAATGTGATGAATCTCTAATTCTAATTAAGAAAATTGTGATATTTGGTGTCTTAAGGTGTTTATAAGATCGATTCATGGATTCAATCCATGAAAAATCACCAAAATTGCAAGAAATCAACACCCTAGAACTCGGTCAGAAAATCGAACGATCGGTTCTTGAGCGCATGCACGACCAAGAATCTTGGTCGCATCGCCAATGAACGGCGGTACGTCCGATTGTCCTGACAGAAAACAGAAATGTCATTTCTTTTTCAACTCAATTCAATTCCAATCATTCCCTTGTGTATCTTGTGACCTTTTATCTGTTTCTAAAGATGCCTAGGATGAGGATTGCGACAAGGAAACCTCATGGACCCCCTCGAGGACAGTCATCTCCTCAATCCTCTGCCGCTCCTACTCAATCACCTCTTCGTCGACGACGGTCAGCTCCAGTGCGGCAATCACGATCAGTTCGTCAGAAGGTCACTCATGGTAAAGGAAAAGGGCCAGCACAAGATTCTCGAGATGTAGCAAGTGAGGACTACGTCTCGATGATGAGACTCAATCGAGCACGACTCTCAAGAAGAAGGTACATTAGATAACTTGGGTGATCCTCCAAGATCTCCTATAGATTTACGCCCTATCACCGATGATTATGCAATCAAGAGGCATGTAAATCAAGATTTTAAAATCGATGTGTACATCCCGGTTTTCACAATCGCTTTTCAGAGCAAGTGTTTGAGCAGCTATATGATCCTAACAGGAAATTTGCTGATCATAAATGGATTAAGTGGTCTCATTTAAATTCTTTGGACAATTATAGTAGCATTTATCAGCTCTTTCTTTAGGTAGGTCTGCATGACCTTGTTGCATTGAAACAGAATTATGATGACAAGTCGATCAGACAGTTTTATGCTACAGTGCATGTCTCTCGAGACTTAAAATCTATTAGATGGATATCACCTCTAAGTATGTGGAGAGCACCAAGGAAGAATTTGAGCAAGTTCTGGAGTTCATCCGAACTTAGGATAAAGTTCTTGAGAGGCCCGCTTTATTGTGTCTCGCTTGGGTGACATTACTATAATTCTTCCACAAAAACAAGTTAGGCACAATTCTCGATCGAGACCAATTCCTAGCATGATCAACAGGATCATCAATCATACTTTCTACCCTAAGAGTGGTAATTTTGATGCGATTTGTGGTCACGCCTGGAATATTATTGATAATATTATGAGGGGCATCAAGTTTGATGTTGTAGATGTGATACTTCAAGGCATAGTCTCCTCTAAGAATGACAGAATTAAAAGAATTTATTATGCTCCATACATCATGGCATGGATCACACACAAAATGGAGTATCGTGGTGGTTTGGGCACTGTTCACAAGTCTTACAGGCCACGAGATGGTCTTCCTCCTCGTCGTGACAGCGCTGAGGATGATGCTGGTGAGGTTCCTGCTATTGCTACTGCTGGTGATGTTCCTACTGATAGCACTCTTGCACAGATTCTTTAGAATCAGTAGCTCATTCTTAGTTCTTTGCAAGAAATAAAGGATGAACAAGCTGAATTTCAGAGTGAGACTCGAGGCAGATTACTTGAGATGGAGCAGACTCAGAATGATTTCTTTGATGAGACTCATAACAGGATGGCTGCACTGGTGGAGAGCATGACTGACTTAGAGGGGATTTTGAAGACTCCACAGCGCTTCTCTCGACGACCTCCTATTTCTAGGACATCTTCTGTGCCTCCTGTACCTCCTCCTGCTCCAACTGTAGCACCTATACCTCAGGATACAGTTCCTGCTCCTGTTGCTCCTCCAGCTCTAGTCACCAAGGTCATGACTCAGATTCACTTTTAGAGACCTCTTCTTCTGGATCCAAATTTCACAGACGCCATTCCTCGTGATCCCAAATATTCTGAAATGTTTTTGGTATTTGATGCCAAAGGGGGAGAAATACGAAGACAAAGAAGAAAGAAGTGAAAAGATATAGAAGACATAGCTTTAGGGGGAGCAAGCGCAAGCTTTTGCTACTACACTATGGACTTATATGTGTTATCTTATATATGTTGGACTTATTATGTAATGTTGAACTTATCAGTGCTTGTAATAGTTTAATTATGCGCTCTTTAACTTGTTGAACTTGTGGATGTTGTCATGTTATTACCTTTTATGCTATCTCAATTATCGTCACATATTACTATTGCATTTCCTCAAGTTCAAATATGCTAAAGAAACTCTGCCCAAAATTCTCAAAATTTCTTCAAAATGTTCTATCCTTATTTGCACATGTTTAGGGGGAGCTTTCTTTAAATTAAGACTTAACAAGAAAATAATTCTCATACACTCATCTATTCTTATTGCAAGAATTATCTTATTGTTAAGCCATCAAAAGAATATACAATTATGGTATATTCAAATCAATCTTTCTCACATATTGTAAGTGTTGTCATCAATTACCAAAAAGGGGGAGATTGAAAGCATCTAGGCCCCTAAAAATTGTTTTGGTAATTAATGACAATATATGAATATGGGATTAACATGTTTATTGAATATTTACAAGGTTAAATCCCATTGGTGAATGTGTTGATGCAAAGTGACATGCGAAATGGACTACACGAGGATCTTTTGGCTCAAAGACAAGGTACAAGTAGTCTAGGATCTATTTTTCATTTTACCGGTCTAGGAGTTTTGGATGAAAGACCGGATTATAGGATAAACACCGTACTATTAAGAGGGATCATGGCTAGTAGCTTGATAGCATGTTCTTGTGCAATATGGATCAATTTAGGATCATGCATGCATTTGAATTTAAACTTGAAATAAAATTGAAAAGCTCTCAGTGTTTCTGTCCAAAATCGGTAGTACCGCAGTTATACTTGCGGTCGTACCGCTTGGTGCGGTATGACCGGAGTTTACTCGGCAGTAGTACCGCATTTTGAAGGGAACAGCCAAATAAATATTCAAGCGGAATGACCGGCTCCTTGAACGGTCGTACCGCATCGCGGTCATTCCGCATTTTAGTTGGCGGTTCAGAAACCGAAGCGTTGCAAATCGCCTCGAATCTTTCTTGAAAATCGGTCGCATCGCTCATGGGCAATGGTCGCATCGCTTGGCGGTCGTTCAATTTTGTGAGGCGGTTCAATAAAACAAAACAAGTGCAAATCTGCTCTAAAACTTAATCGAAATCGGACGTTCGCTTTAGGGAATGGTCGCATCTGCCTCGCGGTCATTCCGATGTTTTTACGGCGGTACAAAAATTCCAGAACCAATTCAAATCTTTAGCAAAACACGAAACCCTACGAACGGTCGTATCGCCAGATAAACAGACGACCAGGCAAATCGGACGCATCTGCGAATTTGCTCGCGGTCGTTCGATCGAAATTCAACGGCTACTTTTTTCCTTTTTAGTATCTGTTCTAGTCGTTGATCGTGCTTTCGATCAGAAGCGCGGTCGTCAAGACTTTGTACTACTGATCGTTCGATTTTGCCTGAAAACTTGGATTTCGTCTTCAACGGTCATAATTGTTGGTGGGGGCTATAAATACACCCCCACCGCTCAAGTCAAGGTCGCTAGTGCCCATTTGACATTCATAGAGCCTTGAGAGCCTTTGCATTCACTCAACACTCAAAAACACTCTTGTGCATTCATTGTGAGCTTGTTGAGATACATTCAAGTGCATTCATTCTCCTAGTTGATCCATGTGCACTTGAGTGCCGTCAAGTGAAGACTTTGGTTTGTTACTCTTGGAGTGTTGCCGCACTCCTAGACAGTTGGTGGTGAAGCACGGTGATCTCTTCGAAGAAGATTGTGAAGAGGCCTGGTGCAAGCTTGTGAGTGGTTCGGTGTTCACCATCTCTGGAGCGGAGGAAGAACAACCATAGTGACTTGAGGAAAGGCTTAATTCGTGGAGCCGGCTTGAGACGTCAAGCTCCCTCAACGTGAACTAGTGAAGACCGGCAAGTCTTCGATACCACGGGAAAAACATCGTCGTGCCTTTGTGGTTATCTCTAGTCTTTACTTTCATATTTATTTTTTTAGCTTGTGTTATTGTGATTAATTTGCCTAGTTAGAAGAATAACTTGTTTAGACTAAGTTGTTATTGGCCAAAATTGTTAAATTGCTAAAAAGTTTAAAAACCTCCTATTCACCCCCCTCTAGTCAGTTATCCTTGATCCTACAGTCGGGGAGATTTATTCTTGATGGGGTTGTCATTCTCCATGAAACAATCCACGAGCTTCATAAACAAAATTTGGACGGAATCGTTTTCAAGGTCAATTTTGAGAAGGCTTACGACAAAGTAAAATGACATTTTTTTATTCCAAACTTTGAGGATGAAAGGCTTTTCATCTAAGTGGTACTCTTGGGTGAAAAGTTTCGTTAAAGGTGGGAGTGTAGGAATAAAAGTCAATGATGATCTTGGATCTTTCTTTCAAACTCAAAAGGGTCTTAGGCAAGGGGATCCTCTGTCCTCAATTCTTTTTAATCTTATTGTGGACATGCTTACCACTTTTATTTCAAGAGCCAAAGAAAAAGGTCTTTTATCGGGAGTTGTTCCTCACTTGATTGATGATGGGTTATCCACTTTACAATATGCGAATGACACTATTCTTTTTTTGAATAATGATTTAGAACAAGCAAAAAATCTAAAACTTATTCTTTGTGTCTTTAAACAATTATCAAGTTTAAAGATTAATTTCCATAAGAGTGAGATTTTTTGTTTTGGTAGTGCTAAACAAGTTGAATTGCAATATACTCATTTATTTGGTTGTGAAGTGGGCACCTCCCCTTTCAGATACTTAGGTATTCCAATTCATTTCAGGAAATTAAGGAATAATGATTGGAAGGGGGTTGAGGATAGAGTGGAAAGAAACTTAGTTGTTAGAAAGGAAAAAATTTGTCTGCTGGTGGACGTTTAGTATTCATTAACTCGGTGCTAAGTAGTCTACTAATGTTCATGTTATCTTTTTTTGAGATTCCTAGAGAAGTTCTCAAAAGACTTGATTTTTATCGGTCTAGATTTTATTGGTAGGGTGATAGTCATAAACGAAAATATAGGCTTACTAAATGGAGTTTAATGTGTACTTCAAAAGAGCATGGTGGTTCAGGCATTCAAAACTTAGATAGAAAAAACAAAAGTTTACTGGGGAAATGGTTGTTTAAGCTGATTAATGAAGAAGGGGCATGGCAATCTTTGCTAACAAGAAAATATTTTGGGGAGAAGAGTCTTTCACAAGTGGTTAATAAATCTGGGACTTCTCATTTTTGGTCAGGTTTAATGAAAATGGAAGATCTTTTTTTTTTCATTTTGGTTCATTCCAGGTTAATAATGGAATGCAAATTAGGTTTCGGGAAGATATCTGGTTAGGTAACTCTCCTTTGAAAGGTCAATATCCACTACTTTACAATGTGGTGCGGAGAAAAGATGATACAGTGGCAAATAATCCTAATATCGGATCCTTTAAATCTTTCCTTTCAAAGACCTGTTATTGGGCCTAAGTTACGTGATTGGAATAAGTTAATTTAGAGAATTGCTAATTTACAATTGAGTTCTCAAAAAGATGTTTTTAGCTGGAATTTGAATAAAACTGGTTTGTTTACGGTACCGTCTTTCTATGGGGCCCTAAGGGGAACTAATAGAGCCCCCCAAATCGGGACTTTTTTTGGTTCATTAAAATACCATTAAAAGTGAAAATATTTCTTTGGTACCTCAAACGAGGGGTAGTCTTAACTAAAGATAACTTGTTCAAACGAAATTGGAGGGGATGCAAAAAGTGTTGTTTTTGTATTAAAGAAGAAACAATTCAACATCCGTTTTTTTATTGTCCCTTTGCAAGGCTTGCATGGTGGGTTGTTCACTATGCGTTTAATTTACCTCCTCCTACAAGTATTGATAATATGTTGGGAATTGGTTAGCTGGTATTCCAAAAAAAGTAAAGTCACAACTCCTAGTAAGAGCTAGTGCTTTATGTTGATCTATTTGGTTATGTCGGAATGATGTGGTTTTTAACAAAAGTCCCTTTTAGGTTTTTTTTTTTGAGTGGGTACTAGCTCAGTGCTTGGGCAATTTTGCAAGAATCGGCCCAGAAGGAGGTCATGTTAGCTGGAAGCGCTAGGTTGGAGTTTGTGGCAAAGCAACTTTTAAGCATTTATGGGTGGTAGTCTAGTTACAGGATTAGTAATGATTGAGCTTAAATTTCAGTCATCAGTTGGATGTAAGGCTTCATGCTACTTTTAAACTCTTTGGATATTTTGGAATTATTATTGTTGTAATAAAATAGGCTGTGTGCATCTTTGATATAGAGACCGAGAGAGTGTTACTCTTCTATTATCTAAAAAATGAAAAGAAAGAAATGATGCAGCATTATCTAAAAAATGAAAAAAGTCATGGCCCGAGCTAACTTGGTGAGACACCATGGGCGTCCATCGGTCCATTGCATTGGAATGCACGCTGTACAGTCAGGGGAAGTAAATTCTCTAGAAAAGAGCCCCACCGCGAGAGGCTCCTCCCCCACCGTCGGATCTCCCGCACATCTTGGTACTGTTTATAGATGGACGGCGGGATCGAGTAGCTCTCACGGAGGCCTTTATTTTGGCGGACAGGCGCGCCATCCTCAGCTCTACGATCCGTGGGCCGGAGGTGGGCCGCGGAGTGCGCGCGGCATGAAGCATTTCCGGCTTCGGATTGGCAGGACACTTTTCATCAAGGAAATTCACGATCGGCCCAAAGCCTTGGCCTGGTTAGCACGATTTACTTTTACGAGTCTCTCTCGACGAGATCCGAACGCAAAAGAAGCCTTTCTTCTTCTTCGAGGTGGAAGCAGACAGCAGAGAGAAGCGGAGGAGATGGGGAAGAGCGGCGGGGATCAGAAGGGGCTCCTCTGGAGGTTGCCGGAGGTCACCTCCGGCGAGCTCGGCAAGATCGGCCCCGCTTTTGGCCTCGGCATCGGCTGCGGCGCCGGCGCCGGGGTCGGCTTCTTCGGCGGTAATAAACCCCCTTCCCCTCTTTCTTGTAAAACTCTGGCCTTCCTTTTATGTTTCTTGGTTGCTCCTTGCTTCCAAGAATCATCAGCATTTCTCTGCGCTCTTGACGAGCTGCTTGATTCGGTGGATTACGCTAGATAGATGAGCTTCAAATGCTTTGGTGTGTAGTGCGTTGTGCCTCGTTCGTGGTCGTTGTTGGTTGGGTTGGTGATTCCACTGCTAATATGTTTCTGTCCTCGGTGGGCTCAGTGTCTGGCTAGTTGCTACTGGTTTCCTTGGTTCAGATTATGGGGTTTTGATTACTCAGGTTGTGGTTTAGTTTAATGGAGGATAGGGTTTGCTCCAAGTTGCATTTGCTCGAAGCAGACACATTAGGAATAGATTCCTGTGGATTGGATGGTGGCATGTGCTGATCTGTATTGCCTGAGTTCTTCGTGAGAGGCTTACGGTTGCCTGACTTGGCAGTAATTCTAGTTGATTGATTTCCACATGATGGAAGTTTCTTGGAGGGGATGTTTTCACAAATTAGGGAAAGGGTATTAAATATTAATTCAATTCCTTTGCAAGCTGAATGGAATCATAATTCCAATTAAAATATTTTTGGTTTTACATACAGATACAGGTATATTTAGGAATGTGGTTAGTAGCATGGCAACATGTATATAATTATATTTGGATATTGGATTATATATTGGCTCCAACTTCTTTGTACTATAGATTTGCATGTCTGAATAGTGTCAGTAAAGCACTGGGGACAACATTCATTATGAGATGTTGTTTTCTCCTTTACTTGTTGCTGTTAGAAGTATATATAACATAACAAGATGTAGGCAATCGTTAGCTCTTGGTGTCCATAGGCAATGCTTTTGCATTTCAGTTGAGGCAATACTTTCTTAATTCTCTCTGTTTCACCAAATATTCACAGATTATGTAGGCACACCTTGGTTCTACCTTTTCAAGTTTGCTGTCTCCGACCATTAATGTTTGAAACTCACATTACGTCCATGTGATACGTTTGCATATGGCCATGAAAAATCAATACCTTACTTTACTTTGTGAGAACTGAGTTGTAGAATGAGTTACATAGTTTCAACATGACCTTTGACAATTTAAGATACATGGTCTAAGCTATTCACATGACATCCCAAGTGCATAACTAAAAAAATCTGAAAGACAGGATGAATGGTATAATTGTATTGCTTTTTAACTCCTTCCTATGTTAATAGATTTATTAAAAACTGTTCAAATTGTCATCTGGAGTGGGTGAGGGGCCCACTTGGCTTAGTGTGAGGTGTGAAAGATAAGTGTAGTCTCTATGCTCATGAACTTTAGAAATCATGCCAACATGAAATTATATTTGGTACTTACTAATTGGGTCTTGTTGCACCCAGAGACAAGTATAGTATAAAGAATGGTCTTGTTGCACATAATGAACTCCAGAGACAAGTATAGTGTAAAGAATGGTCTTGTTGCACATAATGAACTCCAGAAATCCATACCATTTTTCTAAGTACGTATCCTCGTGAAAGTGTTTCTCCAGTGTAGTCCAAATCCTGGACGAGTTATGCAGGTCTTTGGATCCACAACATTTGTGAAACCATGTATGTGTACTGTTATGTGTTCTTTTTACTCTTTTACTCAAACTGAGGTGTAGACTAATAAAGCATGGCAATGCAAGCAGCAATTAGTCTTTATTGATTTGAGTAGTGACTAGTGAGCTACTGAGCTATTACCGAACTGTACCATTTGTCCATTTATAATTTTCTGGCGTGCTTTTAAACAAATTGAGACAACAGTTTGTTTCTGCACATTGTAGTTGCTACTCCAATAAGCATGTGCATGATTCCCTACAATGCACAGAAATCCTGTCTCCCCAGTCCTTCCTTTTGATAGATATGCCAAGCTAAATTATGGTATACTTTCTATTGCAACAAACTCAAGGAAGCTAATCCAATTGTTAAGTTCTTGATCATTGAATGTCAGATCAAATCATTAAATAATAAAAAAGAGTAAATGTCAGGAAACCTCGGGTTTTGGGGCAAAGGTAACACAAAACCCCAGGTTTTAGAATTTTTTTCAAGAAACCCTAGGTTTTGGGGCAAACTGTATTAAAAAAACACCATGTACACCATCTTGGCCATCAAATACATGGTATTTTCCAGTATATACACACATTGATAGGCCCCATAGTACGCCCGACCGCGCCGCTGTGTAACCGGTCGCCGTGCCGCCGCCTCCTCAATCACTTGTGTCACTGCCGCTCGACTTCACTCTGAGGGAGGGTGAGAATGAGAGAAGAGAGAGAGAGAGAGGCGTATAGGGCTGTATTGTGGGGCCAATCTATGTGTATATATACTAAAAAAATACCATGCTTTTTTATTACGTACCGGTATCCTACACAAATCTTGGAGAAAAATGGACTGTCAGGTGGTGTACCTGGTTTTTTTTTTTTTTTTTTTTTTTAAAACTTTTGCCCCAAAAGTCAAAACCTGGGGTTCCTTGAAACCAATTGTAAAACCTGGGGTTTTGCGTTACCTTTGCCTCAAAACCTGGGGTTTTGCGAAATTTACTCATAAGAAAATCAATGTGAATAAGTTTTAGAGCACTTATAAATCACATGTGCATTGCATGATGTAGTCTAGTGTAAATGGTAAGGTCTACTTTTTTTGCCCTGTAGTTTGCAATCAGATATATAAGGCAGAAGAATTGTTGAATATTATATCTTAACACTCAACTAAGTGTAAATGAAGGAATGTGGACAAGTTTTAGAATGACATAAAATGCTAAATATATTGAAATCTTTTTCCAATGCTAGCATTCCATGCTGTTGTGCACAATTTTATTGACCATTGGGATCTCTCTCTCTCTCTCTCTCTAGATGTTTGTGCAATTGTAGTTTTTTTTTCATGAATGCTGTATAATTGTATCTTTTTCATGAATTATTTAGGTGCAGGATTAGGTTCTGGATTTCCTGGACTCACGTTAGGCTTTGGAGTTGGAGTTGGATGTGGTGTAGGATTTGGTTTTGGTTATGGCTTGGGCAAAGGAATTGCTTATGACGAAAACAAAAGATACTCAAATGTTGGTAAAATGTTCCAGGAAGCTCCAAATCTGCCTACGTAAGTATTCTGTGGACATGAAAATATTTGGAGGGATTTATGCTGCTAGATTTTTTTTACATGGTGATATGGTATACTGTGTTGCCTAACATTACTGTGCTCTGTAGCTAGTATCCTTAACAGCATAAGTCTGAAGTCTGCAAGAATAGCATTTTTGCCTGATAATGCTGTGTGCTGTATCTAGTTTCCTCAATAACAGTGAGTACCAGTCTATTAGATTAAGTCTGCAAGAATGATCTTATACAGCTATGATTCACTAATGATGTGACAGAATATTTCTGTTCAGTTCTATATTGTTTCCATTTTCAATTATATTTAAAATCAAAAGTGCATAATTGAATGCCATATTCTGTTAATACATTGGAGTTTCAATTTATCATCCTATGTTTCCATGATAGCATCAACTATGATTTCTACTTTTTTTTGGAGCTTGAGCTTTACACTATTGTACCATTGCTCCTGTCATTGAATCTGCAAGTTATGAGCAATCTGGAAGGTACGGTGGAAATATAATTAACCGACATGAAACGAACAATTCTAATAGTCAATACAGAAAGTCAGAAACTACATAAAACTGTCTTGTGAATCTTTTTTTATTTGCTTTCAAGTGAAAAGATATCTCACTCCAAGCAGTCTCGCGCTTAGTTATCCAAACTGGACTGGATTGGCAGTTTGAATGGAGAAAACCAGAACCAGAGCCTGATCCAGTATTGGAGTGTCAAAGGCAAAAATGGAAACTAACCGGCTAAATTCCATACTAGAGGCAAACTAATTGACTCAATATCCGTCTTTTGCCAGATTTGGCAGTACATTCTATGACCTTATATTATTGTGGTATAACAAATTAGCACCTTTTCATTTATTCCAGCCATGCACATACTACATCAAACACTTGAAGTCTAGTGCAAACCTATATAAGATCACTGAAATAATGGTTCTCACTGAACATCATAAGATAATGTTTTTATGTGCATTGTGAAATAATGCAAACTTCGTGAAATACAAAAAATCCTATAGAAAAATCACCCATAAAAGGCCTAACTTGGTGTAAATTGCCTAGAGCAATCCTAATCGTACAACCTAGAAAAATAGTGCAGATTCTTCACAACCCTGTTCCTATCAGATGTTAACAGCAAAATATCGTGATATTTGAAGTGATGTCCAAGGTATCTTCTTTTCTGCACGTAGTGTATCTATAGATTTAATAATAACTGACTCCATGAAGATAACATTAATACGAACTCATTTCTGACTCCTGAGTTGAACTACAGTATAGTGTCATGTTAATATGTTATTATTCTATTTCTGAAAGCATAGTACAGAACACAGCTTGTTAGTGTTTTCCTCAAAATTTTGAACATCTGAGCTGCAATCTAATGCACTTAGATTCAATATTTTTTTTCTTATCAGAAGATAAACTGCTATTCTTCTTGTATAAGACATAACTTAATCAATTCTCTGTCATGGTTAACAGTAGATTTGTTTAGTTGCCAGCTTATTCTCAAGAAGTACTCATTCCTGAGTTGGTTAAATATGTATGTGTTGAGCTACAGTATAGTGTCATGTTATTGTTCTATTTCTGAAAGCAGTAGTACAGAACACAACATATTTTGATGTTTTCTCCAATATCTGAGCACGAGCAGTACTCTACTGCTGTTAGTTTTGAGATGATTGTTTTCTGCTTAGAGGGGAGAAAAATTCAATTCTTCTTGCGCAACTTAATCAGTTCTTTGTTATGGTTGCCAACAAATCAGTTAAGTTGCCAGCGAATTGTTTTCTGCACCTCGTTTTTTGTTTAGCATACTTGAAACATTACTTGCTCAATTGTTGCATAATTTCGCTCATCCATTCTTCCTCTTCTCTGTTTCCAGGGACACTTTTGTTGCTTTGTTTGACGAACTGGTTGTAAACACCAAAAAACTTGTGAGAGCAACTTCAAAAGAGATTGAAAAATGGCGTTGAGCTGCACCACCGTATCAATTGAGGATTACAAGCAATATGCTATCTTTGATGGGGATCAGCAGTTAGCCGTAGGATGGAGACTATTGCATAAATTGCATCACATTGTTGCTTCTTATTTTTGCGTTCGTCAGTAAGTAGGTTTGTATTTAAGTAGGGTTCTGAAGCTCTAGTACAGTGTGCATGTTGGAAATCCCCAATTGATGAACACTAGGAGTAATTAGGAGCGAAATATGAGACCAATGAATGCGTTTCAGTACATGACTGCTTGTTACAATGCCCTGTTACTGGTGCTCATCTCAGATTTTGTATTGGAGCTTGAGTTGATGCTGTGTGCCAGAAGTGATATACCTTCAAATTGTTTGTTAAATATGTGTGTTTCCGTGCCAGTGTTTGTGCGCGCTCTGTGTGTGTGTGTGTTGAATATGGCTTGTAAGTATGGCCTTGCTTCTCACTTTCCTCTGGTTGGTCCTCCCTCAGGCTCTACCATGTTTGGCAGTTTGGACCAATTGGCCCCTCCTGATAAACAAGATCACAAGAGGCCCTAATGGTGCCACATCAGCGCCCTCATCTGCCAAGTCGGCACGGCCTGCCCAATCAAATCCAACAGATAGCCCTCCTGGACACTCAGCCAATGGCAGCTTCAATGGCCAAATCTTGCAGGGCCCACAACATCCTCCAATCCTCATTTCCATCCCTTTAAACTACCTCACCTTTCCCTCCACAAACGCCCATCACACACTCCCTTCTGTTGAGCTGAGAACACCCCCTGCTGCATCTCCCTCCGAATTGTGGGCCCGAGGCGATGGCGGCACTCGCCCCGACGAAGATGCTCGGCACCCGGCTCAACTTCGCCGGTTCCTCCCGCTACGCCCCGGCGGCGCCGACCTCAGGGGCACAGAAGATCGTCTCCCTCTTCAGCAAGAAGCCCGCCCAGAAGGCGAAGCCCGCCACTGCGTCCTCCTCGGGCTCAGACATCGGCGATGAGCTCGCCAAGTGGTACGGTGAGTAGACCACCGGAATCTGACGGCCGAGATTGCACGACTTGCAGGACCCTAACTAACTCCAGGGCTCCTATTTCTTGGATGTTGCAAGAAACTTCACCATGGAAGTTTCAGAAATCTTCATATGTAGTAAATCTCCTTTTATTCGTGGTCAGGTCCTGACAGGAGGATCTTCTTGCCGGAGGGTCTCCTGGACCGCTCAGAGGTGCCGGAGTACCTCAACGGAGAGGTTCCTGGAGAGTAAGTCATAAGCTTCCTGTTTTTTCTCTCCAATTAGTTTCAAGAAAAAAAAAATCAGAATTTTCGTAGGTAGTTTTGTCAGAAATAAGTTGAAATAGTACAAGCTTGTCCCGAATAGTGTAGCGTGAACTAGGAATGAATTGACAATGGCTTTTTGGAGAAGGATAATTTCTGTGGTAAAATGCAGATTTTTCATGTCAAACGGTGTAATATTGCTGTTTGTCGAATTCTTTCAGACTATCACAAAAAACATGAACATCTATCTGTCAAATAGCATTTCAAGTTGGAACTAACCTTTCTCACACTCTTCAAGAGCAATCTGTAACAATCAAGGTGGTTGTTCGTTCTACTTATACAGCTAGGTAGCACAATGTTCTCTCCCCTGGCAGCATGACAACTCCCTCACAGGAATGAAATGCTCATGAAAATCGAAGTGTATATATGCATCTAAACTAAACTATTTTGCCCTTTGGACTTGCAGCTATGGCTATGACCCTTTTGGTCTGAGCAAGAATCCAGATAACTTTGCCAGGTAAGTCATCTGCATTGCAAACACACCTATGACAAATTTCAGATGTCTCATCTAAGCAATCCTACCCTACTCTCACTCTGCAGGTACCAGGCCTATGAGCTCATCCATGCCAGGTGGGCCATGCTCGGCGCCGCCGGCTTCATCATCCCCGAGGCGTGCAACAAGTTCGGCGCCAACTGCGGCCCCGAGGCCGTCTGGTTCAAGGTACTTACTGATCATCAGCGCTCACAGCTTCAGATTCAGTAGTACTCTCTGAAAGTCTGAACTGATGGCGTCATGAACCAAACCTTGCAGACCGGCGCCCTTCTCCTGGAAGGCAACACCCTCAACTACTTCGGCAACAGCATCCCCATCAACCTCGCCGTCGCCGTCGTCGCCGAGGTCGTCCTCGTCGGTGGTGCCGAGTACTACAGGATCATCAATGGACTGGTCAGTAACATGACACCTGAAACGTACATGTGCACCCGAAACTAAGGTTGCAATTCTCTCTGTACTGACCAATGGTTCCATCACTTTCTCCGGCGCTGGCGGCGTGTGCAGGACCTTGAGGACAAGCTCCACCCCGGCGGCCCGTTCGACCCGCTCGGCCTGGCCAGCGACCCCGACCAAGCGGCGCTGCTCAAGGTGAAGGAGATCAAGAACGGCCGGCTGGCCATGTTCTCCATGCTGGGGTTCTTCATCCAGGCCTACGTCACCGGCGAGGGCCCTGTCGAGAACCTGGCAAAGCACCTCAGCGACCCCTTCGGAAACAACCTGCTCACCGTCATCTCCGCCGGTGCCGAGAGAGCGCCCAGCCTGTGAGCTCGCTGTTTGATCGACGCCCATCGCCGTTGCTTTGATCCTGATGGTCAGCTGCACGGAATGCAGCATGATGCGCCGTGTTAATTTTACCAGGAAAAGTATGAGAGTTTGTGTGCCGTACGTGTAAAATATCAAGGGGGAGAAGAAACCTGTTCATTCTGATTTCTAATAGGACTACTGCTTAATTTGTGCCTGAGAACTACTGCTACTACATAATTATCTGAAATAGTTTCCATCTTCGTTAAGATGCCAAATTGAAATTTTCTTGGGTTTCTTTTTTATTCTTTTAGCTGAATAGTGTGGAATAGTCTCTGAAGTTTGCGACCGAAAGGTTGGTTTTTCTTTGAAAAAAAATCTTCTGAGTGCTTAGAATAAGTTCCACAGAAATTCCATAAGAATTTTGCATAAATCGGTCTAAATTTTCCAGATTTTTTTAGGAAACCTACCTAAATCCTAATGGAGCCTTTAAGTCTGTCGTGTGTTGCCAGTGCCGGATTCATGACTAAATTTTAGGTCCAGCGGAGTCACAAACATAGACCAAAGAGTATTATCTAAAAGCAAAAGAATCCATACACAAACTAGATTATAATCACACTAATAAGAGTATATGACGCTAAATGGAATCAATCAGCATGCAAACATGTAAAGATGATGGTAGGATATCGAAAAATACATCACTAATGAAGCTTACTCAACAATTTGATACTAAGTTATCAAACACAATAGTTTGAACAAAACATAAAACAAAGAAGAAGCAACATATATATCAAAGATAGATGGATCGATAGTGTTACGCTTAATTGATAATAAATCATAGAAGATGCAGAAAAAAGAGAAGCAAAACGGCATACCACTACAACACTAATGACATGTAGAGGAACGAAGCAATTTCATTCTCGGAGATTTAATTCCTTTAAACTATTTCTTGATTATGTCACGATCAAGTCCTTTGAATATCTCTCGCTCGATGTATCACACCATCAAGTTATTAAGCCAATCATCAGATATCTTATTGCACAAATCAGTCTTGATAAATTTAATAGCCGAGAAGACTCTTTCAACTGATGTTGTTGCCACCGGTAATAGTAATGCTAACTCGATGAGGTGGTAGACCAATAGAAATGCAATATGCCTTTCTATTTCAACCATCATCATGACCAGATTTTCAAAATCATGGCAAACAATAAAATCATCAATTCTTCACACATAGCGAATAAAGGTTTCGAGTTGATCCTTCATAGCCACACAATCACAAATAGAGAAATCTTTATCATAGATATCCGCAAGTCGAGCAATCTCATAGCCGTACTCTCAAGCCCCGGCACCGCCACGCCACATTCCATCGCGTGCTGCCAAGCACGATTCATCAATTGACGCTGCTGTTCGCCATTAACCGATCGCCATTGGCCGCCTCCCCAAGCCCCCAACACCCAACAGCCGCGCCGCCACCAACGGTTAGGATGCGCAACGTAGGGCGCAGGCGTCGCCCTCTCGCTATCTCGCAGTTGTAGATGCGTAGCGCCGCAGCCCTCGCTCAATGCCTGCCTCCAGGCTCCACTGATTGGAATTGGACTGGGGGATTCAGGGCCTGTTTGATTGGTGCCTTGAATTTCATGCCTGAGAAAAAGTGGTGCCTGGAGGTAGCTTGAAAAATAGATAATTTTAGCCTGACCAGGCAAACCTAAAGATGAGTTGTTTGGTTGGAAGCCTGTGCCTGGAATTGGTGAATAAAAAATAGACCGTTGGATCAAACCTACCAACAGTGGATGAAGCAACTGCCTGCCAGGCACCACTCCCAGGCGTTAGTTTTTGTCGCTTGGAGCTAGCAGCGCACCTGGCCAGGCAGCTGAACGTGGGAGCAAAGCAAGCAGTGAGTCGGCAGCTTCCAGGGAGAGGGCCCGGCCAGGCAACATGTTACCAGGTCCGGAAACAAACAAGCCTTCAACCTCACGAGGTGGGTTGAGCTCTCGCCTCATGGATGGGAAACTGGGCCACAACCCAGCAACTTGAAGTCAGCCCAGCAGTGTGTCTTCTCCGACACCGGCTTCTCCCAGGGGGGAAGGAGGGGGCGGGCGGTGGGGGGTCAAAGCTTGCCATAATGGATGGTCCGCCCCTGTGCATTGCTTTGATATGATTCAAATTTTGCTTAGTAATCATTGTAGCATTCCACACGATACAAATTTAATGTACTTCGATTCTCCGTAAAACAAAAGTTCAACGATGAAGCCATCCTCGTCCTAGTGAGACAGGAGTGGGACTTTTTACCAAGTGACCTGGGTTCGATCACAGGTTTTGTTATATACACACACATGAGTGCGCTCCAGTAGAACATGACCATACACTTTGAGGTTGAGCAATTGTCCTCGGCCTCTCTAATTTCAAGCACGTGCAAGTAATACTTGTGTGCGTGCGCATTGGTGCCTCTACCATTGAAACAAGAGCGTCACTTGTTTCCCGTGTACCAATTGTGCTGCTCTAGCTTCCTTAGATTTGATGTCAAGCCATGAAATGTCAACATGTCATTCTACAAAGTTGTACTTTTTGTGGGATTTTAGAAAGAAAAACGAAACTGAAATGATGTAGCAAAACCAAAGTGTAGCAGTTTTTACGCACAGGGGACACACACGCATAGGAGATTGAATCATCGTGCGCGAGAGAGCACATGGAAGCAACCATGACAATGTTCCACGACCTTTACCTCAAGATATACTTAACTCTTCACTGGATAACATATCTCAGCTGACAATTAATACAATCCTCCATTTCAAAAAATAACAACTATCATCTATATACCAACTTAGCAGTTTTTGTTCTTCAGATTTTGGATGATCTCCTGAAATTATGATTCACATCGGGTATTAACATCGATAATTAAGCATTTCGTAGTTGTCCAGAATATATTGTGAAAACAATGCTTTTTTGGGTTAACTTACAAAATTTGCAACTTTTTTTATTTGGTTTTGCAGAGTCTAACTATGCTAAAATAATCAATGTGACACCAATCCAAAAATTGACAACTTTTGTAATTTGTGTCATTTTGCTGATCTGTGTGTTTAGTTGCTAAACTAATTTGCACTTGCCTTACTGTTGATCATCATGAACACTAAAAACTAGACCACCTACGTGTTTGTAGTTTAATTTAAATCCTATCAATATTATTTAATTGTTTTTCTATTCTCGATTATTTAGCGGTATTAAGCTTTGATCACTTGGGATCTTTGATACAAGATTTTCATGTGCTTTGACTAGCTCTAGTTGTACTAAAAATATTCAAATTGAGCATCATATGGGATACTACTCTAGTTGTCCATACTGCTTGCTTGGCTCTGTGGCTGGCTCTAGTTAAGGCATAGGCATCATATGGGATACTACTCTAATTAAGGCACTCAAATGAGGGTTCTATTGTCTTTTTAAGTCATGACATGGTGCTTATGCAAGATGATGGAACGACGTGTATTTGAAAATGTGAGTGTATTTGTATACACTTTGAGCATCCCGAGACTTCTTTTTTAGTTTGATTTTTTGTTGATTTTTTGTAAGTTCGAACATTGTCAACATACTCCATAATACACTGCGTTTGGGCAAAATAGCCCAAAAGTTTTACCTTCTGGTGTCAGCCGGCCGGTTTCCTGCCTGGCGGTTTTCTCAACCTTAATTAGTTGAATACTATAACCCCTTCAAGCATTAACCTTTAGCAAAGTCTGCTGATTCCTAAGGTCAACCATCTCCGAATTTTTTTATATTAATTAACCCTTTTTTAATTTATTTTTATTGTTAACCCCCAAAAACTTTATTTCTAATTCTGACCTTTTTGGTTACGCCACCACCCGTGGCGTGACAAAACAACACTGTCACGTCAGCCCGTATCTTGTCAAGCTCTTGTCAAAGATGGTGTTTGGTCACGCCACCACCAGTGGCGTGACAAAAAGTACTATTTAGTAGACTTATCCTATGGCATGATAATGTTGTTTTGTCACACCACGAGTGGTGGTATGACCAAAATGATCAGAATTAGAAATAAAGTTTGCGGGCGTTAACAATAAATTAAAAAAGGTTAATTAATAAAAAAAAGTTCACCATCTTCTCCAAGATTGCCCGACTAAAATTTGATATTTTCTCATGGTGCCAATTTATATATTATTAATAAAAGGAACATCACATGGTTGATATTTTGCTTTATGTGTAGGTGGGTTTTTATTCTTGTTATCTTGACCACAATCAGCCCAGAACATGCTTTTTAGAAGCTTGCATTTGACCATTTTGTTTTGAGGTTGTGAAAAATATATAATTTCTTTAGAGAAATTTTGGCTTCTCAAAAAATAAAAAGGGGGAAATGTTACCATTGTGCATACATACACACCCTTCATAAAGACCCGGTTCCTCAGTTGTCGATAGTAGGAGTGTTAACGGATCGAATAGTGGTCTTCCTATATTCGTATAAGTATTTTCTAAACGAATACAAATTCAAATATTATCGAATACAAATCGAATGTGGTAATAAATACGAGTACGAATGGAATACTTACTCAATTCGATCGGATTCGAATATCCGAATAACTTATGTAATGACAAGATATTTATGATACTTTATCCTCGTACATAGCACACTTAATCATTCTAGTTTATCTATTTCACCTAAAACATGAATTCACATTAAACTAAAAACACTTATCGAATTAATTAGCCATACTGCAATAAAATATATATATTATTTTATCGAATTTGAATACGAATACGAATAATGCAGATAAAATAACATTTCGGATGGCAAAAGCCCAAACCATATTTGTATCAATATATTTTATGCAAATACGAATACAAATATGAATAGGGAAAAAAATATTAATCGGATGAAAAAATCTAAACCATATATGTATTCTAAAATAAAACGAATAATTAGTATATGATTGACACCGGCCCCTGGAAGATAGTGTGACTGCAACATTAGCATTTGCACTACCGGCTGCCGGGTTCGAATCTGAGGGCCTAGGATCGACTGAGGCACTGGTAATGCACTGTTTTAAAACACTATAAGAAAATACTGTAGCAGAAAAATCTGAACCGCTTGACCCAGATCGTGTGCAGTTCCTAACGTATAGCTACTGCAGGGGATCCCGATTGCCCATCATATAACCTATGATGGGAGTTGCGATGGGAATAAAAATTTACTCCTATCTCCAGACGTTCAGAACATGCCTGTATATTGATGCTGATATAAATGTAGCTTTAGTGCATCTGCAAACACAGATAAATTATTGAGTTGTATGATTGTATTATGTTTTGAGGGAAACTGTGCTCTATCTATGTTAAACTTTCCTCTAGACTATATGAAGAGTTCCGTTTGGAACACACGAATTTCATAAAAATTTCGTAGGATTTCCACAGCAAACAATTCAATTCCCGTAGGATATAGAAAAATTCCCGTGTTCCAAACCAAACCAAAGACTTTTTTCATACATAGTACGGCGGATAAATCATCTTATTCCTATGAAAAATGAATGTGACAACTGGGGACAGATCTAAAATACATTCCGGCTGTTCTGAGTTCCTTACAATTGTCGATCCCTGCGCAGCCACAGCCAGCCACAGAGCCACAGAGCCAAGCAAGCAGTACCACCACCTGCTGCAAGGCCTGCAACATGTTGGTTACACTTGCACCTGGCAATCTGATCTCCTCACCAGAGGTTGCAATAACTTGAAATCTCACTCGGAGCACCATCAATTCAGCACCGAGGCCTGCAATTCTTCTCTGTGTGGTCCTCCATGATCTGCCGTGATTTGTCTGCATTGTTGTTAAGCCCTGCATTTTTGTGTGTACGGCTTTATCCTAGCAAAGATTGCAGGCATGTGTGGCTTCACTTTGTTGGCCCAGCTTCCAGAGAGAACCCACTCATTGTTTCTTCTCAAGAACACACGCACACTACACAAGTGAACGCACGAGACAATTTTTTTGGTGCTGCCCAAAATCTGCAGCTTTTCTAGTTTTTCTTTCCTTTTATACTGATCAAGAGACATTATATGTTAAATGCAATGAAGCAGCTACTAACTATGCTGTTACAAAGCAGTGATGAGCCACTAACTACACCACTACACACTACAAGAAACTAAAACAATAACCAACATCAAGGATTATTCAACAAACACCCCCTAATCTTTGATGCACTTTTTTTTAACTCGTCGATACTCCAATGCTGATCACCTGCAGCTTCTTGACACGCATAGCCGCATCCTCTTGCCACACATAGGGCATCCTCCAAGAAGTTCCGCCTTCCCACTCAACACGGGTTAGCAACACAAGTTCTCTTTATGTGCCGTTGAATCCATGCTCGCAGCCGCTTCTCTACCACGTGGTGCACACTTCACAAGTCGAAGTCCGATCTCCTGACGCATCTCTAAGGAATTTTGCCTTCTTCTTGCTGACCATGCCGCTAGTGACACAACTTGCCGGCGTCTTTCACTTCTTCACCGCCGGTGACACACCTTGCCGGTGACTTCGATCTCTACCTCAGCTCCAATTGTCTTTCACCGGTGACACAACTTGACGGCGACGGAGACTCACACAAGAGCTTACACACATGAGAACTTGGACACACCTACAAGAACTCACGCGCACACACATGCATCATGCACTGACTCATCTACATGCATGACCATGACACTAGTATACGCACGTATGTAACACACCTCCTACGTGCTAAAACAAATAAATGACACATGCAACACTCCTACGTGCACTAATACTCGTACACGGACTCAACTTGCTTGACAGTGCTTGATGCGTCGCTGCGCTACCGAGTGTGCCAATGGAATGCAGCTTCATTTGACCCGCCAAAACTCGACGCCTCCAAGTCACCGGTGCCGCTGCTCCTCAACACACCTGCCTACGCTCGCTCGCCTGCGCGCCTCACGCGCGCTCCCGCGTCTATGCACACCCGCGCCAGGCTCTGTTCACCGCTGCTGCGCTCTCGCTCGCCATGCCAAGATTTTGCCTGCCTCCGCGGCGTCGCCTTGGCGCTGCGACGCACCTCTCCTCGCCACGCGTGCTCATGCGCGACACCTCATCCATCACGGCTTGCTTGCATTCTTTGCTTTCACGTCCGTTATTTCCGCTTAAAACGCCGCCTTCCACTTGACGGCCACTTGCTCGGCGCCTGCGCGACGACCCTCCGACCCTATGTCGCGCCGCCCTGCTGCAGATCTCCCTTTGGTGCCGCATGGCATGCTCCCGGCCACGCCGTCGAGGCTGAGCCCACCATGTGCCTCCTTGCCGTGCGCGCCCGAGGCGTAGCGCCGCAGCCACCGAGAGCCACCGTCACCCGACCGAGCCGCGCCGCACGGCTTCTCCTCGCACCTTGCTCTGATACCAATTGTTGGCCCAGCTCCCGGAGAGAACTCACTCATTGTTTCTTCTCAAGAACACACGCACACTGCAGAAGTGAACGCACGAGACAATTTTTTTGGTGCTGCCCAAAATCTGCAGCTTTTCGAGTTTTTCTTTCCTTTTATACTGATCAAGAGACATTACATATGTTAAATGCAATGAAGCAGCTACTAACTATGCTATTACAAAGCAGTGATGAGCCACTAACTATGCCGTTACATGCAGCCACTAACTACCCCACTACACACTACAAGAAACTGAAACAATAACCAACATCAAGGATTATTCAACACACTTCACCCCAGTGGCGTGATTTATGAAAATTGCTGCCTTGTTGGTTGCATTGCATTGCGGTGGGCCACAAGATCACAAGATCTTTCTGATTTTCCCACAAGCCAACTCTAGCTAGGCACAACACACATTTAGTTTTGTTGTTCTTTTTGAATTAAAACCGGCAGGAGAGGTGCCCGTTATATTGATAAAGAAAGGGAGCGGAACAGAGCCGCAGAGTATAGGTTAAGATAAAGCCTCAATTATAAAGAACTTAAGTGTTCTAGGCACTTGGTCCCCCGCTAGGGACCAGGTTCTACCATTCTCCTTGATCTTCGCAAGGAGATCCGGTGGGGCGGTGGCTTTGTTTTGGAATATTCTTGCATTTCATTCGTTCCAGATCTCTCAGGTAATTAGGATGAGGATCGTGGTCATCGCTCTCCCTGGGGAGACCTCTCATCTCAGCGACCTTGGACCACCAATCCACGATATTCCAGCTAGCGGTCCAATGGGATGGCTGTAGATTATCGGACCCTAGCTAGTCCGCCATGAGCTTCCAGACACTTGGAGAATATCGACACTAGGCAAAAAAAAATGTAAGGCCATTTCCGGAGAGTGTCTGCAAAGGGGGCGAATCGTTGGTTTGGCCACCCTCTTGTTTTCAGTATGTCTGAGGTCCAAAGCCTGTTTTGGATAGAGAACCATGCGAAGAATTTGCACTTTGGGCGCGTGGGTTTTCTAGATTATTTTTTTGAAATTCGTCGCAATAGAACCCAAGAAATGTATTGCGTAGGCGGATTTTGAAGAGTATGTTCCTTTCGGGGTGAGCTTCCAAGATATCTCGCCTGGGGTGCTGGGATCCAAGTGGATTTGGTTGATTCTGGTCCAAAGTCCTATGAATTGTTAGATGTGATAGATTGTCAATCCCCTAAGAATGTTTATGTCTTGCACCCATCGCCCGTTCTGTAACGTCGTGGCCACTGTCTGGGTTTTCCTTTCGGAGATTTCGTAGATCTTGGGGGCTAGGTCTTTGGGGGCATCTCCACACAGCCAGATAGAGTACCAAAATTTAGTCGTCTTACCATCCCCAAGGGTGACCGTGGTTGCCACAGCGAAGAGGCTTCGATCTGCGTCATCACAAGGAATTTCCATGGCAACCCAAGGTTTGGACCGATCTTTCTATTATTGCCAAAGCCAACGAAATCTGAGAGCCGAAGAGAATTGTTTGAGGTTGAGGATGCCTAGACCGCCAAGCTGGGTTGGATGGCACACTTTTTCCCAATTAAGTTTACACTTGTCGCCTGAGATGTTTTCGTGGACGACCCAAAGGAAATGATGCCTAATGCGGTCCAGGGCTCAGAGGACTGTCTTAGGGGTTTTGGAAGCTGTGAGGAAATAGATCGGGATCGAGGTGAGTACTGATTTAACCAGGGTGGCCCGCCTTGCTAGGGAAAGAAATCATCCCTACCAACCTGCTAACCTCCCCCCCACTTTGTTCAATAGGGGCCGGTAATCCACCCCGTGCAGTCTTATGTAAGTGAGCGGTAATTTGAGGTATTTAATCGGGAAGGTCGACCAGATTGTGGGGAGGTCTTGGAGGACTGTGTCTAGGTCAATGTGGTCATAGCTTATTGGAAGTACCGTGCTTTTTTGGAAGTTGTTGTTTAGACTTGAGACGTTCCCAAAACTAAGGAGTAGTTGGGTAGTTGTGTAGACGTCGCTTGCACTAGGGGAAATGAAGATTGCCGCATCGTTCGTGTAAAGGGAGGTTCCGAGTCTAGCGAAACAGTCTCACGAGCGAAAAAGTGTTGGACCGAAAAGGCGACTAGAGGGGGAGGGGGGTGAATAGGAGCACGATCTCTTTTTCACCTTGATTGAATTCAATACTAAATTGACTCCAATAGCTATGAAATCTATGAAGATCAATATACAAGAACAGTGGAAGACTTGTATTGAATCCAATCAAAACCCGAAGCAAATAGACCAAAAACAAAAAAACTAAAATCCAAATTAGTTGGGTGGTTTGATCTCTTGCTAGTTGGTGGTCTGACCTCTAGCTAGTTGGCGGTCTGACCTACAACTAGAAATCGGTCTGACCTCCAGGCCAATGAATAGTAAAATTAGCCCGAACTAAAAAACACAAAAGGTCTAACTTTTGATTCGTGACTCCAAACCTTACCAAACTTGAGACATACATTCTCTAGGATGTCAGGAACCTATTTCAATTAAGGATCGTGAAGATCCATGTCAAAGTTCCTACCTTTTCCGTTTTAGAGAAGGTTGCTCGAAAACCGAGTCAAAACCAAAAGATGATCTAGAAAGTTGCTCGTGGGTGATTAATGATCAAGATGATCCTGGATGTATTCCCACATGTCACAGCAAGCTAAATCTAGGCTAGAAACCAAAGGAAAACTCGCGGATCAAAGAAAGACCTAAAATCACGAAATAGAGAGCAAGGACACAAAGAGACTCATCTTATGAAATCTTTCTTGGATTAAATCGAAATTGATGTTGGTTTATAGCCACTCCAACCAGGAGGACAAAGACTCAACACATGAGCACACAATCAATCCAACTCTCTAGAACCCTAACCTCCCACTAATCTCTCCAAACCCTAAAAACACAAACTAGGGTTTCTCAAATGAAAGGGTTAAGGAGGTGCTAGCCAGCACCCTTCTCTATTTATAGTGGAGGCTAGCTTCTAGAAGAGTAAACCCTAATGGGCACCCGTTAAGTCTACACACAATCGGCTTTCACTTACACACGTATGTTACAGCACCGTCTTCATCTCCTCTTGACCTGAACCGCTTTTCCTTGCGCCGCGGGTTAGCAAAAGGTCACCAAGATGATATTTAGGTGAAATTACCAAAATACCCCTTCTCGATCCTTTTCCAAAGACCGAGTCCAATCTTCATGAAGCACTTCTATGCTTCACCACATGTAGGTTGATCAACGGCTCTCTTCATGTCGGCAAGTCTCTCCCATCCGGCTCCCACCGAAACCACCATGGTACTTGCACCAACCCTCGCGCCGCTTGATCCAACCCGTCGCACTGAACTGCCCGTTCGGTCATCCTTGTCCAATTTGCGCCATGCTTGAATCCATTGACCTTACTCGGCATCCTCGATCGTTCTAGACCTTAGCTCTTCAAGCTCCAAGCAACCTGCACAACAATAGACCAAAAAATTAATTCCGGGAGCAAGTTCTTCGCAACTTGACCCACGTTAGTCAAAACATGCATCATGCAACACATATGCACTGAAACCCATAAACTTGACCTAGCGTACAACCATCGCCACCAAGTTGGCCGATGAACAAGCTAAAATCGGTCTGACCGTCACCCATGGCCGATCTAACCGCCCCCTGGCCAGTCTAACCGCCCAGCTGGGACTTAGCCAAATTTTCTCCCTAGAAATCCGAAACCTACTGGAATTTTCAAACCAATAGAACTTTTGACTCGAAGCTCCAAAAATTATGAGACCAAGTGTAGTAGAATCCTCTCTTACCTACACCCTCTATTTTTAGTCCGGCTTCAAAAGTCAAAATTATTTTATGGCCGGTTTGACCAATTTCCAAAGGTCGGTCTGACCGCTACTCAATGACCGGTCAGACTGCCACTTGCCTAACAGCAAATTGAACTTCGCCGAAAACGCGTGATTCGATAAACCTTTAACGCCATTGCCAATTGTATCATCATCCTAAGATTGTGAGCATATCCCCATGATATCCACAAAAAGGTATCGCAAATATGTTGCCACGCCAAGCAGACCATGGGTGGGGTCGATTGCCAGGATGAAGAGGAAGGGGGAAAGAGGGTCTCCTTGCCGCAGCCCCCTTCTATGGTTGATCGCATTTTCGGGGATGCTGTTAAGGAGGACTCTAGAGGAGGCAAAAACTAGGAGGGCCGCCACCTAGTTGGACCATCTGGGAGGGAAACCCCTTCCACGGAGAAGCTCGAGGAGGTAGTCCCATCGGACCGTGTTGAAAGCCTTTGCAATATCTAGCTTGAGGAATAGCGTCGGGGTTTTGGAGCGGTGGAGTCTTCTTATCAAGCTGCAGCCGTATAAGAAGTTGTCGTGGATACTTCTTGTTTTGACAAAGGCACTCTGGGATTGCGAGACCAGGCTATTTAGGTATGGTGCCACTCGCAGCGCTAGCATCCTCGTGATCCACTTCCCGAGACCGTGAATGAGATTGATGGGTCTAAAGTCTTACACTTTGTCTGCCCCCTCCTTTTTTGGGATTAACACAATGTTTGCAGTGTTAAGTAGATGTAGGTGCGATGTGCAGAGACTGTGAAAAATGTGGAAAACTGAACTACCATAACATCTGCTTTGATGATAGACCAACAGGATTTGTAAAACTTGAAGGAGAAACCTTCCAGTCCCGGGGCTTCCCCCCTGGCAGTTGTTGTAGGGCATTGAAGACTTCGGATTATGTGAAAACCCCCTGCGGGCGGTGCAAATCTAGAGCATATAAGTTCAGGACCTCCCAATTTAGGTCAGTAGTGCGAGGGTGGGTAGGAAGAGCATATCCTGGAAATGCTTTTGAATTATGTCCTTGTTGGACCGAAAAGGCGACTAGAGGGGGTGAATAGGAGCACTATCACATTTTCATCTAGCTAGGATTCAACTCAATTTCACTCCAATAACTATGAAAGCTATGAAGATCAATGTACAAGTATAGTGGAAGTGTTGTATTGAATGCAATCGAAACCCCGAAACACAGCAACCAAAATCACCAAAAACTCAAAACAAAATGAGTCGGGCGGTCAAACCTCTCAAGTTGGGCAATCTGACCTTTGGATTGGCGGTCAGACCTCGCACCAGGGGCGGTCTAACCTTCAGCCCAATGAACAGTGAAATCAACCCGAACTCAAAAACACAAATTAGCTCAACTTTTGATTCGGTGATCGCCAGAGGTGTTCGATCATTCTTGTCTATTTTGCACCATGCTTGAGTCCGTTGACTTCACCCGACATTCTCGATCGTTCTAGACCTCAGCTCTCTAAGCCTAGTCCCGATCATCCTCGCCGTTGACCGTCGTTGACCTCCAAGTATCCTGCACAACAATAAACCAAGAAATCGATTATGGAAACAAGTTCTTCGCAACTTGACCCATGTTAGTCAAAACATGCTTTATGCAACACATGTGCACTGAAAACCATGAAATTGACCTAACCTACAAATATTGCCGCCAAACTAACCAAAGAACAGGCAAAACGGTTGATCGCCGCCCATGGCGGCCTAATCGCCTTTTCCTCTGCCCTTGACATGGGGATAGCCAAAATTCCTCTCTAAAAAACAGAAAACTATCTAAAAATTTAAAACGAATAGAACTTTTAGCTCGAAGCTCCAAAAATTATGAGACTAAGTGTGGAAGAATCCTCTCTCTTGCCTACACCCTCTATTTTTGGCCCAGCTCCAAACTCAAAACTCACCTTTATGGTCGGTCAGATTGTGGCCCTTGGCCGGTCTGACCACCACCCACTTGACCTGCCCAACGGCCAGTCTGATCGCCAGAGGTGGCCGGTCAAACCACAACCAAGGCCGGTCTGACCGCCGCCCTAGTCGGTCGGACCGC
This sequence comes from Phyllostachys edulis, assembly GCA_036346405.1. Lineage (NCBI taxonomy): Eukaryota > Viridiplantae > Streptophyta > Magnoliopsida > Poales > Poaceae > Phyllostachys > Phyllostachys edulis. Next base: position 20,321,627 of record CM070566.1, read on the forward strand.
ATACTGCCTGATAGAACCTAAATTTCACCGAAAACGAGTGTTTCGACAAACCCTCAACACCATTGCCAATTGTATCTTCATCATAAGATCATGAGCATATCCCCATGATATCCACATTCTCCCTCTTAATAAACACATTAGCAATTTCTGAAAAATGTAAGTTTAAGGTTTGAAAACGAAAAATACTCAATGTTTTTGCACAAAGGCACAAGCTGATCCAAAGGCAAGAAAAAGCAATGAAAGTGACCAAGTTGGCTTCAGATTAGTTGACGCAAGTGAGGTAAGGCAAGAGAAAGCAAGAAGATTTCAATTTCCAGAGAAGAGTAAAAAAATCTCACTTAAGGTTCATATGAAAGAACAATTGTTCAATTTGACCTTTGATCATTGTGAGGTTCCAAGAATTGCAATTCAAGTTCAGAAATAGTACTAAGATCACAAGAATGCAAATTAGATGCTCCCCCTCACTATGATCATCATTTTTTCAAAAATTTACATTTTCTTCATTTTCCTCCAGATAGCTCCCCCTTTTAACATTTTTGCTAAATCTTCTCCCCCTTTAACAATGGAGTCATTAAGGAATCACACATTCCTCTCATCCAGAGATGATACATGCAGAAATGAGAAAAAACATAAGAAAGAACATGCATGAAATGCAATGGAGTTGCTTCATTTTTGAAATTTTTAATTTTTAGTACAAGAAACTTTGGATATTACCCAAAAGAACAAACTAGCATTTCTACTATTACTTAATACACATCAAGCATGAAAGTGCTAGCAAGATCATGTTAAGACATATATATCAATGCTAATCTTGAAAGCTCAAGATGAAGTAATGAATTTTAACAATTTAAGTAAAGCTTCAAAATTAACAAGTTCATCAAAAGAGATTCTAAAGTGATAATGGCCATGACAGAATGTCAATGTGAGATCAAGATGCTAACAAAGACCATTCTAGAGACAAAAAAAAAAATCCTAAAGTGAATCATTTTGTTCAAGGTACCTCAATCACCCAATTTTTAACAACAATTTTCATATGTAATGAATGTTGACGTTGATCAAAGATCTATCTTAGTGAAGAAGATCCTAAACTAGGAGCCATCCACAAACTCTTCCTAAGTTTCAACCGGGGCGATAGATCTTGAGGTTCATGTCAATTTTGACAAGTAGTCCCCATGAGATCGTCTGGATTATCAAACTATCTTCAAGTTCATGTCTTTGACATGTAGTCTCATGAGAATAGTTTGGCACAATTTAACCACATTAGAACTTTAATTTTTGATTTTTCATTTTGCACAAAAGCAATTTTAGATTCACAAATGAACAGAAAGCTCAAAAGATGTTTAATCCTAGATTCAAGAGCTAACAAAACAATTTTGACATGGCCAGTGTCACAAAAAGATCACTAATTATGCAACTAGCTTAGAGATTCACAAAATGCAATTTTTAATTCAAGTTGTCGTAAAGTTCTAGCTCATCAAGCAAAGATTATGCTACAAATGTGAAAGCATGATAGTTATAGCAAGCCAATGAACTAGACATGGAATTGAGCAAGAATTGAAATACTAAAGGTCAAGAGGGTAATAAACAACGCTTCATCAATTTAAGAGACAAGTAGTAAATCTTATATTACAATGCATCTTTTTGTGATTTTCATATGAATGTAATATGATACAATGAGATGCAACAAAAACTCAAAAGCCTAAAAAGATCAAAATGTTCAAAAGAAGATCAAGGAAAGATCAGATGAACAAGGAAAGATCAAAAGAGAACCAGCTCCCCCTCAAACCAACCCATAGGGGTAAATTACCCCTAACTCACTCCTCAAGGTGGCAAACCTAGTTGGGTCTAGAGGCTTGGTGAGGATATCAGGTAGCTGAGCCTCGGGCTCCATAAATTCTAGCATAATATCACCCTTCTCTACATGGTCTCTAAGGAAGTGATAGCGAATGTCAATGTGCTTGGTCTTAGAATGTTGCACAAGGTTCTTAGCAATATTAATGACATAAGTGTTATCATAGAGAAGAAGGACACTAGCAAAAGCTAACCGATAGTCCTTAAGGGTGAACACCATCCACAGAATCTGACTACAACAACTAGTGACAGCTACATATTCAGCTTATGTAGTGGATTATGCAATAGAAGACTGCTTCCTAGAAGACCAAGAGACAAGAGAAGTGCCTAAGAAGTGATAAGTGCCTGAGGTACTCTTCCTATCTAGCCGACAACCCACAAAATTAGAATAAGAAAACCCTCGAATGTATAAGGAAGATGAGCAGGAATACCAAATGTCATACTGGAGGGTAGAGTGAAGGCACCTGAAGATGTGCTTGACGGCTTGGCGATAGGAAGCTCTCGGAGACGTCTGAAACCTCGCATAGAGGTAGACCGCGAAGTGGATGTCTAGTCTTGAGGCCGTCAAGTAGAGGAGGGAGCTTATCATGCTGTGGTACTCGTGTTGATCCACAGCTTATCCTTCCTCGTCTGGATCCAAAGCAGTCAAAGTCACCATGGGAGTGGCGATTGGCTTGTAATCACTCAACTCGAAGCGCTTGAGTAGATCCTTGGTGTACTTCATATGATAGATGAAGATCCCTTCCTTGCATTGCTTGATTTGAAGCCTCAGAAAATAGTTGAGCTCTCCCATCATATTCATCTCAAATTCCCTAGACATAGTCTCAAAAAACTGGAAACAAGAGCATGAGAGGAACCACCGAATAATATCATCTATATAAATCTAAACAGGTAAGAAGTCATTGACATGCCTAAGAATGAATAGGGTCTTGCATACCTTACCCATCTCAAAGTTATTCCTAAGCAAGAAGGTCTTAACTCTATCATACCAAATTCTAGGGGCTTGCTTAAGGCCATATAAGGCTTTGGATAGCTTGAAGACATGATGTGGATGCTTGGGATCCTCAAAGCCAGGGGTTTGCCTAACATACACTTCCTCCTCTATATAACCATTCAGAAATGCACTCTTGACATCCATCTGATACAACCTAAAGCTCTTAGATGCAACAAATGCAAGCAGAATGTGAATCACTTCTAATCTAGCAACATGAGCGAAGGTCTTATCAAAGTCTAACCCCTCAACATGGCTAAAACCCTGAGCTACCAATTTAGCATTGTTTATAACCACAGAATCATCCCCACTTTGTTTGTTTTTGAACACCCAATGAGTTCCTATAATATTATGACCACTAGGAAGCCCTACTAGGGTCTAGACCTTATTCCTCTCAAAGTTCTCTAACTCCTCATGCATGGCATTGACCCAACTTGAATCAGATAAAGCATGTGATATATTGTGGGGTTCGAAAGAAGCAACAAATACAGAATGGGAGTAGAGACTCAAATCGTGATACCTGGAGCGAGTGACTCGCTCATGAAGATGACCAATCATCTGATCTAGAGGATGACGCCTCTGAATGTGAAGAAAAGCGCCTAGGGAAGATAGCACCTCTTCAACCTCCGCAGGTACTGCTGATGATGAAGATGCAGCAGGAGCCTCAACTGAAGGTAAAGAAGTCGAAGCAGGTTCTTGAGTTGGACCAAGGAGCGTCAACCGCAGGCGAAAGACCATCGTCGACTCCATCATTATCTTCTTCCACAAATATGCTCTCTGTCGCCTGTATATGACCTGAAATGTCTGATCTAGCTCTAGGACTAGTCTCATCAAAGGTGACAATGCATGTCTCCTGAATAACGTTAGTTTCAACATTAAGAACCCGAAAACCCCTCGAATGTATAGGATAACCCAGAAATAAATCAACAAAAGTCCTTGACTCAAATTTATCTAGATTTCCTATCTTGAGAATGAAATACTTGGCTCCAAAAACTCTAAAATAAAAAATAGTGGTTTTCTACCAAACCGAAGCTTATATGATGTCTTGCCCAAAGACGGTCTCAAGAAGACATGATTTGTAATATGACAAGTTGTAGCAATAGTTTCGGCCTAGAACCTCCTCAGAGTGCTATATTCATCTTGCATCATCCTAGCCATCTCGGCTAAGGTTCTGTTCTTCCTTTCCACCATACCATTTTGTTGAGGGACGTATGGAGAAGAGAACTGATGCCCAATACAACGCTCAGCACAGAAGGAGAGCAAATGAGGCATTCTTGAACTCCGTGCCATTGTCACTGCGAATCGCTCTCAAGTCACCGGGGAGTTCAGAAACCAAGCGAAGAACAAGATCATGAAAATGATCAAAAGCGTCATCCTTCGAAGCAAGAAAGAACACCCAAGAATATCTTGAGAAATTATTGACTATGACAAGAATGTACCATTTGTCACCGGCTAACCGAACCCTAGCAGGACCAACAGTATTTATGTGAAGCAACTATCCCGGTCTATCAGTCATGACCATAGTCAATGAAGGGTGTGAGGCGACAACTTGCTTGCCATGCCAATAGGGTGCACATACAGTATCTTTGACGGCTTTGAGTTTGGGCAAACCTCTCATGAGATCAAGGCTGCTAACTCATGTCAGATGATTAAAACCAATGTGTTCAAAAAGACGGTGCCAAAGCCAGAACTTAGAAGAAGATGCAATCAAACACTTGAGAGATCTAGCAAGGGATTCAGAAAAGTCAGCTCCAAAGATCCTACCAACTCTAGAAATCTCAAAGACATGCTCACCAATTGAATCAAGCACACGACAAGCATTTTTCTTAAACCTAGTCTCATAGCTATCATCAAGAAGCTGCGAGATAGAAAGCAAATTGTACCTTAGCTTGTCCACAAGGGCGATGTCCATCAGGATGAACTTGTCATTCACCCTGATCGATCTCGTTCCTTCGATCCGTCCTTGTGTATCATATCCAAAGGTGATGAAGTCATCACCCGTTGACCGCATGAAGGAGGTGAACCATCTTGAGTCTCTAATCATGTGGCGTGAACAACCAGAGTTGACGAACCACGTATTCTTCCTCCTTCCACGGCGATCATGAAAATCAAGGAACAGAAGATTGATGTGTCTCAATACTGGCATTAGTTAAACATGACTTGGAAATCTGGTACTGAGACACACATCTACCAATAGCATGTGAAGAAAATTTGCTAGCCTTGATTCTACTTGAGGTTCTGTCATGATCAATGGTTACAAGAACAGGAGATGCATCCTGTCTAGGAACATGATGATGATGAGTATGTGAAACAAATCCTAGTCTAGGTTTCTTTCTTTCTAGATGACTATGTCTCATGAAAGCTCTAGGTTGATCAGATAAAATTTTAGCAAAAATTTTCCCATCATTTTTCAACCTACGCCAACAGAACTTAAGTAAATGCCCATCCATCTTATAATAGGTGCAATGGTACTTGGTACCACTAGGAGATGAACCTTTTGACTCAGAAGGTGGTTGGGCAAAATTTGCAGATTTGAAAAGGGTTTTTACAGGTTGGGTTTTGAACTCAACTAAGCCATCTTCTAAGACTTAAATGACATTTGACTTGGACTTGTCTTAAGTAAAGTTATATCCTAACCCTTGCTTCCTATAGGGTGTTTTGGACTTGTCAAGAATTATGTTCAATTGTTTCTTACCCTTAGGAAAAATTTTTAATGTATCCTTGAGATAAGCATTTTCTTTTTCAAGATTAAGACATGATTCATAAGTTTTAGCCTTAATAGCTCTAGCATGCTTCTTCTTATGAATAGTAACTTCAAGCTTAAGGGATTCACATGAAGCACAAGGAGCAGAATTAATTTTGTCCTTAACCTTGGCATACTAAGCTCTAACTGCTTCTAACATGTCATTTACTTCATATTCACGTTCTGAGTAGAAAGAGTAGGTGCTAGATTCAGCCTTATCAAAAGCTACCAACTTGAAAGATTTTAAGCATTTTTCATATGGAGTAGATTTAAACTCAATTAACTCTGTCCTAGCATTTTCTAGTTGGTGCATAGCAATATCATGAGCATTTTGTAATTTAGCAAGTTCATAATGTAAAGTATGGCAGATGAACATTCATCAACATCAAGATTCTTAGCATTCACAAGTTCTAGCGTCAGATTATCAACTTGTAATTCTCAATCCTTATTCCTAGCCATGGTGAACTCTAAAGACTTATCCTGACTAAGCAATTGCTCATAGATGTATCACATCTAGCTGAGAGAACTTCATAGGATGGAGGTACCTCATAGATGTCGTCGTCGATGGAGTCGACCATGAAGCACATGCCGATGAAGTCCTTTGCCTTCCCTTTCTTCTTCTCTTGGGGGAGTTCCCCCTCCTTGTCTTCCTCGCTCCTGGAGTCCACATCGCTCATGGATTGCTCTTCAAAAGCGGCAAGGACTCGGTGAGTGGCCTTCACAAGCTTGACAGTATCAAACTTGGACTTGTTCTTTTGAGGCTTCCTCTAAGTTGTCTTCTCTTCCTTGTGGTTGCTCCTCCCTTTCATCTTGGGACAGTTCGCCCGGATGTGGTAGAGCTCTCCACACTCATATCATATCACAAGGCCGTCTCTCTTCTTGTTCCTCACATTGTGATAGGCCCGAGTGAACTTTTTTTTATCTAGAAGGGCTGACTCAGGCTCAGGGATAGTCTCAAGTTCTTCTTCATGGATTGCAGACAAACAAGCAAGTGAAAATCCATATGAAAATTCAGAAGAGCCATCAGAAGTTCTCTTGAGAGGGTTAGCTACTAAAACCATGTTCTCCATCTTAGGATGATCAACCCCCTCGATCTCATGAGTCTTGAGCTTGCTATAGAGCAACTCCAAAGTGAGATTAGCGAGATTGACATTCTCTTCAATGGCAGTAGCCTTCATCTCCCACTCCTTGGTGTTGATTGCAGCCAAGAGATGGGTAGCATTCTCAGACTGAGAAGACTCGATGTCAACAGCTCTCAACTGATTGAGCACCTTGTTGAAGCGAGTGAATACATCATCGATGCTCTCTCTAGGACGCATCTTGAATTTCATGTATTCTCGCTTGAAGACTATTTGACGTACTTGCTTGATTTGGGACGAACCCTCATAGTAGGTTTCGAGGGTGTGCCAAATCTCGTACGCAGTCTCAAGGTGACAGATTCTGTCATACTCATGTCTACCAAGCCCGACATATAGGAGGTTCTTTGCTTTGTGGTTGTTTGCCAAGAGGACTGCTGAAGCTGACGTAGCAACCTTGGTCAAAATGAGCGGGACTCGTACTACCTCTCATATGGCCGGACCTTCACTATGAAGGAAGACACGCATGCAATTCTTCCAATAGATATATTCGAGCCCATCAAAGACATACGGCTTGGTAGAGTACTTCTTCATCGCCAAGTTCAGTTACCGGTAAAGATAAAGAATGAACTAACTGGGCTCTGATACCACTTGTTGGACCGAAAGGACGACTAGAGAGAGCGTGAATAGGAGCACTATCACTTTTTCACCTTGATCGGATTGAACTCAATTTTCACTCCAATAGCTATGAAAGCTATGAAGGTCAAAGTACAAGCATAGTGAAAGTTTGGTATTGAATGCAATCGAAACCCTGGAACATAACAACCAAAATCACCAAAAACTCAAAACAAAATGAGTCGAGCGGTCAGGCCTCTCAAGTTGGGCGGTCTAACCTTTGGCTTGGTGGTCTAACCTCTCACCAGGGGCGGTCTGGCCTCTCACCAGGGGCGGTCTGACCTTCAGCCCAATGAACAGTGAAATCAGCCCGAACTCAAAAACACAAATCAGCTTAACTTTTGATTCAGTGATCCAAATCGCCTCAAATTTCAACTATAGCTCATAAAGAAGGTCAGAAATATATTCCAATCGACGATCGGGAAGATGAAATCCAAGGTTCCATGAATTTCGTAGATGAGGGAAGGAGGGCACAAGAACTGAGGAAAATCAAATTTTGATCCCAAAACTTGCTCGTGGGTAAAAGATGATCAAGATGATCCTAGATGTATTTTCACATGTCATAGCAAGCAAGTTCATCGTAAGAAACAAAAGGAAAATCAAAGGATCATCAAAAACCCAAAAGTCGCCATAGAGAGAGCAAAAACAAGAAGAGACTCATCTTGAAGAGATTTTGCTTGGATTGATTTGAGATAGATGTTAGTTTACAACCACTCCACCATTGAGAACAAAATCTCAACACTTGAGCACACAATCAATCCATCTCTTACAAACCCTAGCCTTAACTACTCTAAAATCCTCAAAGGACAAATTAGGGTTTTTCTCTAGGAAGAGCTTGAGGACTCCACATCTAAATATCCCCTTATACAGTAGAGGCTAGACTGTGAGAGGAAACCCTAATGGGCACCCGTTAAGCCCACATACAAACGGGTCTATACTCACGTGCGTTTCTCAAAGCGGATGACGAGCCGGGTTTCCCGAATCTGTTTCTTCGTGATCTTTAACTTTATTTGACCTAAACCACCTCTCCTTGTGCCATCTTGCACCACGGTTTAGCCAAAGGTCATCAAGGTAGTATTTTGATAAAATTACCAAAATACCCCTTCTCGATCTTTCTCCGAAGACCAAGTCCAATCTTTATGAAGCAATCCCATGCTTTGCCACGTGTGGGTTGATCAATGACTCTCTTCATGTCGGCAAGTCTCTCCCATCCGGCTCCCACCGAAACAACCATGGCACTTGCACCGACCCCCACGCCACTTGATGCGACCCATCGCACTGAACTTCTCGTTCGGTTATCCTTGTCCATTTTGTGTCATGCTTGTGTCGACGGACTTCACCAAGCATCCTCAATAATTCTGGACCTCAGCTCTCCAAGCCTAGTCCCGATCATCCTCGCCATTGACCGTCGTTGACCTCCAAGCCTCCTGCACAACAATAGACCAAGAAATCGATTTCGAAAACAAATTCTTCGCAACTGGACCCACGTTAGTCAAAACATGCACCATGCAACACATATGCACTAAAAACCATAAAATTGACCTAACCTACAAACATTGCCGCCAAACCAGCCAGCGAACAGGGCAAAACCGGTCCGATCACCACCCATGGCGATCTGGTACTTCCTGGCCCGACCGCTTGACATGGGGACACCAAAATTCCTCCTAAGCTGAAACCTCTTTGAAAATTTTAAAAAAATAGAACTTTTGGCTCGAAGCTCCAAAAATTATGAGACCAAGTGTAGAAAAATCCTCTCTCTTGCCTACACCCTGTATTTTTGGCTTGGCTCCAAACTCGAAAGTCACCTTTATGGCTGATCAGACCACTGCCCATGGCCGTCCTGACTGCTACCCACTTGACCTGCCCAACGGTCGGTCTGACCGCCAGAGGTGGCCGGTCAAACCGCCACCAAGGCCGATCTGACCATCACCCTGGCCGGTCGGACCACCTACTACCTGATAGAACCTAAATTTCGGTGAAAACGAGTGTTTCGATAAACCCTCAACACCATTGCTAATTGTATCATCATCCTAAGATCATGAGCATATCCCCATGATACCCATAGTCCTCTTTCTCTACGTGCGAGGTCGTCCAGCGAAGATCATTTTGGAGCCTTTGGATGTGGTTTTTATGCCTACGGGAGTTAACTTTGAGATGGAGGAACTTCGTGTTGGCGTCACTCTCTCTGAGGTTGATAATCCAGGAGCTCTATCTTTTCCTAGCTCACTCGATCACTGCTATCCTCGGAACTCTCTTCTTTAGGCCTACCTTCAATCCACTATCGAGTGGTGTAAGCGCCCTGTGATCTTGAGACACGTCAAACTGAAGGATTAGCTCTAGAGCCATGTGGAGCTGAAGTTTTGGTCGAGAGAAAATGGCTTTGCTCTAGGATTTTAGTTTTGACACAGTGGCTGCTAACTTATGGTTTAGGCGTTGCATTGGTTATGTGTGATGACAGTGAGTGAGCCAAGCATTTTTGACCACCTCCATGAAACCTGGTATCTTAGTCCAGAAGTTTTCGAATCAGAAGGATTTTGGGTGAGCAGGACCAGAGGTGTTTGACAGGTGCAGGGGGCAGTGATCGGAGATCGATGAGGACAACCTCTGAAGGAAATGGTTTTCAAAGAGGGTGTCCCAACCTTCGTTATAGAAGACACTGTCTAGTGTGACCAGGGTTGGGCTCTGATGTTCATTGCTTGACGTGTACTTACTGTTCTAGAGGTGGACCTCTCTTAGTTCGCAGGTGTTGAGGGTGGCACAAAATTGTGCCATGTGTCGCTGGTTAATGTTTGAATTGTTTTTGTTGGCGACACAGTAGATGAGGTTGAAGTTGCCCAAGACCAACCAGTTGGTGCTTAGGGGAGGTTTTAAGGAAGTAATTTATTGGAGAAAGATAAGCTTGTCCCTAACCCAGGAGGGACAATACACTATTGTTAAGCGAAAAGCTGAGTTTCATTCTCTTAAAGAGACGGTCACCGATAGGTTGAAAGTCGACTGGTGCACATCCACTACATCGATGCAAGTGTTATTCCACAATAGGAGGATTCCGCCTCTCGTACCCTCAGTCGGTTTTTTAGCGAAGCTTCGCAGGTTGTATCCCCCGAGGTAGCAAGCTAAGGTTTGATCGACGTTTCTTAGTTTGGTTTCCTGGAGGAAAGTGAGATGGCATGTTGTTGAGGTAAGGGTCTCGTGGACCGTTGTTCTTCTGGCTGGGGTGTTAAGGTCACGCATGTTAAAGTAGATAATGTTGATGTTTGGCCCGTTCATCTGCTTTTGAAGTGGCCGCCTGGTCGAGGATGGGTGGAGTGGTTGGGATTCGATCGTTGGTGGTGGTTCGACGGTCTTCCTAAAGCGAAGGTGATGGGGGGCCGGTGGGCCAATTAATGGAGCAAGGCTGAGGGACGTTCCAGACCAATGACTTAAGCAGTTCAACATCAGCGGTCTTCCTAAAGCTCAATGAGGGCGTTGTCAGCGAGCGATGTGAGATGACAGTCTGCCTTGAACAGTTGCAAAAGAGCGGCGATGTTGACTTGCAGTAGAGGGGGCTTAGAATATTGCGAGGTATTCTTTGAGCGCATCATCGGTCAGAGGGCGATCTTTCGGTAACGTGCCCATTTTGTGGGTGAGCGCCTCTTGAGCCCGGTGCGTCATAGAGCCCGACCGCCATTTGGACACCAAGCATGAGCTACGACAGATGTTTGAGAGGTCAAAACGTCGGGTAATGCGCTTGCGCGTGGGTTGGGAGGCCACCGACACAGTCAGGATCAGAAGTGGTGGGGTGGAGAATAGCGCCATCTCCAGGGCTTTGTCGTGCTACTGGCCGCTTGGGTGAGTAGCCATCTGGTGTGGGGGTTGCACCTCGTTCGGCCTCACTGGGACCAATGGTTGGTGGTGGCCCGAGGCAGGGGTCTCCGGACCTATGTGGTCGATGGCCTGGTGCTGCGGGGGGTTGACTAGAGGGGTGGATCCTTCAGTGGGTGTTGCTTTCCCTCCTGCTGGACCAGGCGTGACGTGGAGGCCCCTTGGTGTTTATTGACCTCGTAGGATCGCCGCCTCATCGGAGGCGTCAAGGTTTGCGGTGCACACCAGGCCAGAGGCCTAGGGTGTGTCAGTGAACGGTACCGCCTCTTGGGGCTGGAGCGGTGCTTCCTAGGGTGAGTCGTCGGGCTACGCTGGGTTGTCCTCGGTGATGTTGCACTCCTGGTTTGGGGCGATGCCTCTTGGGGTGGAGCGGCCTGAATTGTAGGTGAGGCGGTGTAACATCCCAATTTTCTGAGCTTTAAAAATCTTTTGATTAGTTAGTAGTTGGAAAAATTCACCCAGTAGAGTTTATTTGAATATTAAACAAGCTTAATATGGACTTTTAAAATCAAAGCCATTTAATATGATTAATGTCAACATCAACAATTGTCAAAACTATTTTATTTTAATTATATGTGCTTGGATATGTTTTCTAGAATTTTCTAGAATTTTTCCGAGTTTATTTGCTATTTTCTATATGCCAATTGGATTTACTATATTTTCTAAAAAGGAAAATCTAATTAAAATCTCAGAATTTCCCTCGGGTCGAATCTCCCTGACCCAATCTTCTTTTCACGCGTGTGGTCCGCATAGTGGCCCAATCGCGCGCTCTCACGCAGCCAAGCTCGCCCGCTCCCTCGCGCTTGTTGCTAGCTAGGCCCATCATTATCGTCCTCCTCGCGTCTTCGTCTTCGCGAGAGGTTCTTTCGCTGCCACCATTGCTGCTTCTAGAAGCTTCATCCGACAAAGTCGTTTCCAACCGTGTAGGACCGGAAAGGCGACTAGAGGGGGGTGAATAGGAGCACGAACACTTTTTCACCTTAATTGAATTCAATACTAATTCACTCCAATAGCTATGGAAGCTATGAAGATCAAGGTACAAGCACAGTGGAAGTCTTGTATTGAATTCAATTAAAACCCCGACGCAAAACACCCAAAATAACCAAAAACCCAAATCTCAAAGTGTTGGGCGGTCTGACCTCTCAAAATGGCGGTCTGACTCCTTTGCCTAGCGGTCAGACCGCCCCTGACGATGAACAGGAAAATCAGCACAATCAGCCTGAAAAACCCGCAACGAAAATCGGTCTAACTTTTGATCCGTAAGGCCAAACTCCACGAAATTTGAAACACACCTTCCTAGGGATATTAGGAACCTATTCCAAGTGGAGATTGAGTAGATCCATGACAAAGTTTTGACCTTTTTCAGTTTTACCGAAGGAGGGTTCAAAACCGGGCAAAAACCAAAAACATGATCTAAATGTTGCTCGTGGGGGATTGATGATTTAGATGATCTTAGATGTATTCCCACAGATCATAGCAAGGTAAAAGAGGGCACGAAACAAACCAAAAACCACAGAATCAAGGAAGCATCCAAAATCATCAAAAGAGAAAGGAAAGTACATGAAGACACATCTTTGAACAAACACCCATAGATTGATTCACGATTTGATCTTTGGATACTGACCACTCCATCCATGGAGGACAAAACTCAATCCATGAGCACACAACTCAACACATCTCCCTAGAACCCTAAGCCTCTTCTCTTTCTCCTAAGCCCTAAGACAAACTAGGGTTTATCATGAAGTGCTTCAAGTGGTCGCCTAACGACCCCTCTCTATTTATAGGAGGCATAGAGCTTCTAGAAGACTTAACCCTAATGGGCTCCGTTAAGGCCCAATACAAGCGGGTTACACACACACGCATCTCAAAGCGCCGTCTTCACTTTTCTTGACCTAATCCACTTCTTGACGCCCGCCTTGCGCCGCTGGTTGGCATTAGGTCACCAAGGCGTATTTGGTGAAATTACCAAAATACCCTTCTCGATCTTTTCCAAGACCGAGTCCAAACTGCTGAAACACATCCATGCTTCGCACGTGTAGGTTGATCCAATGCTCTCATCGTGTCGGCAAGTCTCTCCCATCCGGTTCCCACCGGACCACCTTAACACTTGCACCGCCCTCGCACCGCTTGATCCAACCAGTCGCACCGAACTGCCCGTTCGGTCACTTTCATCCATTTTGCGCCATGCTTGAGTCACTTGACCTCACCCAGCATCCATGATCGTTCTGGACCTCAGCTCTCCAAGCTTAGTCCCGATCCTCCTCGCCGTTGACCGTCGTTGACCTTCAAACCACACCTGACAATAGACAAGCAAACACGAATCCGGGAACAAGTTCTTCACAACTTGACCCACGTTAGCCAAAATATGCAATATGCAACACATATGCATTATCAACAAGGATATGACCTGTTCCAAAATCAATTCACAACTAATATCATCATTCTGCACAAAAACCGGTCGAATAGCCATTACGGCGGTCCGACGCCTCGAACGAACGAAAATCAATTGAAGATAAGGCCGGTCGACCGCCGGATTTGCCGTCGACCGCCCGCCACGAAACCGGTCGACCACTTTGAGACTGACAGATTCATAACTCGACGAAAAACGATTGAAACTTCAAACCAAAAGCAACATTGCCAATTGTTTCATCATCCTAAGATCATGGGCATATCCCCATGATATCCACAATCTCCCCCTTGATGAACACATTGGCAATCTCTCAGAAAATGTGGTTTTGGGGTGTGAAAAGTAAAGTACTCGACGTTTTCGCACAAAGGCACAACTTGGTCCATTAGCAAGAGAAAGCAATAGAAATGACCAAACTGACTTCAGAATAGCATAAGGTAGTGAGATAAGGCAAAAGAAAGCTCAAAAGCTTCAATTTCCAAAGAATAGCCAAAAATCTCACTTAGGTCCATATGAAAGAACAATTGTTCTATTTGACCTTTGATCATTGTGAGTCTTCAAGAAATTGCAATTCAAATTCAGAAAAGAGCAATATGATCAAAAGAATGCAATTGAGATGCTCCCACTCACTATGATCACCAATTTTTCAAGAAAAATCCATTTTCTCCCTATGACACTCAAAAAGCTCTAAAACAACATTTTCACCAAACTTTCTCCCCCTTTGACAATGGATTTATCAAGATGCATGGAAGAAGATAGAGCATGAATGTAATGGAATGGCTGCAATTTTGTAATTTTTGCATTTTTTCAGTTTTTTTTGTTTTGTTTTAACTTGAGCAAAAGGAGCCATGAAGATTATCCATGAAGACTGTACAAGTATTACACCAAGCCATATTATGTGAAGAAGCTATATTCAATCATGGCAAAACATGTACAGCAAAACTAAGGCCAAAATAGCAATAATCTAAGATTAAATGAATCGACAACATGACAAGGTGCTCAAGATCATAGTTTAACTAAAGGTATCCAAAAATGAGTCAGGTCATGTCTATAAGCGAGATTGAGCCAGAAACTAGAAAAAGAGTCTAGTTTGAGCATTCAGATTTGAGACAATTTGAGCAAGCATTAAGAATTTAGCACTTTGAGCACTTTGCTGAAAATGATTGGTTTTATCTTAGTAAAGCAAGTCTGGACTAGGAGCCATCCACAATCGCCTCCTAAGCTTCAACCAATTGCCAATTTGTTTTCTTAGCATTGTGCTAGATCTCAAGCCTCACTCGACCATCCCAAGCAACAAAAGCTTAAGAGTGTGGTGCAGGTCATCCAAAACTCCCCGAGTTCATGCCTAGTGCAATGGCAAGTCGTCTCATGAGAAAGAATTGGTGAGATCGGTTTTTTCACGTAAAAGCTCATTTTTCATTTGCTTGACTTAAGAATTATCATAGCTCAGTTTAAAACTCGAGAATAAGTTCAAGACTCAATTAAGCCTATATGACATGGCATGAATCATAAGAGGATCACTAAAGCAAAACTAGTCACAAGATCCAACAAGTCATGTTTTGATTCAATTTTCTCACAGATAATAAAGCTAGCATGGCAAAAGCTAGGCTATACATAAAAAGCCATAAAAGAAGTCTAGCAAACTAGCACAAGACATGGCAGGGTATAAAGCATGAAATCAAGTCATACAAGGATAATAATCAAAGCTCCACAAGGTTATATTACAATGCAAGTTCTTTGAATTGTAAAATGCATTATGATACAAATGAATGCAAAAAGAGCAAACTCCCCCTCAAAACAGGCCAAGAGGACTAACAACCCCCAACTCTCCCCGCAAAGAAGCAAAACGAGAAGAATCAAGAGCTTTAGTGAAAATATCGGCAACCTCGCTGCTCGGACTCTACAAAGTGAAGCACAACATCACCCTTCTCAACATGGTCTCTAAGGAAATGATATCTAACATCAATGTGCTTAGTCCTAGAATGTTGCACTGGGTTTTTGGCAATGTTAATGGCAGAAGTGTTGTCACGAAAAGAGAACACTACCCAAAGACAACCCATAGTCCCGAGTAGATAAGATCCAGAGAACACGAGAGCAACTCTTGGTCATGACTACATACTCGGCCTCGGTAGTGGGGACAGGCAATGTAAGACTGTTTCCTAGATGACCAAGAGATAAGAGATGTGCCTAAGAAATGATAAGTGCGAAGTACTCTTCCTATCTACTCTACACCCATAAAATCAGCATCGAAAAAAGCGCGAATGGAGAGAGCGAGAAGAAGAATACCAAAGTCCAAAGTCAAGAGTGTCCTGAAGGTACCTGAATATGCGACGCACTGCTTGACGATGAGAAGCTCGAGGGGAAGCCTGAAATCGAGCACACAAACACACAAAGAAATCAGTATGTCCGCCTCGTATTTGTGAGATAGAGGAGGAGCCAATCATCTTTGCGGTACTCTTACGGTCCATGGCTCTCCATCCTCATCGTGGTCCATGGTGGTGGTCGTGGCAATGGGAGTAGACATTGGCCTACTACTTCCCATGTCGAAGCGTCGAAGAAGGTCCTTTGTATACTTACTTTGATGAATGAAGGTGCCTTCTTTCAGTTGCTTGACTTGAAGACCAAGGAAGAAAGTCAATTCACCCATCATGCTCATCTCGAACTCCTGCTCATAGAATCTGAAAATTTGGACACCAAAACATGAGAGGAACCACCGAATATAATGTCATCCACATAAATCTGAACCAACAAAAAGTCAACGCCATGCACGAGAGTGAACAAGGTTTTATCAACCAATCCCATTTTGAAATCATTCTTAAGCGAAAACTCTTAAGCCTATCATACCAAGCTCTAGGGCTTGTTTCAATCCATACAAGGCTTTGGAGAGTTTAAAAACATGGTTTGGGAACTTGGGATTTTCAAAACCAGTGGTTGCTTGACAAAGACCTCTTCTTCTATGAAACCATTCAGAAAGCACTTTTGACATCCATTTGAAATAGCTTGAAGCCCTTGGATGCATAAATGCTAGCAAAATCTGAATGGCTTCTAATCTAGCTCTGAGAGCAAAGGTCTCCTCAAAGTCTAAGCCCTCTACATGGGAATACCCTTGTGCTACAAGTCTAGCCTTATTGCGAACTACCAATCCATCTTCACTTTGCTTATTTTTGAAAACCCATTTTGTTCCAATTACATTATGATTAGGTGGAGGTTCAACTAAGGTCCAGACTTTGTTTCTTTCAAAATTTTCAAGTTCTTCATGCATGGCATTGACCCAAGAGGCATCAGAAAGAGCATGAGTAACATCTCGGGGTTCAAAAGAAGCAACAAAAGCAGAATGTGCATGAGAATCGGAAGAGATGAACCTGGAGCGAGTGACTCGCTCATGTAGATCCCCAATAATCTGCTTTCGGTGGATCTTTGTTCTTTGAATCACGAAGAGGAGCACTGGTGCGAAGTGGCCTCTACCTCACGGGCATGGAGGTAGGATCGAGCCACTCGATCGTCGGAAAAAGGTAGGAAGAGGCTTTGCTCATCTGAAGGTGGTGTAGTGGAAGCGGGCTCTCCAACCAAGTCGGAAGGGACTTGAGGATGGATTGGGTCCTCATCCTCGAGTCATCATCGACGAAGATGCTCTCGAAAACAATGTACTGCATCATCGGGTCTAGTACGTGACTAGCCTCATCAAAAGTGACTTCACAAGTCTCAACAACTTTGTTAGTGTCAAAATTAAATACCACGATAGCCACGAGAATGAGCGGGATATCCAAGAAATATGCCATCGTAACATCTAGATTCAAATTTATCAAGGTTGCCATGTTTAAAAATGAAGCACTTGCAACCAAAAATCTTGAAATGAGAAACTTTGGGCTTATGACCAAATCTGAGCTCATAAGAAGTCTTACCAATAACAGATCTCAAGAAAACCCTATTGGAAATATAGCAAGCGATGAGAGATCGCCTCATTAAAAACCTCCTAGGTGTGGAATGCTCATCTAGCATGGTCACAGCCATCTCTACAAGGGTCCTATTCTTTCTCTCTACAACACCATTCTGCTGGGGAACTCTAGGTGAAGAAAACTGGTGCTCAATACCCCTATCGATGCAAAAGGTGGCAAAGGAAGAATTCTTGAATTACATCCCATTGTCACTCCTAATGGCTCTCAAAGCTCCAGGAAGCTCAACAGCAACTCTAAGGACCAACTCTCTAAAGAACCCAAATGCCTCGTCCTTAGAAACTAGAAAATAAACCCATGAATACCTAGAGTAATCATCCACAATCACAAGCACATACCATTTCCCACCGGCTGACTGAACTCTAGAAGGACCAACAGTGTCTAAGTGCAAAAGTCTGTCCAGTCCATCTGTCATCACTAAGGTAAGAGGTGGATGAGAAGCGAAACCATCTTACCATGTCTCAGAGGTGTGCACACAAGGTCTCTAATGACCTTGACCTAGGCGGACCTCTAATCAAATCCTTGCTCTTGACTCTAGTCAAGTGGTGAAGCCTATGTGACCAAGCCTCACGATGCCACAACACTAAATCATGGGAGTCGGAAGCTACAAGACACCTAGGGCTAGAAGCGAGAAGAGACACGAAATCGGCACAAAAGATCCTCTCAAACCTAGAGATCTCAAAGACAAGCTCACGGAGGAATCTATAACCTGCACTCACCACTCTTAAATCTCACCTCTAGACCCTCATCAAGCGGTGAGAAGCAAAGCAGATTATACCTCGGCTTACTTACCAAAGTGGCGTCCTTGAGCATGAACTTGTTGTTGACGCGCCTTGTGCCCTTAGGCATCACGGTCCCAGAGAAGCATCCCCAAATGTGATCAATTCATTGCGGATGCATGTGTGAGGAGGAGAACCATCTAGAATCCCGGTCATGTGTCGAGAGCACCCGAGTCAACAAGCCATATGTCCTCCTTCCTCGCACGACGGACCTACAAGGCACGAGCAGAAACATCGTGCCTCGATCTTTGGGGTTAGTGATAAAAGACTTGGGAATCGATCTTGAGTCACACGATGCTTAGGCAAAAGCAGTAGAAGCGGCGATAAAATGGTTAGGAGCAAAATCATAAGAACGCACACGAGAACCACCTAGACCTCTCCGAATCGACCTACCAAAAGGTCGGTACTCCCCTGCCTAGATGCTACCCGCGGTCTCTCCTCACGAAATCCTAAACCGAGCAGCGCCTAGAACCACCAAAGGAGTCAAAGAAGTCATCTACTAACCTAGGCCTATGTCTAGCAGAAAGGCAGTCGCCTAGCTCTAGAGACAACGGCGGTGAAGGAACTCCTCTAATGGTTCTCAAGGTACTCATCCTCTCCTTCCTCTCAATCTTGGCTCTCTGAGCGTAACTCAACAATGTGGCCATTCTTCTTGCGAAGGTGCAATGGTACTTGACCTTTTGAGGGTCGACTGATGAAGTAGAAGCACCTATCTTGCTAGAAGTGGTTTGGGCAAAACCAGTGATTTAAAGACTATCTTGGATGGATTAGGGGTTCTACCTCAAGCAGGCCACTCTCAACAACTCTAACAACCTTAGGTGGATGGTTCTTGGTATGCTCTAGGAATCAAATCCTAGGCCTCTATTATTCACACTCACCTTAGATTTGTCTAGAATCATGTTGAGGTTCTTCTTCCCACCAATAAATCTCTCAAGTGTCTCTTTAAGGTAGTCATTTTGTTTGGCTAGTTCATAACAAGAAGCACACTTATTTGACTTGCTAGCCCTATCGATTTTTCCTTATAATGAACTACCTCGACTTTCAAAGCCTCACAAGACACACAATAGTTATCCCTAATCTTATCCAACTGCTCTTTGAACTTAACTCTAAAAGCTTCTTGTATCTTATCTACATTATGCCCAAGTTCAATACAAAGAGTACAAGAATCGAGAATCAACAATTTTCTTTGAAGCAGGTCATGGACATGGATTGTTCAATTTTAGCCTTTTCTTCTAGTGTCTTGTTTAAAGCATCATTCTCAAGTGTGAGTTTAACACGTTTTCACATGAAGCGCTTTTAGAGTCTGAGAATCATTTCGACATCTCCTTCATTTTAATCTTATTTTTCTCACAATGAGAGCAGTGTGACTAGCATCAAATTTACTCAGTTCTTTTGTAGCACTATCAATTTTAGTTCAAGCAAAGCACAATTTGAACAAGGCAAAGGGATAGCATCAACGATAGTCACATCTAAAGCAATGGCATTCATGCAAGCGTGACTAGACTTGAGAGTTTCTAGTTCATCGAGCATCTTTCAATTGATTTGTAACAGAGGAATGAGCAAGTCTTAGAGTTACCAATTCATCATACATTCGAACAAGCATCACAAACATCTTGAGGACTAATCGATTTGAGTGTAGCAACTTCTAGTTTCAAGTTATCAATCATGATGTCCTCGATTCTTAAGCATTCTAGCTTGCTTATCTAATTTTCGTTCGAAATGACCAAAGCACGTTTCATCGGCGGTGAGGACATACCTCATCGGGATCATTGAAAAGGTCGCTGCGTCGTTGGAGGAGTCGACGTCATGGTACGTCGCTAGCCATGAAGCACATGCCGGTGAAGTCTGGGCCTTCTTCTTGCCATGAGAGTCATCGTCGCCGCCCTCCGTCTCCGAGTCCACATAGCTCATGTTAACACTCTCAAGAGCGGCAAGGACTTGGTGATTTAACTTGCGATAGTTTGGCTTCTTGCCTTTCTTGTCTTTGGCTTGATGGCGCCTCAGAGAGTCCTTCTCCTCCTTGCCCTTGACTTGGGGCACTTGGAGCGAATGTGGTTAGGCTCACCACACTCGAAACAAGTGACAGGCCACCTCTCCTCTGTTCCTCACTTTGTTGTAAACTCTCGAGAATTTGGTGGATAGGAGGGCTAAATCATCTTCGTAGCTTCTCTAGCGCCCATCGCTCAAAGAATGTAAAGTGACAAAGAAAAACCAGATGAGCCAAAATCAAAGGAATCGGTCGAGCTACCCTTGATGGGTCGACCACCAAAGCCATCGACTACTGTCTTGGGGAGACGCGAGATAAAGTCAATCTCATGCGTCTTCAACCTCGAGTAGAGCTTATCCATGGTAAGCTCACTCATGACATGTTGTCATTGATGGATGTGATCTTCATCCCCTGACCTTCACATCAAGAGCACCCGAAGTGGCGTGCATTCTCGAACTCGGTGAAAATAAGATCAACAAATAGCGAAGATCATGGAGAATCTTGGAGAACCTCCCCACACTCATCTAAAGACTCACGGTCTTTGCTCGATCTTTAGTATTCTTTCTTGAGTGGTTTCTGTCTCACTTCCTTGATCGCATCGAGAGTCCTCGTGGTAGTCACAGAGAGTTCTCCAGATCTCGTGAGCGGACCTCAAATGAGCCACACGCTCAAACTCGGATCGACTAAGACCTTGGATCAAGAAGTTGCGAGCTTTCTTTGTTAGCCTCAATGTGCGGAGTGATCACATCGTCATCGGCCAAGCACGACATATGGATTTTTGACCTTAAGCCAAATAAGCGCGCCTTGAGCCTCGATGTAGGCTTGCATGCGAGCCTTCGATAAGCAAAATCAACTCCATCGAAAATATGAGGTTTGAGTGAATACTTGTCGATCGCCATGGCTTCAAAGACCGGTTAAGATCTATAAGAAGAGCTAACCGGCTCGATACCAATTGTAGGACCGGAAAGGCGACTAGAGGGGGTGAATAGGAGCACGAACACTTTTCACCTTAATTGAATTCAATACTAATTCACTCCAATAGCTATGGAAGCTATGAAGATCAAGGTACAAGCACAATTGGAAGTCTTGTATTGAATCCAATTAAAACCCGACATAAAACACCCAAAATAACCAAAACCCAAATCTCAAAGTGTTGGGCGGTCGACCTCTCAAAATGGCGGTCGACTCCTTTGCCTAGCGGTCGGACCGCTGATTTTGTGGTCGACCGCCTGACGATGAACAGGAAAATCAGCACAATCACTGAAAAACACAAACGAAAATCGGTCTAACTTTTGATCCGTAAGGCCAAACTCCACGAAATTTGAAACACACCTTCCTAGGGATATTAGGAACCTATTCCAAGTGGAGATTGAGTAGATCCATGACAAAGTTTTGACCTTTTTCAGTTTTACCAAGGAGGGTTCAAAAGCAGGGCAAAAACCAAAACATGATCCAAATCTTGCTCGTGGGGATTGATGATTTAGATGATCTTAGATGTATTCCCACAAATCATAGCAAGGTAAAAGAGGGCACGAAACAAACCAAAAACCACAGAATCAAGGAAGCATCCAAAATCATCAAAAGAAAAGGAAAGCACATGAAGACACATCTTTGAACAAACACCCATAGATTGATTCACGATTTGATCTTTGGATCTGACCACTCCATCCATGGAGGACAAAACTCAATCCATGAGCACACAACTCAACACATCTCCCTAGAACCCTAAGCCTCTTCTCTTTCTTCTAAGCCCTAAGACAAACTAGGGTTTATCATGAAGTGCTTCAAGTGGTGCCCTAACACCCCTCTCTATTTATAGGAGGCCTAGAGCTTCTAGAAGACTTAACCTAATGGGCTCCGTTAAGACCCAATACAAGCGGGTTACACACACACGCATCTCAAAGCTTCGTCTTCACTTTTCTTGACCTAATCCACTTCTTGATGCACCGCCTTGCGCGCGGGTTGGCATTAGGTCACCAAGGCGTATTGGTGAAATTACCAAAATACCCTTCTCGATCTTTTCCAAGACCGAGTCCAAACTGCTGTGGCACATCCATGCTTCACCACGTGTAGGTTGATCCAGCGGCTCTCATCGTGTCGGCAAGTCTCTCCCATCCCCACCGGACCACCTTGGCACTTGCACCGACCCCCGCACCGCTTGATCCAACCAGTCGCACCGAACTACCCGTTCGGTCACTTTCATCCATTATGCGCCATGCTTGAGTCACTTGACCTCACCCGGCATCCATGATCGTTCTGGACCTCAGCTCTCCAAGCTTAGTCCCGATCCTCCTCGCCGTTGACCGTCGTTGACCTCCAAGCCACTGCCAAACAATAGACAAGCAAACACGAATCCGGGAACAAGTTCTTCACAACTTGACCCACGTTAGCCAAAACATGCAATATGCAACACATATGCATTATCAACAAGGATATGACCTATTCCAAAATCAATTCACAACTAATATCATCATTACGCAAGATAAAACCGGTTGATCGCCATTACGGCGGTCGGCCCGCCTGGGGTGAACGAAAATCAATTGAAGATAAGGCGGTCGACGGCGGTTTGCTTGTCGACCATCAACCGGCCCGACCGCCACACAGAAACCGGTCTGACCGCCTGAGACCTGACAGATTCAGTAACTTTGACGAAAACGATTGAAACTTCAAACCAAAAGCAACATTGCCAATTGTTTCATCATCCTAAGATCATGGGCATATCCCCATGATATCCACAAACCGAAAGAATCCCTCAGAGATACGGCTTTGGACTTCCCTTATCTTCCTGCGTCCATGTCCCCTCAAATCGGATCCCATATCACCTTCTATATCCGAGATTTGCTCGTGTTCATCTCGGACTCATTTAGGTCTCCGCCGCCGATACGCTCTATTAGCCTCGCCCATACCCTATAAATTGGACCCCGAGGATTGTCTCTCCACCCGCGTCATAAACCCTCAAGCCGCCACACCTCAAGAACCCTAGCACCGCTACCGTGGTCTCCGAGCACCAGTAAGGGCACCATTGGGTTCGCATTAGCACCCTCCTGATGGTACCACTCACCACCGGCAAAGCGCCGCCGTTCACCGGATGCCATTGGGACCCAAGCGCCACCATCGTATTGTCGTCCACGTCATGCCACGTAGCCAGCCACGTCAGCGCCAGCGCCTGCATGTCATCCTGTGTGGCATCCTCGTCATCACCACGTGTGCATGCATGCCACCTCACAGCCTAGACCAAATCCAAAACCTCCGTAGACCCAATCTACCATACACCGTGTCTCTAACGTGTAGGTCCCACACGTCAGGAGGTTTTCCATTTTCTTTTTCTTTTCTTTTTGGCTGAAATCCCAAGGCTGATGTTAGCATTGCATCATATTCTGATTTTCAGTAGAAAATTAACTCGGAAATTCCAGTAAATTAGGTATTTTCTTTAGGTTTAGAACTTTCAAAAGCCATATCTTCTGCATCCAAACTCCGATTGAGCCCATTCAAATTTATAAATTCATCTAAATTCGAGCTCTATTTTACTAAGATTTTTATTTAATTTTTGAAGTTTGTTTTCTTTCTATTATTTATTAATTTCTTATTTGCTTCGTTTACGAGTAGGCGTTGATTCTTCAGGGAATTTTGAAGAAGGATTTCACCAAGAACAAGACCAGTACTAGGATCTATTCTAAGGCAAGTTGTACCTTTAATTATGTTAAACCCAGTGTTCTAAAATTACTTTAATTCCAATTATTGCATATGCTTTATGTATTTATTCAAATGCTTTTGGGTTTAGTTATTAATCCAATTTGTCGATATCTACCTTTTCTATTGTTATGTCATGATCTTTTGTCACTCTAGATTGGTACATTATTTAGTTGGTATTATCGTGGCACCAACGTGGGTTGGTTAGATACAAGTAGATTGCTTATCTATGCCACGAGTCATCATTTCATGTGAGTTGCAAATATGAACCTGACTAAGTGATTATGGAACTTTGTGATAAAACTGTGTGCGCTGTATGCTATTACTCGTTGATGGCATGTGTTGCACTTAACCAACAGGGTGGGAAAAATATTTAGACTAAGGCAAGTGGTGGAAACTCTGTGATATGGTGGAGCTCTGTCCTTGGGATATTTGAATTGTGGTTACTTAGTTAGAAATTGAAAGTCCTGCCTTGGTCAATTAAGGACTAAACTTTGTGCGCCATTGAATTGAGCCACAACTGTACAACCACATGCCTGGTATGGGACAGGCCTAACTTAGTAAGTTATGGAGTCTTGACATTGACTACTTAAGTAGTAGGTAATGCTCTGTGCTAGGGAGTGTCAATATTTGAGATGAAGTTTTTCGAAAGGTTTTGTTATGATTAGTGCTAGCTACACTGGTTATATCGTGTAGGTAAAGTGTACAACATCTGCAGAGTGTTAAACAATCTATTCGGATAGTCGCGTTCGTGGTCATGGACATGCTCGGGGATTTCACACGAGGGGTAGATTTTCATAAAACAGTTGAGAAAGGAAGTTGTGTGATCTAAGTTATATGGCTATGTGAATAATTTGATTAGACTTTTTGTCCTTTATGAAAATAATTGTTAAATTAATGTTGTTTATTTGTTTTAAATTGTGTTTTAATCTATTATTCATATTCAATTGCAAATGTTGTATTTCTACAAAAGAACCACAGAAGCCATTCCATTGGAATAAGTCGTCTTGTATACATTGCATTTTGTGGTATGACTTGCGAGTACGATTATGTACTCATGCTTGCTATAATCAATCAACAGAAGTGGAGTAGTATTCACCCGCTTTTGAGGAGGAGTTCTACGAAGGTGATGATCACTAGGTCTTGATCCTAGTCGCCTGCCTGTGGCGAATCGATGGGTTTCCTCTGAAGTTTATTTTGTTCCGCTGCTGCTTATTTCATTATTGCTAGCCCTGCGAGGCTTAATAAATGTAAACTCGACCTTAAAGTCACAATAGTTATTTGTTATTCAAATTGCTTGTTTATTCTATTATTTCGTCTTGTCTGGATCAATATTCATCTATGTTGACACTGTGTGTACTAGCATTATCCTAGACTAATGCGTTATACACAGAGGGTCCAGAATTGCAATTTTAGGTCCGGACAGAGGTGGTATCAGAGCCATACTGACTGTAGGTCTTGACCTTAGTTAGATCTACCGTCTTAGAGTGTCCAAACTATTTTCTAAAGTAAAATTAACTTGCAAGATTAATTGAACTGCTTAACTTCTCTTATATCTCTCTTGACTCAACTATTGCTGAAATTTATCCTTCTCCTCGCTGTTTTAATTTGGCTCTTACCCTCTTGTCTGTCTTAGCAGATGCTGCATTTCTAAAACTATGGTGAGCGCAAGGAAGGACTTGTTGTAGAACTATGGAAGCTATTGCAAGAGCTCAGAGGATTCAACTGACTGATGTACAAGGGCATTGACTGGGTGGTGAACAACTGAAGCCGTGGAGTGCTTTATCGTTTAACTATCTATGGTTGAAAGGACACTAAAGCCAGTCGTTCTCTGAATATCTCTGTTCGGATGATGGTCTTTTTAGAAGGAGTTCAGGAATCCTCACGCCTTGATATCAGTTGAGGCTCAGTGTGTTTGAACCACATCAGTTTAAGATTAGGAGTGTCACCCTTTAGGTGGTAGTTTGTGTGTTAGATTCGTTTGTTTTCTTGTGTGCGAGTATGAGTTGCAAAGACCCTTAGGCATTTGTTGCAGCCATACTAAGACCCCTATTAATATAAGTATTCTAGTTGATTTTTTGAAGTTGTGTTGTTGGGTTCAATCTACCCCCTTGATTAGTTCTTAACCTATCTAGTGCTTGCTACCTTATCTAATCTATGGAGCATTTACCAGATGGTTCAGACTCGTCACGCAGCTACCAGTGGATCTAGAACCCCTGGGCTAGAAGAGAATGAGCAAACACCAGTAGGACCAGTTCCGCTGCAAGCACCTCCAATTGATTTGCAGAATTTTGGAGCATTCATGGCAGCTCAAACGCAAATGATGTACAGGATGATGAACTAGATACAAAATATCAACAATATTCAGAACGACAGCAACAACAATGGAGCACCAGCTGCTCACAGTCACCAAGGACCATCCAAGCTTGCAGAGTTCATAGAAACTCACCCACCCACCTTTTCTGGGCATGTCTCACCAGTTGAAGCTGATGATTGGCTTCGTGTCATCGAAAGGAAGCTGCTGATGACCCAATGCAGCGATCATGAGAAGGTTCTATACGCCACCCATCAGATCGAAGGCATTACTACCGAATGGTGGGAAAACTTTTGTGCCACACATCAGACGCCACAGAACATTACTTGGGAAGAGTTTTTAATAGCTTTTCACTAGTATCATGTGCCAGAAGGAATTATTGATCTAAAGAAGGATGAATTTCGTGCCCTCAAGCGAGGAGGATGTCAGTGACCAACTACCTCGACAAATTCTCTCAGTTTGCCTGCTATACCCTGGAAGGTGTCACCACTGATAAGGCTCACCAGAGTTGTTTTCTGAAGGGATTAAATACTGGATTGCGAGTCAGTTTGATCGCCCATACCTTTCAAGATTTCTAGGAGCTAGTTAATAAAGCTTTGATCCTTGAAGATAAGCACAAAGAGTTGGAGGACAACCGTAACCACAGAATGGCTCAGCAAGGGAGTCATCAAGCTTAGCAGAAAGCGAGAACAGTTCCCAACCAATTCACTCATTTTCCATCTCAGAACTCTTTCAGGACTCCTGCACCTACTTTAGCACCACTTTCAGTTGCTCAAAACTTTCGCAACCCTGTGTCAGTCAACCCCAATTCCGGGGGCAATCAGCAGAATAGAGCTAGAGTATGCTATACCTGTCATCAGCCAGGACACTTCGCTAATCACTGTCCTAAGAAGGGAATAGTCACTCTAGTACATTTCAACCTTGGAGCTACACTTGCCAAGACGCCAGCACCAAGCATCAACCCATGAGCCTCTCAAGTTGCCGTTCAATCTGGAGGAGCACCGCAGTCTGTGGTCAAAGGCCGTGTTAACCACGTCACTTTGGAAGGAGCCCAGGAAGCACCTGACATTGTATTGGGTGTTTCTGGTTAACTCAGTACGTGTATCAGTTTTGTTTGATTCTGGAGCTTCGCATTCATTTGTTTCTAGAGTTTTTGCAACGAAGAATAATTTGAAAGTTATGCATCTTAAGTATACTCTGCTAGTCCAATCACCTAGTGCAGAGTTAAGTTTTAGAGTGGGATGTTTAGGATCTAAGTTACTCATAGCTAGAGTTGAGTTTCTAGCCAACCTCATTGTCCTAGACACCTAGACCTTAGATGTCATTCTTGGCATGGATTGGCTATCTAAGCACAAAGCTGTGCTAGATTGTGGTCAAAGAGCCGTAACAATCGAGGATACTAATGGAAAGAAGGTGGAGTTTCTAGCCACCTTAGTGCGTGATGGGCATCTGTTAATCAATAGCCTAAAGAACATTGCTTTGGAACATGTACCTATTGTCAGAGAATATCCAATTGTATTTCCAAAAGAATTGCTAGGGATGCCACCAGACCGTGACATCGAGTTTGTCATCGATCTAGTGCTAGGAACAGCACCAATCTCTAAGAGACCCTATCGGATGCCAGCCAATGAGTTAGTGGAAATGAAAAAGCAAATAGAAAAAACTTCTTGAGAAAGGTTATGTGAGACCTAGTTCATCGCCGTAGGGAGCAACAGTTTTGTTTGTCAAGAAGAAGGATGGAAGCATGAGAATGTGCATCGATTATTGTGCTCTTAATGAAGTCACCATCAATAACAAGTACCCACTACCCCGAGTCGATAATTTGTTCGATCAGATGAAAGGATCCGGAGTGTTTTCAAAGATCAATCTGCGATCAGATTACCATCAGTTGAAGATTTGCCCGAAGGGTATACCGAAGACCGCTTTCTCTACACGGTACGAGTATTATGAGTTCTTAGTCATATCCTTTGGTCTAACTAATGCCCCTGCATACTTCATGAACATGATGAATAAAGTATTTATGGAATATTTGGATAAATTTTTTGTCGTGTTCATTGATGGCATTTTAGTTCATTTCAAGACAGAAGAAGAACACGCTGAGCACCTGAGGTTAATCCTAGAGAAACTTAGAGAGCATTAGTTGTATGCTAAGTTTAGCAAGTACGATTTTTGGAAGAAGGAAGTGGAATTTCCTGGTCATGTGATGATAGTTGAAGGAGTAGCAGTGGACCCCGGTAAAGTTAAAGTAGTATTACTTTGGGAATAGCCTAAGATCACAAATCACAAAAGTTTGAAGTACATTTTCAGTCAGTCTAATCTAAACATAAGGTAGAGAACATGGTTAGATTTAATAAAATATTATAATATTAGAATCCACTACCATCCTAGTAAGGCCAATGTCGTTGCAGATGTTTTAAGTCGTAAGAGCTACTGCAATGCTTTGGAAGTAAAGGAGAATTGCCCAGAACTTCATGAGGAGTTTCAGAAGCTGAAACTAGAGGTGGTAGCTGAAGGATTTATGGCCAGCATAGAAGTACAATACACCTTGGAGAAGTAGATTCATGAAGCCTAGCCAAATGTTCCTGAGATTAAGGACACCAAGCTCAAAATGGAAGAAGGAAAATTCAAGGACTTCACCAAAGACAATCAAGATATACTGTGGATTAATGGATGTATCTGCGTACCAGATGTTGATGGTTTAAGACAACTAATCTTAAAAATGGCCCATGACTCAAAGTATTCTATTCACCCTGGAAGCATTAAGATGTACCAGGATGTTAAGAATAAATTTTGGTGGCCAAATCTGAAGCGAGAAGTCGTAGAGTTCGTTGCTTTGTGCGACGTATGTTAGAAAGTAAAAGCAGAACATCAGAGACCAGCAGGTTTGTTGCAACCCCTGAAGATTCGAGAATGGAAATGGGAAGAGATCGGAATGGATTTCATTACCGGTTTGCCTAGGACTTAATCAGGTTACGATTCGATTTGGGTAATAGTTAACCGTTTGACTAAAGTTGCCCATTTCTTGCCAATCAAAACCACTTACTCAGGAGATCGCCTTGCAGAATTATATATGTCAAGAATTGTCAGCCTGCATGGTGTGCCTAAGAAGATAATGTCAGATCGAGGATCTTAGTTCACCTCTCGTTTTTTGCAAAGTCTGCATGAAGCATTGAGAACTCATCTGAATTTCAATATTGCCTATCACCCTTAGACGGATGGACAGACTGAAAGAGTAAATCAAATATTGGAAGATATGTTGAGAGCTTGTTCTCTAGCTAATGCTACCAGTTGGGATAAAAGTTTGTCGTATGCAGAATTCTCGTACAACAACAGTTATCAAGCCAGTTTGCAGATGTCGCTATTTAAAGCTTTGTATGGTCGTGCATGTAGAACCCCTCTGAATTGGTCAGAAACAACTGAGCGTAAGGTATTCAGACCAGATATTATTCAGGAAGCAGAAGAACAAGTATCTATGATCAGAGAAAGATTGAAGATAGCTCAGTCCAAGCAGAAGAGCTATGTTGATAACTGTCGTTGTGATCTCAACTTCGAACCAGAGGATTTTGTTTATCTCCAGGTTAACCCGCTTAGAGGTGTCAAAAGGTTTTATGCTAAAGGGAAGCTTGCCCCTAGATGTGTTGGTCAGTTCAGAATTATGAGTTGTTGAGGAGAAGTTGTTTATCAGCTTGAACTGTCGCAGTCATTAGCCGGAGTGCATGATGTGTTTTATGTCTCTCAGTTGAAGAAGTGTCTCCGTGTGCCGACAGAACAAACCCCTTTGGATTGAATCGAGTTGAAAGAATATCTCACTTATAAAGAGCAACCAGTCAAAATTTTAGAGGTCACAGAATGTCGTACGAGAAGCAAGACCGTTTATTTTTGCAAGGTTCAATGGAGCAACCACTTAGAAGGAGAAGCAACTTGGGAGCGTAAAGAAGAGCTGAAAGCCTAGTTTCCTAGCCTTTTCACTAGCTAGCTTGAATCTCGAGGTCGAGATTCCTTTAAGGGGGAGGTTTGTAACATCCCAATTTTATGAGCTTTAAAAATCTTTTGATTAGTTAGTAGTTGGAAAAATTCACCCAAGAGATTTTATTTGAATTTTAAGCAAGCTTAATATGGACTTTTAATATCAAAACCATTTAATATCATTAATGTCAACATCAACAATTGTCAAAACTATTTTATTTGGATTCTATGTGTTTGGATATGTTTTCTAGAATTTTTTCGAGTTTATTTGCTATTTTCTATTTGCCAATTGGATTTACCGTGTTTTCTAAAAAGGAAAATCTAATTAAAATAGCATAATTTCCCTCGGGCCGAATCTCCCTGGCCTAATCTTCTTTTCGTGTTTGTGGCCCACGTAACGGCCCAATCATGCACTCTCGCGTAGCCCAGCTCGCCCGCTTCCTCGTGCTCGCTGCCAGGAAGGCCCCATCATCATTGTCCTCCTCGCGTCTTCGTCTCCATGAGAGTTTCGTTCACTGCCGCCATTGCTGCTTCTAGAAGCTCCATCTGACAAAGTCGTTTCCAATTGAAAGAATCCTTCGGAGATACGGCTTTGGACTTCCCTTATCTTACCGCATCCATATCCCCTCAAATCGGATCCCATATCACCTTCTATCTACGAGATTTGCTCGTGTTCATCTCGGACTCGTTTAGGTCTCCGCCACCAATACGCCCTCTCAGCCTCACCCATACCTTATAAATAGGACCCTGAGGATATCCTCTCCACCCGCATCACAAATCCTCAAGCCGCCGCACCTCAAGAACCCTAGCGCCACTGGAATCGAACTTTTAGGGTTCCGCCGTCGCCACTCGTTTTCTTCAAATTCAGCCACCATCGTTGACACCTCACCGACTTCAACCTCACTGCTAGGTCTGCAGCCACCAGAGCTCCCTCCAGCACCCTTCCCCATCGCTAGTACCTTGCCGGAGCTCAAGTTCGACAACGCCGAACCTTCTTCTCTGCTTGAACCTCACCGCCGGCCGGAACTGTGGTCTCTGAGCACTAGTAAGGGCACCATTGGGTTTGCATTAGCACTCTCTTCGCGATGGTAGCACTCAGCGCTGGCGAAGCACCGCCGTTCGCCGGATGCCGTTGGGACTCGAGCGCCACAGTCGTATTGTCGTCCACGTCATGCCACATAGCCATCCATGCCAGCGCCTGCATGTCATCCTGTGTGGCATCCACATCATCGCCACGTGTGCATGCGTGCCGCCTCATAGCCTAGACCAGATCCAAAACCTCCGTAGATCTAATCTACCATACGCCGTGTCTCTAACGTGTGGGTCCCACCACTACTACAGAAAAGGCCTTCACAGACGGTTCAAAAACGTCATCATAGACGGTTTCGTGAGCCGTATGAGTTTATGGGTCAGTAATGACATGATCATCACAGACGGTTTTCGAACCGTCTGTAATACATAATATCACAAACGGTTTCATCTACAAACCGTCTGTGATAGTCGACAATCACAGACGATTTGTAGATGAAACCATCTGTGATAGTCGACAATCACAGACGGTTTGTAGATGAAACTGTCTGTGATAGTTGACTATCACAGACGGTTGCATCTACAATCCGTCTGTGATTGTCGACTATCACAGACGGTTTCATCTACAAACCATTTGTGATATTCTTTTGCATTGCCAAATCTAATTCTGTTTATTGGCTAGCCTTAGGAAATGCTAGCCATGCCCTTTGAAACAAGCACATCCAATTCGCATTCATTTCAGAAGCAAGCACATCAAATTCGCAATCATTTCAGAAACAAGCACATCCAATTCACAAATCAATTAACTAAAATTAACCATTAATGTACATTTACACACATGTACCATTAAGTTCAATCTTATCCTAATCAAGTTCAATCTACACTGTGGAAACTTCCATCTGGATTTATGACCTAAATGTTCATGAATGACGCAAGGTGTGATCGAACTTTTATGACCTCGCTCTGTTCCAACGCAGTTTCGGCGATGGTTGCAACCTGTCGCTAGGAAGATTAAATTCGTGCTTATATAAATTGGTGCGTATATATGAAATAATTGTTGCAAGATTGACAAACTTAAGGATCATTGGTGATCGCGCAACCGATGAATAGTTCCATGTTGTGGCAAACATAGTATCCACAAACGTTATGCCCGACAATTTCCGGTGGCACTGCAAAAATAGAATTGGTTAGTTCGAGAGGCATTACTACGAAGTGTTATATAAGATTAATGTATACTAGCTAGCGAGTACCGGGAATTTTAGATCGTGTGACAGCTTCCTTCCCTTGTTTTTCACTCCTTTAGCATAGTACACGCCGAACGCCCTACGTGTCTCCAAGAAGTTAGCCTTAGCCATTGCAAAGGAAGGAAAGACTACAATAGAATTTCTATGGAGGAAATATGTTTACCTGTTGATTAAATGCCTGATAAGCTGTGAAGTTGTGAGGGTCCTCTCAGAGGGAATCTAGGTATATTACCGAGCTCCATTTTGGTATAATTACAATTAGAATCCATGGAACCTACACAGGTATGTCACCATGGTCATTAAACCTAAGTTCGTGTTGCTTATAAAGTACAAATCAACAAGTATAGCCAGTAATGCAACACTTACTCCTGGTTGTAGGGCAAAAGTATGTATTCCTTGTAGCGACGATCCAACAAAAATGCTATAACGTAATCCTCGACGAATGTTGCATTCGCCTTGATGGTTTGCTCGGAGACCACATGTGGGTCAAGGAAACCTACCGGTGAATTCCTTCTTTCGGCTTCAGACATCATGTATCTATATACAAAAGAAAGGAGTTATATATAACATTTATCGGTATTACACGAACATTGACCGTGATTGTACACACTTACAGTGTCCAGCATCGCATGAGTGAGATGTTGAGCTGGTCGAGGTTGAAGAGACAGAACAGGTCCTCGAAGGTCACCGTGAAGACATAGTCTTGAAGCTCGTGGTTAAAATGAACCTTGTTGAACTTGACAGTGACACCTGAGCGTCGTTGTTCATCCGTCTTGTTGGCTTGTTCCATGTACTATGTATGCAATGTCGTGCAAGCCGATCCTAGGGTAGGGCTATCTAACCTCTCGACCAATGGTTCGCCTAGCACAAATTTCCGAGCCAACGGCAAGAAGGGGATATCAGAATAGGAGTCGACCATCTTTGATTTGCCCTTGCTGCCTCATTTTGTAGAGGTCAACTTCACAAGAGTCGACTGAGCACGAGGTGTAGATGCATCTAATGCACCGGGCCCTTGTTGCGTCGGTGCAGTCAGCTCCCGTGGACTTGATACCGTTGCAGGACATTCCCGTGAAGTTGACAGCGGAGCAGGTAGCTCCAGGCAGATGTCCCCCTTGGGCCATTGGATGAATGTTTCAACGGCTTGCTCTAGAGTCATGACCTCGTCGTTTGGGGGAATATGCAGCTGGGTGGCCCCGAAATTGGCACAAACACCGTCTACATTCACTTTTGCGAAACTCGGCATTAGATTTACACCGTGCACCAAAGCCCCGACACCGGATGGATACACCTGGCCCCAAGCAGCATCTAGGACAACAGAGGCATATCTCACTTAGAGCTTGCACTTCAAAGCCACCTACATAACGATACAAAATTAGCTACTCCAACAGGCCTATCAATGGATCGAGCATTCCAAAGATAATAATTATTACCTGGATGTCATCGACAGGAAATCTACCGTCGCCTATTAGGGTAGGGTTGGACGCGTAGCTACTCGGAAGTTTGGTGGCTAAGCACAATGAGGCGGGGCACGCAACTAATTTGGGATTTGCATTTCCCTAAGCCTTTCCTTAAAGCTCTCTAGCTGCCGTTGCGTCACAGCTCTGACGCGATCATCGATCTCATCTCTGAGGGATTCATGAATCTCATCTTTGAGGGATTCATGAATCTCCTCTCGTAGCTTTGCATCATGCTCGGCTTTGGCTCTCTTCTTACTCCGGTACGATTCGGAGTCCGCTTGGAACCAATCTGCCATGTAACATAAACACCAGCGCCTCTCGTGCGACTCGGATACTCATTGTTTCCTAGGGCCACGGAGAGTATATCTTTCTCCCTGTCTGCTTGGAATGAACCTTGGGAAGATTGTGCACTCATCGTTACCTACAATAGCCCGACATGTCATTTCACTTCCTATGAAGTTATGGAGTAATTACAAACTAGGTAGTTTGATATCTTACCAAGCGTTGGGACACTTCCTGCTCTGCAGGGTTTGGAAAGGAGACTTCCCTCATAAACAGGGTACGCAACCTCCCAAATAACTAGTTTTGGGCGTGCACATTAGTGATCTCGGGAAATGGCTAGGAGACATTCGAACGGCTTGCCTGCTGGTACTGATCCCTCCATATCGGGATTTTACCCGTATACCCAGCGGTGCCGAGTCTGTGGGGGTGCTTGTTTTTTGCCTGGAGGGCCGTGTGCACCGCACTTTCACTCCTAAATTCATCTGTCGTCTTCTTCGCCACAAACTCGGCCTAGGACTCTTCCAAGAACGGATACTTGTGGAAGGGCCTCAGATCCTTCTCCACGTAGTTCTTGACAAGCGTGCTCTTGAAGTTCTTCCACGCTTTGCACGCCTGTAGCAACGCGTGTCGTCGCACGGAGTCCCGGTGTTGCTCCGGGATCTCGAATGATTCGAGAATATCCGTCAACAGCTCATCTTTTTGAGTTTTGGTCAACTCCTTCCACGAATCGTAGGTGATGTTGACCCGTTCCCGTGCAACTATTTCGACCGTTCTCCGGAATACGGACGCTGCTCGGCGAGGATTGATAGGGGTCCCAGACTGATCGACCTCCGTGATGGTAAATCGGCCCGCGGGCCTTTTCGATATTCCTCTTCTTCTACCGCGGTTGGATATTCCAGAGGATGGTGCATCATCAGACACATGAGGCAACGATGACAAAGAATGAGCGGAAGACATCTTCACAAGAAATAGAAGTTCTGACACGCATGAACATATTATCATAAGATTCGATCTCTATGTGTATGGGTATACACACCAATTAATAATAATTGACAAAAACATGTAAATCCTCCAAGTCATTTAAAAGGAATAATATGCTCAACACAAACATCATGTGAACAAATGAAATCAGTATAAAGCTAAGATTTAATATTTTGATATTGGTATCAGATGTAGAGTAAGCATTCCAATTAGAGCTCAAGTTCAAACCCGATTATCAAAACAATTTCAGTACAAGACAATTATCATCACAAAACATTCATCTCAAGCCCACCACACCACATTGCAATATATTCCAGTAGCAGTATCAAAATAAATACCATATGAATAACTGACTAGAATAAATACAAATTCCTAAAACAAGTATAATTATCATGAGTCAATGAGGACCATGACAGCATGACAGATTATTGATAGCAAGAGTGAGGGAAAGGGGCGTTGGGGTCGGCAAATCGGCATTGGTTACCTTTGGGCGTCGAGGAGAAGGACGAGCAGGGAGTAGTACCGAGTAGCAGGGCGGCATCGATGGAGAGGCGCGCCGGGCTTGTGGGAGGGGAGGAGGTGCGATGGGCTCTGGGGAGGAGGAGCGGCGGGCTCGGGGGAGGAGGCGCGCCGGGCTCAAGGAGGAGGCGGCGTCGACGGGCTCGGGGGAGGAGTAGCGCCGGGCTCGAGGAGGAGGCGGCGTCGAGGACAGCGGCGATGGGCTCGGGGGAGGAGGGAGTGAGGAGTTGAGAAACTTAATCGTTGGAAGTGGGGGTGCGGGCAAACCCTAGAGTCCGAATATAAATAGGGATGGACATCACAGACGGATCTAAAGTAGAACCGTCTGTGACACATAATATCACAGACCACAGACAGGTTTTACCAAGGAACCGTCTGTGATATATAATCATAGACAGTTTGATCTACAAACCGTCTGTGATATTATTTTGTATTGGTAATCTAGTTCTGTTTATTGGCTAGCCTCAGGAAATGCTAGCCATGCCCTCTGAAACAAGCAGAAAACACAACAAGTACATGTATATACATCCAATTCACATTCATTTCAGAAACAATCACATCCATTTCACAGTACAAATCAATTAACTCAAATGAACTAAAATTAACCATTCATCAGAACGTACATATATACACATTGTTCAATTAATCTTTAAAAATTAGCCCTTCATGATGATCAACGCGTATGTAGCTAGTTTCGTCACGTTCTTCTTCCTCGACGCTTATGCCGTTTCCGAAAGGAGGCAACGCATCAAATTGATTGTATTCTTCCTCATCCACTACATTCTTAAATCCGACAATCCTCCTTTTTC
Organism: Phyllostachys edulis; assembly: GCA_036346405.1. Classification (NCBI taxonomy): domain Eukaryota; kingdom Viridiplantae; phylum Streptophyta; class Magnoliopsida; order Poales; family Poaceae; genus Phyllostachys; species Phyllostachys edulis. Next base: position 20,358,241 of record CM070566.1, read on the forward strand.
CATGAAGAACTACGTGGCGCTTCTTATTTGCTGGGTCGGTTACATAGAAGACTTGAACAGCTTGGTTAGCCAGTACGAATGGTTCATCTTTGTATCCGACACGTTCGAGGTCCACGGTAGTGACACCGTACTTGTCGACCTGCACCTGTGGGAGATGGACCCAACGGCACCGAAATATGAGGATCTTGAAAAGCACGTAGTCGAGCTCCCATATCTCATCTATTTGCCCATAGTAGGAGCTCCTTAGCCCATCGGTGCTGAATGCATCTATGCGGACACCGTTGTTCTGGTTAGTGCTCTTTATATCCTGAGCCTGTGTATAGAATGTGTACCCATTTATGTCGTATCCTTGCCATGTCACAACTGTAAATATTGGCCCTTTTGCCAACCATGTTAGCATATCACTTCACGAGCTCCTAGCGAGTCGCTCCTTCAACCATTGGTTGAACCGTTTGTTGTGTTGTCTCGTGATCCAAACATCCGGCCGCTCTGGATTCTGTTGCTGAAGCAAGCCCATGTTCTGGTCGATATACGGGGACACTTCAGTCATGTGTTGCAAGAACATGAAATAGGCTTGAGCATACACATCCATATCTGGAGTGATTGCTTTCCTTCCGATGGTCCCGATACCCTCGAGCCTCCCCTCATGGCGAGATCGAGGCACACCTATCGGTTCGACCTGAGCCATGTAATCGACGCAGAACTCAATGACCTCTTCGGTTGCATAACCTTCGACGATGCTGCCCTCTGGTCGAGATCGATTCCGTACATAGGACTTGAGAATTCCCATGAACCTCTCAAACGGGTACATGCTACGTAGGAACACGGGCTCGCACATCTTTATCTCCCTCACAATGTGAACAATGAGATGGACAATGATATCGAAAAACGACGGAGGGAAATACATCTCAAGATCACATAGAGTCATCACCACCTCGTCCTGTAGAGCATCTAGTCCTTCGGGATCGATGACCTTCTGAGCAATTGTGTTAAAGAAATAACACAGCCTCATGATTGTCTCTTGGACCTTGATCGGCAAAATACTTCTAATTACAATAGGGAGCATTTGTGTCATCAGCACATGACAATCATGAGACTTCATGCCAATTAACTTCAAATCTTCCATCGAAACAAGTTTCTTCACGTTGGCGGAGTAACCGGACGGAACTTTCACACCATGCAAGCACGAGCACAGTTCAGTTCTCTCGGCCTTGGACAGAGTGTAACAAGTAGGGGGAAGGTACGTTCGTCCTTTATCGGTCTTTGTTGGTGCTAACTGAGGTCTGATATCCATATCAACCAAGTCAAGTCGTGCGTTGACACCATCCTTTGTTTTGTCATGAATGTTCAGTAAGAGACCAATCAAGCTGTCACATACATTCTTCTCTACGTGCATGACGTCGATGCAGTTGTGAACTTCTAGGTGCTCCCAATAAGGTAAGTCCCAAAATATTGATATCTTCTTCCACATGTTCTTCTTACGGGTCCTCGATTTACATCCCTTTCCGAGCATAACATCTAAATCCTTAACCATATCATAGACCACTTTTCCGCTTAAATGCCTTAGAGCTGAGCTGTCCTCCTTCTCTCCGTCGAATTGTTTCTTCATCCTGTGGTATGGGTGAGCCCTCCAAAGGAACCTACGATGACGCATGTACACAGTTTTGCACGAGTGATTCAGCCACACACTCTTGGTATCATCTAAGCAGTGAATACATGCTTTGGCCTCTTTTGTACTCTGGCCCGACAGATTAGAAAGGGCAGGATAATCATTTATGGTGTAGAACAACAAGAAACGTAAAGTGAAGTTCTCTCGTTTGTACGTATCTCATACCTGTACCCCTTCAATCCACAGTATTTTTAGATCTTCCATCAATGGTGCTAGATACAAATCAATATCATTCCCAGGTTGCTTTGGCCCTTCGATAAGTATCGATAGTAAAATATACTTCCGCTTCATACACAACCAAGGAGGAAGGTTGTAGATACAGAGCATCACGGACCAAGTGCTATGTCGGCTACTCATGTTACCGAAAGGATTCATTCCACCTATACTCAATCCAAACCTTATATTCCTCGGTTTCACACCGAAGTCTGCAAACCTCCTATTGATGTTTCTCCACTGGGCGGAATCAGCAGGGTGTCTTAGCTTTCCGTCATTCTTATGCTCCTTTGAGTGCCAATGCAGCAGTTTTGCATTCTTTGGATTCGCAAAAAACCGCTTCAAATGGGAAATTACAGGAAGATACCACGCCACCTTAGTAGGAGGTCCTTTCGTCACCTCGATTCCCTCGTCGTCATCTGATTGATTCTTACGCTTGTATCGGGATGCGTTGCACACCGGACATACATGCATGTTTGTATACTCGTTACGGTAGAGGATACAGTCGTTCGGACATGCATGTATTCTTTCTACTTCTATTCCCAATGGACAAAGAACATTCTTGGCTTTGTAGGTGGTTTTGGGTAACTCGTTTCCCTCCGGAAGCATGTCCGCTAGGAGACCTAACAACCACGTGAAACTCTTGTCGGACCAACCGTTGCTTGCCTTCAATTTCAACAGTTCAAGCACGGATGACAACCTTGTGTATTCCGGCTTGCAGCCCGGCAACAAAGGTTTCTCCGAGTCCTCCATCAAGCCCCGGAATTGAACATACTCCCTCTCATCACAGTTCCATTCTGCATCGCGAAGCATCTGATCTAGATTGTCATCGTCCAGCATATCCAAATCGGAACCACAATCGACATCATCTGGCGGCATATCGTTGACTTCTTGTATAATATGCTCTTCACCGTGACTGGTCCAACGTGTATAACCCTTTTTGAAACCCCTTCGAATCAAGTGTGCTTTGATCTGCGCTCGGTTCTTAAACATCTTCAGATTCTCGCAGTCAATGCATGGACAATACATATATTCCGCCCCCTTATTCATCATATCCTCCTCGGCAGCTCTTGTAAAAGCACACACACCATTAATGTACTCTTCACTCACACGGTTCTCGGTGTACATCGACCGGTCCATCACACGGTTCGTATTGAAAACCACGAAATAAATAAAATGGTAACTTCAAAAGCGTATTTTCTGAGGCGTAATTACACTTTCCAACAGAGAAAGCGTATTTTTCTCTAAACTAAAGGTGGCTTTTTTCATTTTTTACAATTTTCCAGATTTTATTAACTTACATGTGGGCCCTACTTGTCAGTGACTCATTTTTTATTTCATGATTTTATTTATAAAATCTATGGCGGTCCCACATGTCATAGACTCGTTAGTTTATTAACTAAATGATTAAGAACAGTAGGATTTGAAGCTCAAATTGGGCTTAGGGTGACATCGCATTGCTAATAGTCGTGGCTCGGGGCCCTAAGGTCGCCTGAGGCGAATCGACGGTGATGTCCCGTGGCAGCGCAATGGGCTTCACTAGCGATTTAGGCGTAAACGCCTGAAACTACTCAAATTAAAGGATGCTTATGCTCCAGTAGCTCACCTCAATCACGAGGAAGGTGTCAATGAAGTCGGGGAAGGTCCAAGGTGGCTGGTCGTCGATCGGTGAACAGAGGCGACGGCGGCAAGCTCCTCGTCGACAATAGCTGAAATGAACCACACGAGCGGGCTCAGTGAGGTGAGGCGATACTCAAATTGGGCACGGAGTGGCGATGGACTCATTGGGCTTGGAGATCTCCCGCGGCTACCGTAGCACTAGAGATGGAGATCAAGAAGACTCTATTGGGGACCTATATACACTACATCGTCTGTGATGAGTTAATTATCACGGGCGGTTTTCAACAAAAAACCGTGTGTGATATGTAGTAATATCATTGACGGTTTTTATTGAAAACCGCTCAGGAAGTATCACGAGCGATTCGACAAACAACCGCGTGATATTGGATAATATCACGAGGCGGTTTTGGTCGAAACCGTCATCATACTTCACAAACGGTTTTAAACATTAACCGTCTGTGATATGAACTCTTCACAGACGGTTTTTACCATAAAAAATAACACAGACGGTCGGTAAACAAAAATAGTCTGAGATTGTGTTTAATCTGATAGCTGGCGGATGGACCTCGTGATCGACGTCCAATATTAGCATTTTTGTAGTAGTGCACATGTCAGGAGGTTTTCTAGTTTCTTTTTCTTTTCTTTTTGGCTAAAATCCCAGGGCTGACATTAGCATTGCATCATATTCTGATTTTTCAGTAGAAATGTAACTCGGAAATTCCAGTAAATTCCAATTTAGGTATTTTCTTTAGGTTTAGAACTTCCAAAAGCCATATCTTCTTCATCCGAACTCCGATTGAGCTCATTCAAATTTCTAAATTCATCTAAATTTCAGCTCTATTTTACTAAGATTATTATTTAATTTTTGGAGATTGTTTTCTCTCTATTATTTTTTTTATTTGCTTCGTTTGCGAGTAGACGTTGATTCTTTGGGGAATTTTGAAGAAGAATGAGTTCACCAAGACCAAGACCAGTACCAAGATCTATTCTAAGGCAAGTTGTATCTTTGATCATATTGAACCTAGTTTTCTAAAATGACTTTAATTCAAATTATTGCGCCTACTTTAAGTATTTATTCAAATGCTTTTGGGTTTAGTTATTAATCCAATTTGTTTATATCCATCTTGTCTATTGTTATGTCATGATCTTTTGTCACTCTAGATTGGTTCATTATTTTGTTGGTATTATTGTAGCACCAACGTGGGTAGGTTACATACGAGTAGATTGCTTAGCCATGCCACGAGTCATCATTTCATGTGAGTTTCCAATATGAACCTGACTAAGTGATTATGGAACTTTGTGATAAAACTGTGTACGTTGTGTGCTATTACTCGTTGATGGCATGTGTTGCACTTAACCAATAGGGTGGGAAAGGATTTAGATTGAGGCAAGTGGTGGAAACTCTGTGATATGGTGGAGCTCTGTGCTTGGGATATTTGAATTGTGGTTATTTAGTTAGAAATTGGAAGTCTTGCCATGGTCAATTAAAGACCTAACTTTGTGTGCCATTGAATTGAGCTACAACTGTACGACCACATGCCTGGTATGGGACGGTTCTAACTTAGTAAGCTATGGAGTCTCGGCATTGACTACTCAAGTAGTAGGCTAGGCTCTGTGCCAGGGTGGAGGTGTGTTTTTGTCTCCATGGTGATTCACATAACGGGACAGTTCGCCGCTTCCCTGTCCAATTATATGTGATGAACTAATTTTCTGTGTGGGTGTTGGTGTCATTAGTAAAACACAACGGGAGTGTCAATGTTTGAGATGAGTTTCTGAAAGGTTTTGTTATGATTAGTGCTAGCTACATTGGTTATATCGTGTGGGTAAAGTGTACAACATCTGCAAAGTGTTAAGCAATCTATTCAAATTGCCGCGTCCGCGGTCATGGATATGCTTGGGGATTTCACATGAGGGATAGATTTTCATAAAACACTTGGGAAAGGAAGCTATGTGATCTAAGTCATATGGCTGTGTGAATAATTTGATTAGACTTTGTGTCCTTTGTGAAAACAACTATTAAATTAATATGGTTTATTTGTTTTAAACTGTGTTTTAATCTATTATTCATATTCAAATGCAAATATTGCATTTCTACAAAAGAACCATAGAAACCATTCCATTGGAATAAGCCATCATGTTGAAAGCATCTAGGCCCCTAAAAATTGTTTTGGTAATTAATGATAATATGTGAATATGGGATTAACGTGTTTATTGAGTATTTACAAGGTTAAGTCCCATTGGTAAGTTTGATGACATAAAGATGCATGCTGAAGGACTACATGAAGATCAAGATGACTCAAGGTCAAGGTACAAGTAGTCTAGGATCATTTTGTATTTTAACGGTCTTAGGAGATTTGGTTGGAAGACCGGATTATAGGTTAAAAGCCGTACTATCAAGAGGGATCATGACTAGTAGCTTGATAGCATGTTCTTGTGCCTTATGGATCGATTTAGGATCATGCATGCATTTGAATTTGATTTTGGATTTGAATTGGAAAGTTTTCTGAAAATTGACAGCACAAGCGGTAGTACCGGAGGTTCAATAGAGGAACTACCACTGAGCGGTACGACCGCATATTAGTTGGCGGTACTATAGTGGGCTGATCGGACCGTCCTTGATCATATGGTTAAAAAGGTGGTCCGAACGGCCCAATTGATCTGAGCCGTCCACGTGGCCAGTTCATTTTAGTGCGCTGTCTAAATTTTTCTGTGTTACGGTAGTACCGCAAGTTAAAGCGGAAGTACCGCTCAACGATAATTCCTTTTGTTTAAAGGCGGTACATAAAAACCAGTAAGACACGTTTTTGGACTTGGCTGTTTTCCAGTGGCACGGTAATACCGGTGTTTTAAGCGGAACTACCGTTGAGCGGTAGTACCGCATTTTACTTGGCGGTAATACCATGGGCTGTTCGGACCGTCCTTGATCGTATGGTGAAAAAAGTGGTCCGAACGGCCCAATTGATCTGAGCCATCCACGTGTCTAGTTTGAAATTGCTAAGTTCTCTAGTCGCGACTGCGTAGTGGTAGTACCGCAAATATTGAGCGGAACTACCATTCCTTAGTTGTTCCGATTGTTTTGTGGCGGTATAAAAACTACAGAGAAGCTCCATTTTGGCTAGATATGCAAAACCCTGAGAACAGTAGAACCGGCGTTGTTTGAACGTAATGGAGCGGTATATGTTTTCCAGAGAAGTATGTTTTTCAGCTGAGATTGAATTTACTTAGAACGAAGAGTACCAAGACTTATGAGCGATGCGACCGCGTGCTGCGATGCCGCATGATAGTTGGCGGTAGTACCGTGCCATAATTTCAACGGCTATGTCAGAGCATTTTAATGCCTCTGTTATAACTGTTACAAAGCTCTGACAAGGGTGCGGTAGTACCGGCCGTTAGTCGACGGTAGCACCGCAATTCGCTGAAATTTGGGGATTTCTGTCCCAACGGCTAGTATTTGTTGGTAGGGGTATAAATACCCCCTCACCTGCTCAAGGACGTGTAGCTAGTATTCATTTAACATCCTTAGAGCCTTGAGAGCCTTGAGCATTCACTCAACACTCAAAATTTCTCTTGTGCATTCATTGTGAGGTAGTTGAGTTCTTTCAAGTGCATTTACTCATTCTAGATTGATCCTATTGCACTTGAGCGCCGTCAAGCAAAGGTCATCGATTTGTTCCTCTTGGAGTTTTGCTAAATTCCTAGACGGCCTTAGCGGTGGAGCCTTAAAAACCTCCTATTCACCCCCTCTAGTCAGTTATCCTTGATCCTACAAGTGGTATCAGAGCTTGGTCTCTCATTGTTTTAGGCTTAACCATCTAAGAGAGAAAAGGATGGCTAGTGAGGGAATTGCTATAGGAAAGGCTCCTTTGTTTGATGGCTCTAATTATGCTTGTTGGAAAATAAGAATGTTAATTTATTTAAAGGCTATGAGTCCAAGCGTTTGGAAAATCGTAAATGAGCGTTACGTCATGGCTCTTAATCCACTAGCTCCCACGGATCAAGAGACACGTAATGCTCATTTAGATGATCAAGCTATGAATGCTCTCTTTGGCGCTTTGAACGCGGATGAGTTCAATAGAGTGAGCAACTTGGAAAATGCTTATGCTATTTGGACCACTCTCTCGAAAATCCATGAGGGAACATCCACGGTCAAAGAAGCCAAATTGCATAGGCTTCGGATTAAATATGAGACATTCGTAATGTTGCTTCATGAAAACATCAATGAGATGTATTCAAGACTCAACAACATTGTGAATGAGCTCAAAGGCCTTGGTACTAACCTTCTTGATGTTGAATTTGTGCACAAGATACTTAGAGCCCTCCCAGACAAGTATGAGATGTTGGTGACATTATTTCTCAACTCCCCCGAGTTGCCAAGAATGACGCCAACGGGACTCTTGGGCAATCTCATCACTAATGAGTTGTTCAAGAAGGACAAGGAGGAGCTCTTAGAGTCGTCTTCCTCCAAGAAGAAGATCACCGCTTTCAAGGCCAAAGCGGAATCAAGCGATGATGAGGATGAAGAAGAAGACTCTGAAGAGGAGTTTGCTCTTCTTGTGCAAAAGATAAAGAAACTTATGAGAAGACGCCCACATAGAATCTTCAATTTCGACAAGAGCAAAAAGGGGCAATCCTCAAGTGACAACAAGCGTTATAGCAACATCCGGTGCTATAATTACGAAGAGAAGGGGCACATTGCCTCTCGTTGTCCTTTGAAGAAGGATGACAAGGGCAAGTCATCCAAGAAAAATGAATACAATGGCAAGAAGAACTTTTCAAGAAGTTTCACAAGTATGGCAAGCATGAAGCTCACATTGGAGAGTGGGATTCCGATAAGGAGACAACCGACACCGACTCCAATGAGGATGAGTCCCCCAAGAAGAAGGGACTTGTTAGCATCGCCATCAAGGAGACTCCATCGCTATTCTCCACTCCCACTTACCTCATGGCAAGAGAAGATAAGGTAAAATCCATTAATGATAATGAACGAACATATGATGAATTAATGGATATGCTTGAAGAATTGAATGAATATCTTGGAAAAGAAGTGTCAAAGCATAAGGTCTTAAAGAGAGAGCATATTTATCTAAAAGAATCTTATGAGAAGCTAAAGGAATCTCATGACTTGCTTATCCAAGAAAATTCAAGCAAGTCTTGCTCTAGCATAGGAATTACATGTGATATTATTGATAAAATGGCTAGTGTAGAAATTGCTAAGACTAGTGCATCTATTTCATGTAATGATCCTATTGCTATGTCATGTTGCTCAAGCATTAATGCTAATCATGATAATATTGAGTCACATGATGCTAAGCTTATTGTTGAGAACAATGAGCTAAAGGAATAAGTGACCAAGCTAAGCAAAAGCTTGGAACGGTGCTTCAAGGGTAAGGCTACTCTTGACAAGATTTTGAGTGAGCAAATGTGCTCATTCAACAAGGAAGGACTTGGGTATGTACCCAAAAAAGGTAAGAAACCGGCAAACAAGCCCACAAGGTTTATTAAGCAAAATGGCAAGTATTGCCATAAGTACCGGAAAATAGGACATGTGCAACAAAATTGTCCTATTGGTAAGACTCCGTCCCTTGGTTTATATGATTCATGTTACATGCTTAGAAAAACAAAGGATGGTAAAGACATTGCTAGATTTGTTGGCACTTCGATTTTAGGCGCTAAAAAGAATGCTATTTGGGTGCCTAAATCCTTAGTCACTAACCTCCAAGGACCCAAACAAATTTGGGTACCTAAAAGAACTTGATTCTTGTTTTGTAGGTGAACTATAGAACTGGTGGGAAACATTGGGTGCTTGATAGTGGATGCACTCAACATATGACCGGTGATAGAAAGATGTTCACCACATTCGAGAATGGCAAAGGAATTGAGAAGATCACATTTGGCGATAATAGCAAAGGAAATGTATTAGGATTGGGTAAAATTGCTATCTCAAATGACCTTTCTATTTCTAATGTATCTTTAGTAGAATCATTAAATTTCAATTTGCTATCGGTTGTTCAAATTTGTGATCTTGGCTTAATTTGCACATTCTCTAATGAAGGTGTTACAATTTCAAATGCAAAAGATAGCTCTTTGGTTTTCAAAGGTTTTAGATTTGGAAATCTCTATTTGGTTGATTTTAGTTCAAATGAATCGTGTTTAAAAACTTGTTTGATTGCAAAAACCTTGTTGGGTTGGCTTTGGCATAGAAGGCTAGCTCATGTTGGAATGATTCAACTCAAAAAGCTTTTCAAACATGATTTGGTTGTTGGCTTGAAAGATGTGAAGTTTGAGCAAAATATGCTTTGTAGTGCTTGTCAAGCCGATAAACAAGTCGCTAATTCTCATCCTTCCAAGAGTATCATGTCAACTTCTAGACCATTGGAACTCTTACATATGGATTTGTTTGGACCAACAACCTATAAGAGTGTCGGGGGTAATAGCTATTGTTTAGTAATTGTGGACGATTACTCTAGATTCACATGGGTATTCTTCCTAGATGATAAAGATGAAACCACCGGCATTTTTAAAAAGTTTGCAAAAAGGGCTTAAAATGAATTTGATTTCAAAATTAAGAAAATTCGTAGTGATAATGGTTCCAAGTTCAAGAATACTAAAATTGAAGACTTTTGTGATGAACTTGGAATAAAACATGAACTTTCCACAACTTACACTCCGGAACAAAATGGAGTTGTAGAAAGGAAAAATCGTACATTAATTGAAATGGCCAGGGCAATGCTTGATGAGTACAATACTTCCAATAGTTTTTGGGCGGAAGCTATTAACACCGCTTGTCATGCCATAAATCGTCTCTATTTGCATCGCCTTTTCAAAAAGACTTCCTATGCGCTTATTGTAGGAAGAAAACCGAACATCTCTTATTTTCGAGTATTTGGTTGCAAGTGCTATATCTTAAAGAAGGTTGTTCGTCTTTCAAAATTTGATAGCCGTTGCAATGTTGGTTTCTTGCTTCGTTATTCTTCTAATAGCTAAGCATATCGTGTCTTTAACCAAAACTCCGATTTAGTTGAAGAAAGACATGATGTACAATTTGATGAGACTAATGGCTCTCAAGAAGAGCATGAGAATTTGGATGATGTAGGTAATAAAGCCTTAAGAAAAGCAATGGAGCATATGCAAATAGGCGACATCAAACCCGAAGACAATCCATCATCCTCTACTCAAGTTGAACCATCTTCTTCCACTTCAAATCAAATACAAATTGATGAAGAGGAGAACAAGGATGATGATCAACCATCCAACCTATCACCAAGAATCCACAATGCTATTACTAAAGATCATCCAATAGATCAAATATTGGGTGACATAAGTAAGGGTGTTAAAACTCGCTCTCGTGTCGCTTATTATTGTGAACATTACTCTTTTGTCTCTTCTATTGAGCCAAAGCATATAGAAGAAGCGCTTGATGATCCGGATTGGGTGAATGCAATGCATGAAGAACTCAACAACTTCACCCGGAACGAAGTTTGGACATTGGTGGATCGACCCAAAGAACACAATGTGATTGGCACTAAATGGGTTTTTTTGGAACAAGCAAGATGAGAATGTGTTGGTTGTAAGAAACAAAGTAAGGTTGGTCGCTCAACGTTATTCACAAGTCGAAGGTTTGGATTTTGGTGAAACCTTTGCTCCCGTAGCTAGGCTTGAGTCAATACGGATATTGCTTGCTTTTGCATCATGCTTTGATATTAAGTTATTTCAAATGGATGTCAAAAGTGCTTTCTTAAATGGAAAAATACCCGAACTTGTCTTTTGTTCAACAACCTCCCGGTTTTGAAGATCCAAAGAATCCAAATCTTGTTTATAAACTCTCCAAGGTGCTCTATGGTCTTAAACAAGCTCCTAGAGCATGGTATGAACGCCTTAGAGATTTTCTAGTCTCAAAAGGATTCAAATTCGGGAAAATTGATTCAACTTTATTTACTAAAGTTATAGATGATGATTTCTTTGTTTGTCAAATTTATGTTGATGATATCATATTCGGGTCTACTAACCAAGATTTTTGCGAAGAATTTGGTGGTATGATGTCTAGGGAATTTGAAATGTCCATGATTGGAGAATTGAGCTATTTCCTTTGACTTCAAATCAAGCAACTCAAAGATAGAACCTTCGTGAGCCAAACCAAGTATGCAAAAGATTTCATCAAGAAATATGGCATGGACGATGCAAAACCCATCAAGACTCCCATGGCAACCAACGGTCATCTCGACTTAAATGAGGGAGGTAAACCGGTAGATTTAAAGCTTTATAGATCTATGTTGGTAGCTTGCTTTATCTTACTGCATTTAGGCCTGATATTATGCTTAGTGTTTGCATGTGTGCACGTTTTCAAGCAACGCCAAAAGAGTGACATTTAATGGTCGTTAAAATAATACTAAGATATTTAAAGCATTCCTCTAGCATTGGCCTATGGTATCCCAAAGGTGCTAAATTTGATTTAATTAGATATTCGGATTCCGATTATGCGGGTTGCAAAGTGGATAGAAAAAGCACCTCGGGTAGTTGTCAATTCTTAGGAAGATCTTTAGTATCATGGTCATCCAAGAAATAAAACTCCATAGCTTTATCCATCACCGAAGCCGAATATGTTTCCGCGGGAAGTTGTTGTACTCAATAGCTATGGATGAGGCAAACATTGATGGATTATGCAATTAAATTCAATAAAATGCCTCTTTTGTGTGACAATGATAGTGCAGTGAAAATAGCCAATAATCATGTCCAACACTCAAGAACCAAGCATATAGATATCCGCCACCATTTCTTGAGAGATCATGTGAGCAAGGGAGATATTGAGATTAGCCACATACGAACTGAAAACCAATTAGCGGATATTTTCACCAAGCCATTAGATGAAGGCCGCTTTTGCAAATTGAGGAATGAGTTAAATGTCATAGACTATTCAAATGTTGTTTGAACTCTTGCCTCATGTATTGTGCTTCATTTGATGTTATTTGACTATTTTATGAAAAAAAATCAAAACTTTTACTAAAGATAAGTATGATTATAAAAATTATGTTCTTATATAGACATTAGTCTATTCTATGCATAATGATCCTTAATGATATTTATTTGAGTGCAAAACTAAGGATCATTTGTAAATATTCTCAATTCCAAAGAAAATCCAGAGCTAATCCTAAAGTTCTAAGAAAATCGGAACTACCGGCGGGTCAAGCGCAGTCTGACTGTAGAGTGGTACAACCGGCGTTGTAACCACGGTATAACCGCAGTGTGGTACTACCGACGGTAAAAGAGCGGTAATGCCGTGTCGGTTTGGAAAATAGGCAGTAACTCCTTGCGGTTACTATTTCAACTCGTGCCTTTACTGCGCCTGACGGTTCTACCGCAAAACTCCACCGCTTCACTTCTCTCAGGTTCTCTCTCCTCTCTCCGAAGAACCCCAAATCCTCTCAAAAATCTGCATAGTTCTTCGGATTTCGTCTCATTCCTATTGATTTCCTCGCATCTTTGGGTTTCACTTCCTCAATCCTCAAGGTAAAATCTCTTTTAATCCTTGTTTTACCCGGATTTGAAACCATGGGTCACTTTTAGGGTTAATTTAGAATGTGAATGATTCTGTGCGTTTCCTTTGGGCAAAAGTTGTTGAATTGATGTTTTATGATGTTTATACATCTATCCTGTGGATTCAATCCAAAAGAAACATCAAGAATTTCATTAATCTTCATGCCCTAAGATTCAGTCCGAAAAACCGGAACTACCGTTCCTTGAGCACGGTATCACCGCGATGCGGTCGTACCGGCATGGAAACGGCGGTAGTACCGATTTTTGATAGAAACAGAAAAATCATTCCTTTCAAAATTGATTCTATTTGCTTGATCTTTTGAACCTCTTGTAACTTATCCTCTCTTTAAAAAGATGCCAAGGACCAGAGGCACCTCTCGCAAGACCATCGGCGCTGGTAGAGGTCAATCCTCTTCATCCCAAGTTCCAGAAGTCCGTCGAAAGGCTATTCAAGATAGAGGGAAGGGTCCAGCAGATGATCCAGAAATTAAGGACAACCTTTCTCAAGATGAATCTGAGCATGAGACAGAATCAGATGTCCCTGTTGCCTCAGATGAAGAAATGGGAGATCCTGAAGAAGTTCCAACTGATTTAAGGCTGATTACAGTGGATGAGTTTGCAATTAGGCGTCACTTAAATCAGTACCATTTCACTTCAAACTCCGTAAATCCAAGATTTCATACAAAGTTTCAAGAGTAAGTGTATAATCAACTGTACAGTCATCATAGAAAATTTGCAGACCACAAGTCGATCAATTGGCAACACATCAATTCTTTGGAGAAATATAATGGTGTGTACAGGCTGTTTCAAAGGGTTGGTCTTTATGATCTTGTAGAACTGTGAAATGATTATGAAGAGGATATTATAAGACAGTTCTATGCTACAGTTCATGTCGATCCAGATTTTACAAAGATGAAGTGGATGACAGTGACAACCCTCTTGGAGTGCACCAAAGCAGATTTTGAGATGGTCTTGAGAACACAACAGTCTGGCCAATGGGAGAAACTCTTTGATAGGCCTGCATTGCTAGCTCCAACATGGATAGAATTTTATGATCCCAATGTTAGGTACACCCTAGGAAAGATCCATGGTCTCAAGCCCATTCCAAGTTTGATTAATAGGATTATTAATCACACCTTTTATCCCAAGAGTGGGAACTTTAATGCAGTAAGAGGACATGTTGGAATATTATTGACAATATTATGAATGGAACGAAATTTGATGTGATAGACGTCATCATTCAGGGCATAGCTAACTCAAAGAATGATAGAGTTAAGAGGATTTACCATGCTCCCTACATTATGGCTTTGATACTTAGCAAGTTTGAGTATCATGGAGACTTGGGTTCTTCTCACAAGCCATATAAGCCTAGGGAAAGTCCTCCAATTCGCAGAGAACAGCAAGAAGAAGATGCTCAAGAGGAGGTAGCTGAAGTTGGTGCTCAAGATCAAGCGACACTTGCATAGATTCTTCAAAATCAACAATTGATTCTCAACACTTTGCAAGAAATGAAGACAGCCCAGATTGGTTTTCAAAATGAGACTCACAACAAGCTTGCTAACATGGAGTCAGTCCAACATGATTTCCAGGATGAGACCATTAATAGGATGGCTGCCATGGTAGAGACTATTGACTCTATGGAGAAGTTGATGACTACTCCTCAGCGCTACAGTCGTTGTCCTCCTATATCTAGGCCGGCATCTACTTCATCAGCTCCTGCTTCAGTCCCTCCTACTCTTGCTCTAGTCTCTTCAGCTCCAGCTCTAGTTTCAACTCCTTAGGATGATGAGGAACGGCGGCCCGATCTTCCGATAGGTTCGATTGATTTCGTCGTGAGGATGTTGACGCTTTGAGGCTTCCGACCCGCAGACCGTCACCTCGCAATTCGCTACACCCGCACGACTATTGTTATCGACCACGCTCGCACGCGATCGACCTTACCACAAGGGTTATTGTTCCTAGAAGTAATCGAAGCAACTCACAAGAACAAGGAAGATGCAATCTGAATTGTATTGCGAATATGGATGAAGTTCACAAAGTGGGGTTCCTCAAACCGTACAAACGGCGAAACTGCAAAGTGACAGAATAATCTAAGAAAAACCCAACCTAAAACTATGACGGCTACTGTATATATAGGGGGATGTGAGGAGGTCGACCTAAGGTTGTGCAGCCGTGGGAAGAGGTGTACACAACCTGGGCTCCAACCTTGACATGCTTACAAGGCCCTATTAGGCCAAAAACGGTGACGCAACACCTTAACTTGTGACCGAGCTGAAAATGCGGGGAGGAGATCTTGTGCTAATGGACTCCTTTTCTCGACGCAATCAGAGGGACTTCCTTTTCTTCGGCGCAATCAGCGCAGATGACCAGGACTTGATGGATCCTCCCCATTATTCCTAAGTAACAAAAGATCACAATTATTAGGTAGTATACCATTCTGCATAGATAAATTATTAGCACCTAGAAACGAGCTCACCTCATAATTTAAGTGACGTGCTCGAGCTCTTGTCATAGGACCTTGTAGTTCAGCAACCGGATCTGGAGGATTTTGTGTAGTGTGTGTATCCGAAGGAGTGATGTCCTCATCATCCTCCCTCTCTTGAATTGGAGTCGTCCTCGACTCAAGCTCATCGTCTTCTCCCACGTATGGCTTCAAATCTGAAATATTAAATGTGGGGCTAACCCCAAAATCTGCAGGTAACTCCAACTGATATGCATTGTCATTTATCTTCTTAATTATCTTAAACGGTCCATCAGCTCTAGGTATCAACTTTGATTTTCTTAATTCTGGAAACCTATCCTTTCTCAAATGAACCCAAACTAAATCAACCGGTTCAAATTTTATAGCTTTCCTACCTTTACTTCCAGCAGCCCTATACTTTGCAGTGTTACGCTCTATATTCTCTTTAGCTGTTTCATGCAACTTAAGAATAAATCCAGCATGCTTCTTAGCATCTAAATTAAATTTTTCAGAGGTAGGCAAAGGTAGTAAATAAATAGGAGCACGGGGGTTAAAACCATACACTACCTGAAACAGACTTACCTTGGTGGTGGAGTGTACCGACCTATTGTAAGCAAACTCAATATACGGCAAACACTCTTCCCACATCTTCAAATTCTTCTTTAAAACAGCCCGCAACATGGTGGATAACGTGCGGTTGACAACCTTCATTTGTCCATCAGTTTGGGGATGGCACGTAGTAGAAAACAACAGCTTTATCCCCAATTTGTTCCAAAGTGATCTCCAAAAGTGGCTCAAAAACTTCGCATCACGATCCGAGACAATAGTATTGGGCACTCCATGTAAGCGAATGATTTCCCTGAAAAACAAATCAGCTATGTTTGTAGCATCATCGCTCTTGTGACAAGATATAAAATGTGCCATTTTAGAAAATCAATCCACTACTACAAATATACTGTCCTTCCCCCTCTTTGTCCTACTAGACAATCCTAAAACAAAATCCATAATAATATCCTGCCAAGGGGCGCTAGGAATAGGAAGAGGCATATAAAGTCCATGTGGATTAAGACGGGACTTAGCTTTGTCAGCGAGCCACGTAGCGCTCGACATCGCGCCTCATCTTTGGCCAAAAGAAGTGGGCGGCCAGCACATCTTCTGTCTTCTTTACTCTAAAATGCGCCATCAAACCTCCTCCATGCGCCTCCTGCAACAACAAAAGACGAACGGAGCTAGCTGGAAAGCATAGCTTGTTAGCATCATAGATGTCAGGACCCAAAAATGCAATTATGGACCCTCTATGTATAATGCAATAGTCCAGGATCACGATAGTGCACACAGTTTTAACATAGATGAATATCGATCCACACAAGGCGATTAATAGCATAAACGAGTAATTTGATTATTAAATAAGGGTTTTGACCTTATGGTCGAGTTTACACTAATAAGCCACGCAGGGCTAACAGAGAATTTCAATAGCAGTGGAAACAGAAACGGCAGTGGTATCCCATCAATTCACCACAGGCAACCGACTGGGATCAAGACCCTACGATCAAGCGCCTTCAACGAACTCCTCCTCGAAAGTTGGCGATGACTCCTCCTCTTCTGTTGCATGTTTTCCAACAAGCATGAGTACACAACCGTACTCGCAAGTCATACCACAGAAATGCAAGTATACATGATGGCTTATTCCAAAGGAATGGCTTTTGTGGTTCTTTTGCAGAAATGCGACATTTACAATTTAAATACAAATAATAGATTGGAAGCACAAGTAAAACAATTAAACAATAGTAATTTAACAGTTTGTTTTCACAAAGACACATAGCCTAAATAGGTTATTCACATAGCCATATGACTTAAATCACATAGCTCCCTTCCCACACATTTTTATGAAAATCTACCCCTCGTGTGAAATTCCCGAGCATGACCATGACCGAGGACTCGGCTATCCGAATAGATTGATTTAACACTTTGTAGAGTTTGTACAGTTTACCCACAAGATACAACTAGTGTTGCAAGCACTAATCATAACAAAATATTTCAGAAACTTCATCTTAGCATTGTTACTCCCAGTGTGCTTTGTCGTCATACCAACCCTAACACAGAGGAGGATACAACACACACAAATAGGATTAATAACTACACCCAAAAGCATTTAAATAAATACTTAAAGTGGATGCAATAATTTGAATCAATATAACTTTTGAAAACTGGGTTCAATATGATCAAAGGTATAACTTGCCTTGAAATAGGTCTAGGTACTGATCTTGCTCTTGAGGTGCTCCTTCTTCTTCAAATCTTCCAGAGGTATCGACATCTACTCGCAAACGAAGCAAACAAACAAAACAAATAAATAATAGAGGCAAAAAAAACTCCAAAAATCAAATAAAAATCCCCAACAAATATATCTTGAATTTAGATGAATTTAGAAATTTGAATGGACTCAATCGGAGTTCGGATGCAAAAGATATGGGCTTTGGAAGTTTGAATCTAAAAGAAACCCTAAAAATTGGATTATTCCGAATTTCCGAATTATTTCTCTAAAGAAAAATCAGATTATTGCACAACGATGACGTCAGCAATAGAATTAATGGAATAAGAAAATACTGACATGTGGGACCCACATGTCAGCCTCACGATCCACGGTAGACCAAGTCCACCGAACCGGCGCATAGGTTTAGATCTGGACCACCATGCAGACGCACACGTCGACGCTGATGCGGCTCCACGCGGCTGCCACGCAAGCACAGAGGACAAGGTGGCACTGACGCGGTGCTGACGCGGACGGTGGTGACGGCGGCGGCGCACGGGAACCAAGGTTCTGGCGAACGGTGGCGAACCAGCGGCGATGGGTGGTACCATGGGGTAGAGGGGAACGCGGGGATCACGATGGTGTGCTCACGGGTGCAAAGGAGTGACGAGGATGGCCGGCAGCGAGGTTGAAGGGGCGGCGAGTGCACGGGCTCGACGGCGACGGCGAAGCAGGGCGTCTCCGGGGAAACGAGTGCGCGCACCAGGTGGCTCTCGACACGGCGAGTCCGAAGAGGTGCTCGACGACGGCTAAGGATCACCGACGGTGGTGGAATCCGACGAAGAAGCTCGCGACGGAGATAGGGTTCAAGCTCCAAATCCGGCGAAGAGGCGGCGCGCTAGGGTTGGCGACTGCAGGGAAAAGGCGGTAGGCTTGGATGCGAACCTCGTGACGCGGTCATGGTCCTTAAATAGGCACGGGAGGTGGGGATTCGCGAGCGGCACGGCGGCACAGTCAGGCTCAGACACGGACGTAGAGTTCGCAGTGAAGACGACGATGACGTGGTGGCGGGGTCCACAAGGCAGCGAAAGAGGCTCAGGCGAGTCCGCGCGTCGGCAACAGCGTCATTGCTGGTGGGACTGGGAGCGGCCACGCGAGAGGGAGAGAGAGAGACCGACAGGTGGGGACCACTTGTCAGTGACGGCAGACGCACGTGCATGGGAAACCGGGCCGCACAGAAGATTTGCCGGAAGTGAATAGGGTTTGGGTTTCAGCCCAAATGCTATTCCGGGATTTTAAATAGGTTTTCTATCTTAGAAAATACCAGAAATTCCAAAAGGCAATAGAAAATAGCAAATGAACTTGGAAAAAATTCTAGAAAAATCTAGAAAATATATTCAAGCACATAGAATCCAAATAAAATAGTTTTGACCATTGTTGATGTTGACTTTAATCATATTAAATTGTTTTGATGCACAAGGTTCAATATTAAGCTTTTGAATTAAATTCAAATAAATCTAAATGGTGAATTTTCTCCCAACTAACTATTAAAAGATTTTTTTTAAGCTCAAAAAATTAGGATGTTACAAACCTCCCCCCCCCCTAAAGGAATCTCGACCCCGAGATTCAAGCTAGCTAGGGAAAATGCTAGGGAACTCGGCTTTCAGCTCTTCTTCACACTCCCACGTGGCTTCTCCTTTTGAGTGGTTGCTCCACTGAACCTTGCAAAAATGAACTGTCTTACTTCTGGTCTGACGCTCTACGACATCCAAAATCTTGATTGGTTGCTCTTTGTAAGTGAGATCTTCTTTCAACTCGATTGACTCCAATGGGGCTTGTTCTTCTGGCACACGAAGACACTTCTTCAACTGAGAGACATGAAAGACATCATGTACTCCTGCTAATGATCGGCGTACTCAAGCGATAAGCTACTTCTCCACAGCGATCCAAAATCTTGAACGGACCAACATACTGAGGGACAAGCTTCCCTTTGGCATGAAACCTTTTTACACCTCTGAGTGGAGTAACTCGAAGGTAAACAAAATCTTCTGGTTCAAAGCTGAGATCACGACGATGATTATCAGCATAACTCTTCTGCCTTGACTGAGCTATCTTTAATCTTTCTCGGATCATTGTTCTTCTGCCTATTGAATAATATTTGGACCAAAAACCAAACGTTCAGCTGTTTCTGACCAATTTAATGGGGTTTTACAGGCACGACCATACAAAGTTTCAAATGGTGACATCTGCAAACTGGCTTGATAACTGTTGTTGTACGAGAATTTCGCATAAGGCAAACTCTTATCCCAACGGGTAGCATTAGCTAGAGCACAGGCTCTCAACATATCCTCCAATATCTGATTAACTCTTTCAGTCTGTCCATCTATCTGGGGATGATATGCAGTATTGAAATTCAAGTGAGTCCCTAAGGCTTCATGCAAACTCTGCCAAAAACGGGAGGTGAACTGAGATCCTCGATCTGATACTATCTTCTTAGGCACACCATGCAAACTGACAATCCTTGACATATACAGCTCTGCAAGGCGATCTCCTGAGTAAGTGGTTTTGACTGGTAAGAAATGTGCAACTTTGGCCAAATGATCCACTATCACCCAAATTGAATCGTAACCCGATTGAGTCTTGGGTAAACCGGTAATGAAATCCATTCCGATTTCTTCCCACTTCCACTCTGGAATCTTCAAGGGTTGCAACAGACCTGCTGGTCTCTGATGTTCTGCTTTGACTTTCTGACACACGTCGTACAAGGCAACGAACTCTATGACTTCTTGCTTTAAATTTGGCCACTAAAACTTGTTCTTAACATCCTAATACATCTTAGTACTACCAGGGTGAATCGAATACTTTGAGTCATGGGCCTCCTTCAAAATTAGCTGCCTCAATCCATCAATATCTGGTACACAGATACGTCCATTGATCCACAGTATATCTTGATCATCTACGGTGAAGTCTTTGAACTTTCCTTCTGCCATCTTCTTCTTGATATCTGAAAACTCGGAATCCTTTGGTTGAGCTTCACGAATCTGCTTCTCCAAAGTAGACTGCACTTCCAGATTGGCCACAAATCCTTCAGATACCACTTCTAGATTTAGCTTCTGGAATTCCCCTTGAAGTTCTGAACAAACCTCTTTTACTTCCACCGCATTACAGTAGCTTTTGTGGCTCAAAGCATCTGCAACTACGTTGGCTTTACCAGGATGGTAATGGATTCCAAGATTATAATCCTTTATCAACTCTAGCCATCATCTTTATCTCATATTCAGATCTAACTGAGTGAAAATATATTTCAGGCTCTTATGATCTGTGTATATCTCGCAGCGATTACCGATGAGATAATGACGCCAAATCTTTAAAGCATGCACTACTGCAACTAATTCCAGATCATGGGTAGGGTAATTCTCTTCATGAGGCCTCAACTGCCTTGACGCATAAGCAACAGCTCTTCCTTCTTGCATCAGGACACATCCTAATCCTTGACACGAAGCATAACAATAGATATCAAAATCCTTGCGAATATCTGGCAAAATCAGTACTGGGGCTGAAGTCAAACACTTCTTCAATTCCTGAAAACTTTCTTCACAAGATGGGGTCCAAGTGAACTTATTCTTTTTCTTCAATAATTGTGTAAGAGGCTTAGCAATCGTTGACAATCCTTCAATGAAACGGCGATAATATCCTGCCAATCCCAAGAAACTGCGAATCTGAGTGACAGTCTTGGGCTGTTCCCAATGTAATATTGCTTTTACTTTACCGGGTTCAACTGCTACTCCCACGGCTATCATAACATGATCAAGGAAATCCACTTCATTCTTCCAAAAATCACACTTGCTAAACTTAGCATACAACTGATGCTTTCTGAGCTTCTCTAGGATTAATCTCAAATGTTCAGCATGTTCTTCTTCTGACTTGGAGTAAACCAAAATGTCATCAATAAACACAACTACAAACTTGTCCAAATATTCCATGAATACTTTATTCATCATGTTCATGAAATAGGCAGGGGCATTAGTCAGACCAAAGGACATGACCAAGAACTCATAATGTCCGTACCACGTTGAGAAAGAGGTCTTAGGTATATCCTTCGGACAAATCTTTAACTGATGGTAACCTGATCGCAGATCAATCTTCGAGAACACTCCAGCTCCCTTCATCTAATCAAACAAATCATCTATCCGGGGCAATGAGTACTTGTTTTTGATGGTGACTTCATTGAGAGATCGGTAGTCGATGCACATTCTCAAGCTTCTATCCTTCTTCCTGACAAACAAGAGTGGTGCTCCCCATGGCGACGAACTAGGTCTTACAAAACCTTTCTCCAAAAGTTCTTCTATTTGCTTCTTCATTTCTACTAACACATCGGCTGGCATCCGATAAGGTCTCTTCGAGAGTGGTGCTGTTCCTGGCACTAGATCGATGACAAACTCGATGTCACGGTCTGGTGGCATCCCTGGTAACTCTTCCGAAAACACATCTGGATACTCTATGATAATAGGCACATCTTCCAAAGCAACAATCTTCAGGCTATTGACTAGCAGATGTCCATTACGCACTGAGGTGGCTAGGAACTCTACCTTATTTCCTTTGGTATCCTCTATTGTAACGGCTCTTTGGCCACAATCTAGCACGGCTTTGTGCTTGGTTAACCAATCCATGTCAAGAATGACATCTATGGTTTGGGTGTCTAGAACAATTAGGTTGGCTAGAAACTCAACTCCAGCTATGAGTAACTTAGCTCCTAAACAACCCACTTTAGAACTTAGCTTTGCTCCAAGCGACTGGACTAACAAAGTATGCTTAAGATGCATAACTTCCAATTTATTCTTAGTTGCAAAAACTCTAGAAACAAACGAATGCGAAGCTCCAGAATCAAACAGAACTGATGCAGGTACTGAATTTACTAGGAACTTACCCAGTACGATGTCTAGTGCTTCCTGAGCTCCTTCCAGAGTGACGTGGTTGACACGACCTCTGACCACAGACTGAGACGCTCCTCCTGGTTGACTGGTTCCCTGAGAAATTCCTTGGCTACTCTGTGCTGGGGTCTTGGCGGGTGTAGCTCCAAGATTGAAATAGACTGGAGTGATTATTCCCTTCTAGGGGCACTGATTGGCGAAGTGACCTGGCTGACGGTAAGAATAACAAACTCTCGGTGTATTCTGCTGGTTGTTCCCTGGGTTGGGTTTGGTTGGCGTGGGGTTGCGAAAGTTCTGAGCAGTTGGATGAAGTGCTGACGTTGGTGCAGGTGTCTTGAAATAATTCTGCAGCGGAAAATGATTACTCTGTTGCGGCATCATTCTTTCTCTCTGCTGTTGCGGCTGGTGGCTTCCCTACTGAACCATCCTCCGCTTGCGGTTGTCCTCCAGTTCCTTGCGTTTGTCTTCCATGACCAATGCCTTGTTGGTCAATTCCTGAAAATCTGGAAAAGTGTGGGCAAGCAGATTGATTTGTAGTCCTGAGTTCAAACCCTTCAGAAAGCGGCTCTGATGAGACTTGTCGGTGGCGACATCCTCTGCAGCATAGCGAGCTAGCTGAGAAAACTTATTCAGATAGTCAGTCACTGACATAGGTCCTTGCTTCAGAGCACATAACTCATCCTTCTTTAAATCCATTATCCCTTCAGGTACATGATACTGACGGAAAGCGGTGGAAAATTCCTCCCAAATGATATTTTGCGGCGCCTCATGCACTGCACAAAAGTTTTCCTACCATTCAGCGGCTATGCCCTCCATATGATGAGTGGCATACAATACCTTCTCATGGTCGCTGCATTGAGTGATCAGCAGCTTTCTTTCAATTACGCGAAGACAATCATCAGCTTCTATTGGCGAGACATGTCATGAGAACGTTGGTGGACGGGTCCTCATGAATTCAGCAAGTTTGGACGACCCATGGTGACCATGAGCAATTGGGGCTCCATTGTGATGATTTTTGTTGTTGTTCTGATTGCTCATATTCTGTAGTTGATTCATCATGGAATACATCATCTGCGTCTGTGCTGCCATGAAAGCTCCAAAGTTCTGCAAGTCGAGAGGGGGTGCTTGCGGCAGATTTGCTCCTACGGGGGTCTGCTCATTCTTATATGATTCCTGAGTTCCAGATCCACTTGCAGCAGTATGACGAGTCTGAACCATCTGATGAAGCTCCATGGGTTAGGTAAGGTAGAAAGCACAAGATGAGTTAAGAACTAATCGAGGGGGTGGATTAAACCCAACAAACACAGCTTCAAGAAAACCAACTGAAATACTTTATTAGGGGTCTTACCATGACTGCAACAAATGCCTAAGGGCCTTTGCAGCTCATACTTGCACACAAGAAAAATGACGAACCTAAGCACACAAACTACCGCCTAAAGGGCGACTCTCCTAACTTAGACTGGCTATGCTTGACAACTGAACTCTAGCGAACTTAGTTGCTAAGGTAGCCTCCACGGCCACGACGGTGTACACTTTCTTCAGAGACACGAAGTGGTGGCATCCTAACAAACCGATTCGATGCCCAGACTGTGCAAAGAGGAATGGGCATGCTTGGGCGCCCTGGCCAGCTCCTCCGGCTCTGCGAGTTTTCTTGGCTCCTCTGGAACCTCCTCCGGATCTTCCTCTGGGTCTTCTTCTGGTTCTTCCGGATCTTCCTCTGGGTCTTCTTCTGGTTCTTCCGGATCTTCCTCTGGGCCTTCTTCTTGATCATCCTCCGGCTCATGTTGACCGTAGAGAGCTTGCTCTAGAACAGCAACCCTTTCTTCTGCTCGGTCCAAGGTCTCGTAGACACACTCCAGTTCGGCAGCGACCAACTCAAGTGACTCCTCCTGAGCAGCTGAGAACTGTGCAAGGTGTACTACTGTGGCATTGCCTTCTCCACTCGTGGATGGGTAGCGTGCTGGTAGATCCACTACTGTAGCTCTGGGATGGAAGCGAAAGACAGTATCTTGCAGCTCACGCACGTAGATATTGCAGATCCTGAGAATGGCAAGGCGTGACGACTCTTGAATTCCTTCTGAGAAGTTGATCCTTCTGACGGAGAGGTTCAAAGGCTGGCTGGCTTTAGTGTTCTTCCTCGCATAGACAGTCAAACGGCAGATCACTCCACGATCTTGTCTGTTGACCACCCAATGGTTGCCACGATACAAGGGACGATCAAAGCCTCCAAGTACCTGCAACAACTTCTACAGCTCTGCGGCAAGTCCGCCTTTGCGCTCACTGTAGGTATAAAGCATCTGTCAAGACAGACAAGAGGATAGGAACCAAGTTAAAACAGTGGGGAGAGGAAAAGATTCTAGCAAAAGTTGAGTCAAGAGAGACATGAGAGGAGTTAAGCAATTCAATTAATCTTTCAAGTTAATTTTTCTTTAGAAAATAATTTGGACTCTCTAAGACGGCCGATCTAACTAAGGTCAAGACCTACAGTCAGTATGGCTCTGATACCACCTCTGTCGGGACCCAAAAATGCAATTCTGGACCCTTTGTGTATAATGCACTAGTCCAGGATCACGCTAGTGCACACAGTTTCAACATAGATGAATATCGATCCACACAAGGCGATTAATAGCATAAACGAGTAATTTGATTATTAAATAAGGGTTTTGACCTTGTGGTCGAGTTTACACTAATAAGCCACGCAGGGCTAACAGAGAATTTAAATAGCAGAGGAAACAGAAACGGCAGCGGTATCCCATCAATTCACCACAGGCAACCGACTAGGATCAAGACCCTACAATCAAGCGCCTTCAACGAACTCCTACTCGAAAGCTAACGATGACTCCTCCTCTTCTGTTGCATGTTTTCCAACAAGCATGAGTACACAACCGTACTCGCAAGTCATACCACAGAAATACAAGTATACATGATGGCTTATTCCAAAGGAATGGATTTTGTGGTTCTTTTGCAGAAATGTGACATTTGCAATTTAAATACAAATAATAGATTGGAAGCACAAGTAAAACAATTAAACAATAGTAATTTAACAGTTTGTTTTCACAAAGACACATAGCCTAAACAGGTTAGTCACATAGCCATATGACTTAAATCACATAGCTCCCTTCCCACACATTTTTATGAAAATCTACCCCTCGTGTGAAATTCCTGAGCATGTCCATGACCGAGGACTCGGCTATCTGAATAGATTGATTTAACACTCTGTAGAGTTTGTACACTTTACCCACAAGATACAACTAGTGTTGCAAGTACTAATCATAACAAAACGTTTCGGAAACTTCATCTTAGCATTGTTACTCCCAGTTTGCTTTGTTGTCATACCAACCCTAACACAGAGGATGATACAACACACACCGTTGGACAGGGAAGCGGCGAATTGTCCTGCGATGCGACTACTTGGTAGCACACCTCCACCCAATCAACACAGTCTAACCTACAACCTGAGTAGCAATGTCAAGACTCCATAACTTACTAAGTTAGGCCCGTCTCATACCAGGCATGTGATCATACAGCAAGGCTTAGTTCAATGGCGCACAAAGTTAAGTCCTTAATTGACCAATGCAAGACTTCCAAGTTATACTACAAATCCCTATGCACACAGATTTTTAAGCCCATGCACACAGATCCACCAAAAGTAGCACATAGTACCACTTGCCTCCATCTAAATCCTTTACCACCTTGTTGGTTAAGTGCAACATATGCCATCAACGAGTAATAGCACATAGTACACACAGTTTTATCACATAGTTCCATAATCACTTAGTCAAGTTTATAATTGCATCTCACATGAGATGATGACTCGTGGCATGGCTAAGCTGACTAATCGTATCTAACCAACCCACGTTGGTATTACGATAATACCAACTAGTAATGAACCAATCTAGGGTGACAAAAGATTATGACATATACAATTAAGTAAGGTGGATATAACAAATAGGATTAATAACTACACCCAAAAGCATTTAAATAAGTACTTAAAGTAGATGCAATAATTTGAATCAATATAACTTTTGAAAACTGGGTTCAATATGATCAAAGGTATAACATGCCGTGAAATAGGTCTAGGTACTGATCTTGCTCTTAAGGTGCTCCTTCTTCTTCAAATCTTCCTAAGGTATCGACGTCTACTCGCAAACGAAGCAAACAAATAAAATAAATAAATAACAGAGGCAAAACGTACTCCAAAAATCAAATAAAAATCCCCAACAAATAGATCTTGAATTTAGATGAATTTAGAAATTTGAATGGACTCAATCGGAGTTCGGATGCAAAAGATATGGGCTTTGGGAGTTTGAATCTTAAAAAAACCCTAAAAATTGGATTATTCCGAATTTCCGAATTATTTCTCTAAAGAAAAATCGGATTTTTGCGCAACGATGACGTCAGCAATAGAATTAACGAAATAAGAAAATAAAAAGAAAATGCTGACATGTGGGACCCACATGTCAGCCTCATGGTCCACGGTAGACCATGTCCACTGAACCGGCGCATAGGTTTAGATCTGGACTGCCACGCAGACGCACACGTGGACGCTGACGCGGCTCCACGCGGCTGCCACGCAAGCACAAAGGACGAGGTGGCGCTGCCACGGTGCTGACATGGACGGCGGCGGTGCACAGGAACCAAGGTTCCGGCGAACGGCGGTGAACCAGCGGCGATGGGTGGTACCAAGGGGTAGAGGGGAACGCGGGGATCACGATGGTGTGCTCACGGGTGCACAGGAGTGACGAGGATGGCCGGTGGCGAGGTCGAAATGGCGGCGGTGCAGGCTCGGCAACAGGGCGGCGAGGCGTCTCGAGAAGCAGGTGCGCGCGCGCTTGGCTCTCGACACGGCGAGTCCGAAGAGGTGCTCGACGACGGCTAAGGATCACCGATGGCGATGGAATCCGACGAACAAGCTCGCGGAGGCACTAGGGTTCAAGCTCCAAATCCGGTGAAGAGGCGGCGCGCTAGGGTTGGCGACTGCAGGGAAAAGGCGGTGGGCTTGGATATGAACCTCGAGACACGGTCACGATCCTTAAATAGGCACAGGAGGTGGGGATTCGCGAGCGGCACAGCGGCGCAGTCCGGCTCGGACATGGACGCAGAGTCCGCGATGAAGACAACGATGACGTGGCAGCGGGGTCCACAAGGCAGCGAAAGAGGCTCGGGTGAGCCCGCGTGTGAAACGGCGTCGCTGCAGCTGACGGGTGGGACCGGGAGCGGCCGTGCGAGAGGGAGAGAGAGAGTCCGACAAAGGGGACCACTGCCAAGGATTTACAGACGCTGCCATGGGGAAACCAGGCCGCACAGGAGATGGGCCGGAAGTGAATAGGGTTTGGGTTTCAGCCCAAACGCTATTCCGGGATTTTAAATAGGTTTTCTATTTTAGAAAATACCAGAAATTCCAAAAGGCAATAGAAAATAGCAAATGAACTTGGAAAAAATTCTAGAAAAATCTAGAAAATATATCCAAGCACATAGAATCCAAATAAAATAGTTTTGACCATTGTTCAAGTTGACTTTAATCATATTAAATTGTTTTGATGCACAAGGTTCAATATTAAGCTTTTGAATTAAATTCAAATAAATACAAATGGTGAATTTTCTCCCTACTAACTATTAAAAGATTTTTTTAAAGCTCAGAAAATTGGGATGTTATAATAGACCAAACCATCAATCAGCACATATTTATTCCATGTTTTCCCTCCTTTACAATGTTCAAGCACTTCTTTAAAGTCCAAATCAGTAGCATAAAAATCCTTAATGGCCTCCAAACCAAAAATCTTATGATCAAGTTGAGATAACATGGTATAACGTCTAGAAAGCGCATCAGCAATCACATTGTCCTTACCTTTCTTATGCTTTATGACATATGGAAATGACTCAATAAATTCTACCCATTTAGCATGTCGTTTATGCAGTTTAGCTTGACTTCTAATATGTTTTAGCGATTCATGATCAAAATGTATAACAAATTCTTTGGGCCAAAGATAATGTTGCCAAGTTTGAAGCACACGAACTAAATCATATAATTCTTTATCATAGGTAGAATAATTCAAACTAGGCCCATTTAGTTTCTCGCTGAAATATGCAATCGGTTTACCTTCTTGAATCAATACAGCACCTATCCCAATCCCGCTAGCGTCACATTCAATCTCAAAAGTCTTACCAAAATCAGGGAGTTGGAGTAGGGGTGCTTGGGTGAGCTTCTCTTTCAACAAGTTGAATGCCTTTTCTTGCGCAGGTCCCCAATGGAAAGGCACTCTTTTCTTTGTCAATTCATTCAATGGTGCGGCAATGGCGCTGAAATCCTACACAAAATATCGATAGAATCTAGCAAGGCCGTGGAAGCTCTGCACCTGTGACACGGTGGTAGGCGTCGACCAGCTTTGGATGGTTGCAATCTTTGTCTTATCCACCTCAATTCCCTGTGGTGTCACAACATAACCAAGAAACACAACTCGATCGGTGCAAAAGGTGCACTTCTCGAGATTACCAAACAAACGTGCATCTCTCAAGGCATTGAAAACAGCACGTATATGATTCAAGTGTAGCTCATGTGACTTGCTATAAATCAAGATATCATTAAAATAAACCACCACAAATTTCCCAATAAAAAGCCGTAAAACCTCGTTCATCAATCGCATAAAAGTACTAGGTGCATTAGTTAGACCAAAAGGCATCGCTAACCACTCATATAGTCCGAACTTAGTTTTAAAAGCAGTTTTCCTTTCATCTCCCAATTTCATTCTAATCTGGTGGTAACTACTCCGCAAGTCAATCTTTGTGAAAATAATAGACAAACTCAACTCATCAAGCATGTCGTCTAGCCTAGGAGTAGGATGACAATACCTTATGGTAATATTATTAATGGCTCTACAATCAACACATATACGCCAACTACCGTCTTTCTTAGGAACCAAAAGAACAGGAACAACACAAGGACTAAGGCTTTCTCGTACGTACCCACAGTCCAAAAGATCTTGGACTTGTCGCTGAATTTCCTTAGTCTCCTCTAGATTGGTCCTATATGCAGCACGGTTTGGCAAAGTCGCTCCCGGGATCAAATCAATTTGATGCTCTATCCCTCGAATAGGTGGTAATCTCGGGGGTATCTCAGCTGGAAATACATCCACATACTCCTACAAAAGGTTAGCAACAGCAAGAGGCAAAGAGCTAGATATATCCTTAAGTGAAAATAAAGCATTTTTGCATATCAAAGCATGGCATGGCAGCTCATTATCACAAATTTCAGCAAGTTCATATTTAGTGGCAAGCATAACACACCCCTTCAATTTAATTCCCTCGAACTTAGAACTAGACGCCACTTTCTCCCCTTTAGGTGGGAAAACACGTTTTGCTACTTGTTGATTTTCAGAATCATGCTTATTGGTGTTTCTTTCATTTCAGCGTGCTCTTCTTCATCTTTCAAAATTTCAGCGGGTGTCAACGGCAATATCTTAATCTTCTTACCCTTATGTGAGAACGAGTAGGTATTAGCTCTACCATGGTGCAAAACATCATTATCATATATCCAAGGCCTACCGAGCAACAAAGAGCATGCTTGCATAGGCACTACATCAAAGTCGACACTATCTTTGTAATTACTAGCTGAAAATTGCACTCTCACAACTTTGTTTACCTTTAACTTACCACATGAATTAAACCATTGGATGTAGTAGGGACGTGGGTGTGGTTTTGTGGCCAAGCCAAGCGTCTCGACCATCTCAGAACTTGCAAGGTTATTGCAGCTCCCTCCATCAATGATGACTCTGCAGGCTCTATCTTTCACGAGAAATCTGGATTGAAATAAGTTGTGCCGCTGATTTTGCTCCGCTTTCTCCACTTGTGCGCTCAACACTCATTGTGCAACAAGGCTCACATGACTCCCTGTGTCAGCAGCTGCTACTTGTTCCTCTACATCATCAGCATCGCTGTCTATCTCGTCTCCTCCACCTGCAAGGTTAGCTACAAGTACATATTCATCCTCAATATCACTAGCACTTACATAACCACCGTCTTCGGTGGCAACGTATGCTCACTAACTTGGACAGTCCTTCATGACGTGTCCCATTCCCTTGCAACAGTAGCAAACAATCCCAGTGGTACGGCCCGTGGAAGCAACCGAAGAAGAACTCTTGGCTGGGGCCTACACACTAGTATTTGCTTACCTCGGGTGCATGTGATGTTGTCGAAGGTGCTGCTGAACGCGCCCTACTCGAGGAGGGGGCAACAGACCGCGTAGCTGAAGATGGGGCTGTCTTAACTTGCCCCGGCATTGATCTTGGTGTAGACGTGCTTCCAAAATTGTTCCTTGGCCTCTGCTGTCGTCCCTGCATTTCTTTTTCTGCCAAACATGCAAGTTGGAACAATCTAGGGACATTATCATATTCTTTGTAATCAACTATGTCCTGAATTTCACGTCTTAATCCCCCATAAAAATGTGCTATAGCAGCCTCTTCATCCTCAATAATATCACAACGCAACATACTAATTTGTAGCTCCTGATAATATTCTTCTACGGATCTGCTACCTTGGTTTAAGCGCTGCAATTTAGTACGCAAGTCACGTTTAAAAGAAGATGGAACAAATCTGTTATGCATAGCAACCTTTAAAGCATCCCACGTAGTAGGCGCTAATCCATCGTTGCATACCCTATTCCACCAAATGATGGTAAAGTTTCTAAATTCACTTGTGGCTTGCCTAACTCTATGCACTTCAGGAACTAAGTGAGCATTAAATTTCTGTTCTACTATCATCTCCCAATCTAGATATATTTCAGCATCATAAGCACCCGCAAAAGATGGTATAGTGAACTTGACTTTAGCATATGGATCATCATTAACACGTGCATTATGTTGCTGAAAGTTATTACCTCTCATACCTTGACGGTTGAAGTTCAACCAGTTCCGTTGTCATGCATCAAAGGCATCGTAGTTGTGCATCTCATTATCATTGTCAAACTCATGATCATGGGTTGCACCATGAGGATCCACATGCCCATTGTTCGGTCGTTGATTGGCCAAACTATCAATGTGTGCATTGAGCATTGCAATACTATCATTGAATTGTCGCAGTGTAGCATTTGTTTCCGCAAGCTTCCTATCAATGTCGTCATTAATAGCATGGCGGTGCTCATCCAACACCCTCGTGAGCTCTTCCCTCAAAACACACTCTTACGCATCCAATTCCTCACCTGCCATGGTTCATAGGAGACAAAAGACAACACAAAGGTATTCTCCCTATCAACTACTAGGAGGTGGAAGGTGGAATCACACACTCTCAAGCGTCTTACCAAGCTCTTATGAATTTCTTACCAAATTGCAACAGGTGGTATGATCGGAGAAGGTGGGATGTATGACCGCGGCGAAGGCGAATGCGAGGATCCAAATTTGAGGGCCGAAAGTATGTGGAGCTCGGACAAGCAATGTTTAGTAGCAAGGAATAGCAATAATAAAATCAGATTAGCAAAGCTGAATCAAAGTCCACGGTACTCGTCACAGTTGGTGGCCCAAACGCGTTCCTAGAACTAGCTCAAGCAAGCTGAAAAATTAGGGTAGATACAAGCACAACGGAACAAAATTCGCAAAGCAACTGTTTTCTCCTTCTTCTTCTTTTTTTTTTGAATTCCTTTTTTTTTGGCACTCTTTGCTTCTTTTTTTTCTTTTCTTTTCTCTTTTTTTTTGGGCACTCTTTGCCTCTTTTTTTTTTGCACTCTTTTTTTTTGCGAATGTGACCCGAGCTCAAAACTCTTCTGCTACCTTTTCTGGGTCCAATGAGGTGAGTGGGTCACAAACTTTTTCTGGAGAGCAGGGGTATAAAGGTAGTCGAACCCGAGTGGGTGGTCGAATCCGACTAGGTGGTCAAACCCAAGTGGGTGGTCGATTCCGACTAGGTGGTCGAACCCGAGTAGGTGGTCGAATGAGGGGTGTTGCTCAAATAGGTGGTCAATTCCAAGTTGGTGGGAGAAGTCGATTCTGAGTAGGTGGTCGTATGGGGGTGGTGTCACGATCTCGGCTATAGCAGACAAAGCCTAATTGCAATAGATACAACCAAGGGCAAGTCAAGATACACGATGTCCAAAATAGCAAAGACTTGACGCTAGAAACTAGATCATGACGACTAGACCAGCAACAAAGACACCGACGATGGACTCGAACTCAACAATGTGAAAACTGAAAACACAATTGCGAAAGGCACAAAGTGGTTTGGACAGCGGAAGAACTAAGATCTAAAACTTTTTGTGGGGCAATTTTCTGGACTCTAGGTGATGGAACACAACTAACAAAAGGGGATCAATGAGATTACCTAACGGGCAACCTTTGCTCTGATACCACTTGATGAGGAACGGTGGCCCGATCTTCTGATAGGTTTGATTGATTTCGTCGTGAGGACGTTGACGCCTTGAGGCTTCCGACCCGCAGACCGTCACCTGGCAATTCGCTACACCCACACGACTGTCGTTATCGACCACACTCGCACGCGATCGACCTTACCACAAGGGTTATTGTTCCTGCAAGCAATCGAAGCAACTCACAAGAACAAGGAAGATGCAATCTGAATTGTATTGCGAATATGGATGAAGTTCACAAAGTGGGGTTCCTCAAACCGTACAAATGGCGAAACTGCAAAGTAGCAGAATAATCTAAGAAAAACACAACCTAAAACTATGACGGCTACTGTATATATATAGGGGGACGTAAGGAGGTCGACCTAGGGTTGTGCAGCCGTGGGAAGAGGCGTACACAACCTGGGCTCCGACCTCGACACGCTTACAAGGCCCTATTAGGCCCAAAACGGTGACACAACACCTTAACTTGTGACCGAGCTGAAAGCGCTGGAGGAGATCTTGTCTTGATGGACTTCCTTTTCTCGGCGCAATCGAGAGGACTTCCTTTTCTTGGTAGAATCGTGGCGATGACCGAGACTTGATGGATCCTCCCATTATTCCTAAGTAACAAAAGATCACAATTATTAGGTAGTATACCATTCGCATAGATAAATTATTAGCACCTAGAAACGAGCTTACCTCATAATTTAAGTGACGTGCTCGAGCTCTTGTCATAGGACCTTGTAGTTCAGCAACCGGATCTAGAGGATTTTGTGTAGTGCGTGTATCCGAAGGAGTGATGTCCTCATCACAGGATGCACCTCTTCCCCCTCAGGATCCAGCAGCTTGATTTATTTTGGTACTTTGATGCCAAAGGGGGAGAAGAAGAAGAAGAGAAGAAAGATTGAGAAGAAGAAGAAGAGAAGAAAGATTTAGGGGGAGCTAGACTGCTACTATTATATATAGTATATGTGATGTATTTTGTGCCTTTTGAAATGTGCTTGTAATGGTCTATCACTCTGTTATGGTTAATTGTTATCTTGTTGAACTTGATGTTTTATGATATGCTTATGCAATGCAATCTCAAGTTCTTTCATGCAAAAGAAACTCCGCCCAAATTTCAAAATCTCTACATGTGTTTGCAAAAATGTTCTATCATTTATATGCACATGTT
Source organism: Phyllostachys edulis (assembly GCA_036346405.1). Taxonomy (NCBI): domain Eukaryota; kingdom Viridiplantae; phylum Streptophyta; class Magnoliopsida; order Poales; family Poaceae; genus Phyllostachys; species Phyllostachys edulis. Next base: position 20,392,415 of record CM070566.1, read on the forward strand.
TAGGGGGAGCTTTCTTTATTTTGGCTCTAAACAGAAAATAATTCTTTGAACTCATTTGAGCTCATTGCAAGAATTATTTTGTTATTAAAATCATCAAAAGAATATACACTTGTTTCAAAAAAAATGGTATATTCAAAACAAACTTTCTCACATATTAGTTGTGTTGTCATCAATTACCAAAAAGGGGGAGATTGAAAGCATCTAGGCCCCTAAAAATTGTTTTGGTAATTAATGATAATAGGTGAATATGGGATTAACGTGTTTATTGAGTATTTACAAGGTTAAGTCCCATTGGTAAGTTTGATGACATAAAGATGCATGTCAAAGGACTACATGAAGATCAAGATGACTCAATGTCAAGGCACAAGTAGTCTAGGATCATTTTGTATTTTACCGGTCTTAGGAGATTTGGTTGGAAGATCGGATTATAGGTTAAATATTGTACTATTAAGAGGGATCATGACTAGTAGCTTGATAGCATGTTCTTGTGCCTTATGGATCAATTTAGGATCATGCATGCATTTGAATTTGATTTTGGATTTGAATTTGAAAGTTTTCTGAAAATTGACAGCACAAGCGGTAGTACCGGAGGTTCAATGGCGGAACTACCGCTGAGCGGTATGACCGCGTATTAGTTGACGATACTACTGTGGGTTGATCAGACCGTCCTTGATCATATGGTTAAAAAGGTGGTCCAAACAGCCCAATTGATCTGAGCCATCCACGTGGTCAGTCCATTTCAATGCGTTGTCTAAATTTTTCTGTGTTGCGGTAGTACCGCAAGTTAAAGCAGAAGTACTGCTCCGCGGTAATTTCTTTTGTTTAAAGGCGGTACATAAAAACTAGTAAGACACGTTTTTGGACTTGGCTATTTTCTAGTGGCATGGTAATACCAGTGTTTTAAGCGGAACTACCGATGAGCGGTAGTACCGCATTTTACTTGGCAGTAATACCAGGGGCTATTCGGACTGTCCTTGATCGTATGGTTAAAAAGGTGGTCCAAACGGCCCAATTGATCTGAGCCGTCCACGTGTCTAGTTTGAAATTGCAAAGTTCTCTGGTCGCTACTGCGTAGCGGTAGTACCACAAATATTGAGCAGAACTACCGTTCCTCAGTTGTTCCGATTGTTTTGTGGCAGTATAAAAACAATAGAGAAGCTCCATTTTGGCTAGATTTGCAAAACCCTGAGAGCGGTAGTACTGGCGTTGTTTGAACGGTACTGCCGCACTACGGTTATTCCGATTTTAATGGAGCGGTATATGTTTTCCAGAGAAGTATGTTTTTCAGCTGAGATTAAATTTACTTGGAACGGTAGTACCGCACTTATGAGTGGTACGATCGGCGTGAGCGGTAGTACCGCATGATAGTAGGAGGTAGTACCACGCCACAATTTCAATGGCTATGTCAGAGCATTTTAATGCCTCTGTTATAACCATTACAGAGCTCTGACAAGGGTGTGGTAGTACCAGCCCTTAGTCGGCGGTAGTACCGCAATTCGCTGAAATTTGGGGATTTCTGTCCCAACGGCTAGTATTTGTTGGTGGGGGTATAAATACCCCCTCACCTGCTCAAGGACATGCAGCTAGTGTTCATTTAACATCCTAAGAGCCTTGAGAGCCATGAGCATTCACTCAACACTCAAAATTTCTCTTGTGCATTCATTGTGAGGTGGTTGAGTTCTTTCAAGTTCATTTACTCATTCTAGATTGATCTTATTGTACTTGAGCGCCGTCAAGCAAAGGTCATCGATTTGTTACTCTTGGAGTTTTGCCAAACTCCTAGACGGCCTTGGCGGTGGAGCATGGTGATCTCTTCAAGAAGAGTGTGAAGAGGCCCGGTGCAAGTTTGTGAGTGGCTTAGAGTTCGCCATCTCCGAAGTGGAGGAAGAACTACCATAGTAATCGAGGGAGGCTTAATTCGTGGAGTTGGCTTGATTCGTTCAAGCTTCCTCAACGTGGACTAGTGAAGACCGGCAAGTCTTCGATACCACGGGAAAAAGTCCTTTGGCGTTGTGGTTATTTCTTGTCTTTACTTATTCCGCATTTACAATTCTAGCTTTTATCTTGTGTTGCTTACTTAGATAGAATTGTACCTTGTTTAGACAGAATTCTTAATTGGCCTAATTTGTTAAATTGTCAAAAAGTTTAAAAACCTCCTATTCACCCCTCCTCTAGTCGGTTATCCTTGATCCTACACATGTATACATTGTATTCTGTGTGACGAGTACAGTTGTGTACTCATGCTTGCTATAATCAATCAACAGAAGTGGAGGAGTCTTCGCCTGCTTTTGAGGAGGAGTTCTACAAAGGTGTTGATCGGTAAGTTTTGATCCCAGTCGGTTGCCTGTGATGAATCGATGGGTTTCCGCTGAAGTTTATTTTGTTCTGCTACTGTTTATTTCACTATTGCTAGCCCTACGAGGCTTAATAAATATAAACTCAACCTTAAGGTCATGATAGTTATTTATTATTTAAATTACCCATTTATTCTGTTATTTCATCTTGTGTGGATCAATATTCACCTATGTTAATACTGTATGCACTAGCGTGAACCTGGACTAGTGCGTTATGCACAGAGGGTCCAGAATTGTATTTTTGGGTCCCGACAGGTGGCGAGGGGCGAGAGGTTGCCCGCTTCTTCCAGGAAGGTCGAAGAGGTTCTCAAGGAGGACCTGAAGAGGTTCTCGAGGAGGTCGTGAGAAGGCCAGAGCACGGGAGAAAGGTTGAATTTGTGAGCAAGAAATTAGTACAATCATTCACCCCCCCCCCTCTGATTGTGCCATACGATCCTACAAGTGGTATCAGAGCGAGGTTGCTATGGCGTCAGAGAGGTATGTGAATCGTCCTCCCGTGCTAGAAGGTACTGATTTTCCATTTTGGAAGTGTCGTATGCAAGCTTACATTGAGACTCAAGGTAATGATGTTTGGAATAAGGTTTCTAACCCTTATGTGGTTCCTGCTGCTGTTACTAATCTAAATAAAATAGTTGTTGATCTTAATGCTCAAGCCCGTAATTTGCTGTTTCAAGGAATCTCTCGCAAAGAGTTTGATCGTGTAGCTCACATTACTTCTGCTCACTTAATATGGAAGACTCTTTGCAATTATCACGAGGGAACCACTGAAATCAAAAAAGTTCGCAAAAATCTTTATCAAAAAGAGTATTCTGATTTTGCTATGAAATCTGGTGAATCTATTGATGATCTTTTTGCTCGCTTTGAGAAGATACTGAGTAGCTTGCGTGGCGTTGATGTTATTCCTACTGATGAAGATAATGCTTCCAAAATATTGAGATTTTTAGGTTCTGACTGGTTGATGGTTGTCACAACGATCAATCAAACTATCGATCTAGATACTTTAACCATGGATGATCTTTACTCTAGATTGAAGACTTATGAGATGGAAGCTTTGCCATCTAAGATTGATAAATCTTCACCTTTAGCTCTTGTGACTAACCCCATGCAGGCTACTTCCTCGAGCTCTTTTCTTGTGTCTGCCTTGTCCTCTTTTTCAGATGAACAGCTCGAACAACTCCCTGAAGAGGACTTGGTATTGATCTCCTCACAAGCATACAAGGCACTCAACAATATGAGGATGAGGAAGCGAGGTGGCGTCCCGAGTTCAATCAAGTGCTGTGAGTGTGGCGAGCCTGGTCACATTAAGTCAGAATGTCCAAAGCTCAAAGGAAAGAAGATCATGAAAGACAAGAATTATCGTCATCGGCCATCCAAGAACAATAACACCAAGGGTGAAAATTTCCATCGCAAGTTTGCTGAACAGATCATATCGACTATTCAGCATCTTCATTTGAGTGATGTAGAATATGAGAGTTGCGACGACATCAACGATGATGATTCTAAAGGCAAAAAGAAGAACAACGACTTCACGGGCATGTGCTTCATGGCAAGCAACGAAGATGACAGCGATCCCAATGAGGTAAGACCATCCTATGACGAACTTGAAGATGGTTTGATTAAACTTGCTATTGAATTAAAAAAGACAAAAAAGAAACTGAAAGAAAATAATTATCTTGTCGAAAGCTTAACTTCTGAAATTAATGGACTTAGAGCTTCTATTCCTGATGATGAATCATGTGAGTCTTGTCAAGTTTTACATGTTGAGTTAGAGACTGTTTAGTGCTTCTACATGTTTAGAGCCAAGTATTTCAAATACTCAATTTAAAGCTTGCTCTAATTGTAAATTGCTAGAAGCTAGACTAAATTCATCTCAGGAATCAATTCAACAGATGCTTTATCATGAGACATCTTCATGCTCTAACTGTCTCTGTTTTTTGTTGCTCTAGTTCATCGTATATCTCAGTACTAGATTCCTAAATCTTATTTCACTAACCCTAGTACTGTGAGACCTATGTTTCCTGTGATGTAAGAATAGCTGACAAGGTTGAAGTTCATAAGCTTGATTTGGTTCTAGTACTTTGCGTCATTGCTTGATTGGATCACTTCATGGTTCTTCACCTTCTTTGATGACTTCCAAGAGGTATCACTTTCTGAAAAATCTTGTGGAAAGGGTGATGTTGTTCTACACCTTGTTGAGTTTGTTTTTTAGATTGCTATGTTTCTCTCAACCGCTTGATTCTGCTCGGTTTGCCCTTTTGAGAAGTGAATTGGGTGTGTTACATCCTATGGGCTTATTCTAAGGGGGAGTTTGTGTTTAAAAGTCCAGAAGCTTTGTTTTGACATTCGAATCATCAAGTCCAAGCTATTGAAATCAAATGTGCTGTAGAGCTTTCGTTATCATATTTATTCATGTGCTGTGTAGCTTTGATCTTTACTGGTTATAATTAATTTGCTACTTAAGAACTAAAGCATGACATGGCTGAATACTTTGACTAGATTGATTATTGTTATCACTTTGTGATGTTCATCGAAAAGGATGAGTTTGTTTGTGAGTTTTATTTTAAATCATGGTTTTGAAGCACATATGTATCTCATTGCAATCCTGTGATACTCACTCATTTTGGCATGTTATAAAAATAAAAATAAAAAAATGATGAGAAAGAGACATTTGAAAAGATGTATGCTTCAAGCATGCCATACATATCTATGTATTCAAAAGAAAAAAATATACACAAAAGTGCTCAAATGAAGAGAAGTATGCTTCAAGTATGCCACCAGTGAAAAGAAGTATGCTTCAAGCATGCCACCTTGAAAAGAAGTATGCTACAAGCATGCCACATGCATAAGATTTGAATGTGAAGCAATAGGGTGTTTATATGAGACTGGTAGCTCATCTAGATTTAACATTTGCCTCACTGTTAGGCTTTAACTTTTCATGGTGATATCTCTTTGTGGTTTTATAATCGTTTTAGTCATTGTTTGAGATGCCATGTCATTGAATTAAAACTGCTTAATCACTCTACAAACTTGTTTTGACTTTGCTACATGATATATGCTTTTATATGATCCTGTTAAAGCTCTACTCAAAAAATGGCTTGGTCAATCAAAATTGAATTGAAAAATCGGCACAGCTTCTGGCTTTTTACTCCCCTTACTTTCTCTCGGATGTCTTCTCTCTCGAAAGTTCTTGCTGAGTACATTGCCAAAGGGGGAGAAAGGTGGAGAATTACAATTGGAATTGTGCTTGTGTTGAGGGGGAGTTTACATTCTCGATTTGATAAAGTTCCTCGATTTTATCCTCGATTTGATGCCTTGAATTTTAGAAACCTTCTTTTCGCAAATTCTTCTCTTTTTGAAGTGTTGTCAATGTATTCATCAAAGGGGAGATTGTTGGACCATGGGGCGTGGTCGTGGTTTTTACTGTTGAATAATTGACCTTTGGTGATGTGGCTTAGTTTCCTGTGATGATCAAGGGCAGGAAGCAGTAATTCGTGTGCTCTCGGATGAGAACGCAGAAGATAGCGATGTTCAGATAACGGTGGGCAGTCGCCCTCCGGATCACGACGAGACGAATCGGCCGTCGTGCAGGAGGCTCTGAGCTGCGTTAACTTTCTTTAGATTATCTCCTTATTGATTCTTCTCAAACGTTTGTCCCTCATATATATAGAGACAATCTCACAAGTTGTAACTAATTCGGAATCTATTACAAAAAGGAAACTATTCCTCATAAGGTAACTATTCTCCGTAAGCTATACAACTGCTTCTGGAGATCAACTCGGACCCTACTTTGTCTTCTCTGGACTATGTTCTGCTTGTGCTGTTTCTGAATGTGGCTGAATACCAGCGTTGCTTCTTTGATTCCTATTACGACGGTTGTAAGTCTTTCCTGTAAAAGCATCCACAACATTTCCCCCCTCCTCAAGAATCAGCTCGTCCTCGATCTGAAATGATGGAAATTGTTGACGAAATTCTGCTAATGTTCGCCAAGTAGCATCAGCTGCTGAACAACCCTCCCATTGAATCAACAATTCACAAGTACCGCGATTCAACCGAGAACGAACTATTTTGGCGGGAGTTAGCACTGCACGGCCATGGATGATATCTGGGAGCGATATGATGGAAGTAGGAGGATCTCCTCGAAATTCCTTGAGAAGTCCGACGTGAAATACATCATGGATACGAGCGCGAGGTGGAAGGTGCAACTTGTATGCCACCGATCCGACTCGTTCTAAAATTTTAAATGGCCCATAGTAACGCGGTGCTAGCTTTGAAGTTGTACGACCAAGTACTGAGACAGCAGCACGATGTTGAAGCCTAAGCCAAACCCATTGACCGACTTGAAATTCAACATCCCGACGTTGTTGATCAGAATGGTGTTTCATGTGAATTTGAGCTTGCAAAAGCCGTTCCCTTATCTCCTGTAAAAACTCATCTCTCTCTTGAATTTGTTGATCAACAGCCGCAACACGTGCTGATCCAGGAACATAAGTCAAGAGCGAAGGAGGCTCGCGACCATAAACAACACGAAACGGAGTTTCTTTGAGAGCTGTTTGAAAAGAGGAGTTATAACAATACTCGGCCCATGGTAACCATTGGACCCATTGACGCGGTCGATCACCAACCAAGCATCGTAAATACATTGTAATAATACGATTAACCACCTCGGTTTGACCATCTGACTGTGGATGGAAAGCTGAACTCAAATGAAGTTTGACACCAGCGAGACGAAACAACTCCGTCCAAAAATTACTTGTAAATATTGGATCACGATCACTGACGATAGATGATGGCATGCCATGAAGACGCACTATGTCAGTGAAAAATGCACGAGCCACAGAACTTGCGGTATAAGGATGTCCCAAAGTAACAAAGTGTGCATATTTAGAAAAGCGATCAACCACGGATAAAATGACGGACTTTCCACCAACTTTTGGTAATCCTTCGATAAAATCCATAGAAATATCCGCCCATACTAAAGTAGGAACCGCTAGAGGCTGTAATAATCCGGCGGGATGGAGATGACTTGTTTTATTTTTCTGACAGACCGCACAAGCACTTATAAAATCACGTACCTTGCGGTTCAAGGAAGGGTGAAAAAATGTGGCGCGGATGCGATGAAGTGTTTTCTGTACCCCTTCATGACTCAAATCATGCCCTTCTGACAAAATATGCGGCCACCAAGCTGACTGATCATGCACAAAAATACGCCCTTGATGAAGTAATAAGCCATCAATGCACGTCCAACCAGGCTCTGCTGATCCATTTGCCACCTTGTCACATAATGTGATTAATTCTGGATTGGTAGCTACCTCCTGCCGTAAGCTATCAAAAATATCAAACTGAGGTACTGACAGCGCGTGAAGTGTTAATTCTTCTTCACGGCGAGAAAGAGCATCTGCAGCTGAGTTTAATTTGCCCGGTCGAAATTCCACATTAAAATCATATCCAAAAAGCTTGCTGACCCAATGGTGTTGTTGTATTGTGGACAGGCGCTGGTCAAGAAGAAACTTCAAGCTATAATGGTCAGTACGAATAGTAAAATTTCGTCCCCAGAGATACGGTCGCCAGTGACGAACAGCTTTGACTAAGCCAATGAGTTCCCTCTCGTAAGCTGCCAATTTTGCATGATGTGGAGTGACGGCTCGACTAAAGAAGGCAATCGGACGGTCCCCTTGATGAAGAACGGCACCTATGCCGCTACCAGACGCATCACAGTCAACAAGAAAGCGTTTAGAAAAATCTGGTAATTGCAAAACTGGGGCTGTTGTCAGAGCAGTTTTGAGTTTATGAAAGGCCTCGGCAGCCTCTGTTGACCAACGAAATGCTTCTTTCTTGAGTAACTTAGTTAGAGGAGCAGCCACCAAGCCATAATCTTGAATAAATTTCCGATAATAGCCAGTCAATCCCAAAAATCCTCGCAAGGCACGTACTGACTTCGGGGTTGGCCACTGTTGCACTGTATCCACCTTGCTAGGATCCATAGAAACGCCCTGTCCGGAGATTATATGGCCTAAATAGGCTACAGAAGGCTCACCAAAGAAGCACTTGGATTGTTTAAGGGCTAATTGATGCTCCCGTAATACTTGGAATACTGCCCGCACATGCTGGAGATGCGCCGCCCATGACGAACTATAAATCAAGATATCGTCAAAGAAAACGAGGACAAAGCGACGAAGAAATACGTGTAACACTTCATTCATGAGAGCCTGGAAAGTCGATGGTGCATTGGTTAGCCCAAAAGGCATAACCAAGAACTCAAAGTGGCCATGATGCGTCCTAAATGCTGTCTTCTCAATGTCAGCTGGATGCATACGCACTTGATGATAACCGCTACGGAGATCAAGCTTGGTGAAGAAGGTAGCTCCATCCAATTCATCGAGAAGCTCGTCGACAACTGGGATTGGAAATTTGTTTTTGATAGTCTTGGCATTAAGGGCTCGATAATCCACGCAAAACCGCCAGGACTTATCGTGTTTTTTGACAAGTAACACCGGCGAAGAGAATGCGGAGGTACTTTTCCGGATAATACCTTGAGTTAACATCTCATCACATTGCCGCTCAATTTCATCTTTCAACAGATGTGGATATCGATACGGTCGCACTGCAATTGGGGCAGTGTCAGGTAAGAGGTTGATGCAATGATCTTGGCACCTCACTGGAGGCAGGCCGTGTGGAAGAGCAAAAATATCGCTAAACTCCTGCAAAATATCATTCATAAGGTTCCTGGATGTCATGCTGCACACAGTCGGTTTGCTCCCTTGCGCTCCCAATCCTTGCCAGGTGACTTGATGATCAGTCCTCCAAAAGGACATAGATAGCGTTTCAAAATCCCAAACAATTGGCCCGAGCGTCCGTAGCCATTGAACCCCCAGCACGATTTCGAATCCCTCCAAGGGTATTGCGAAACAATCTACCTGGAATTCTTCGGTGCCGATGGATATTGGTACAGCTTTACAGAGGCCTGCACATGTCACCCGATCGCCATTTGCCACGGCTACCTGAAGACCATGCTTAGGTGAGACCACCATGTTTAGTTGTTTTGCAAGTCCTTCTGCAACAATGTATGTGTAGAACCTGAATCCACAAGAGCTACAAGCTGATGGCCGGCTAATTGAATGCAAAGCTGCATGGTGCGTCCTGAACGGATGCCGGTTAACGCATGTAGAGAAATCTCCGGGCTAATGTCATCATCCTCATCATCATCTAATTCCAGAAGAAAGATGCCCTTCATGGAACATTTGTGATCCCGGTGAAATTTTTCTGGACAGTTGAAGCACAAACCTTTAGCACGCCGATCTGCCATCTCATCTCGAGTTAATCGCTGAAATCGAGACTTCGGCGCTGCTGCCGCTAAGGCTGTTTGTACTGCTGTGCTCTGCAGGTTTGTAGCTGTTGTTGGTGTGATGGCAAGCTGAGGACTTGGTCTGGCGGACGCTGCTGAAACTGGAGCGTTAGCCGAAGTTCTTGTTAGTCCCGACGGCTTGTATGATGGTTTGGACTCCAGAGGAACTTCTTGAAGGCGCTGTTCATATGCACGGGCTAAACTCATCGCTGTTTGTAGATTAGTTGGATTTTGCAATTCCACATCGATGCGCAAGGGGTTCTGCAACCCTGCCGTGAACAACCCAACTTGCTGCATGGCTGATAGTGGCTCTGTACGGCATAAGAGAGCCAGGAACTTCCGCTGATAGTCCTCCACTGATCCGGTTCGCCGAAGTTGCGCCAATTCGCCCAAGGGATTGCTTCGGATTGGTGGTCCAAAACGCAAGTTTACGAAGTGAGCAAACCGAGCCCATGATAGCAATCCTTCATCTCTCTCGAGCTGGTAATACCACTGCTGAGACACCCCTGTTAGATGATATGATGCTAACCAAACTTTCTCTTCTTCTAAAGTTTGCTGGCCCCGAAAAAATTGTTCACATTTGTTTAGCCACGGCAATGGATCTTCTTCACCATCGAAGGTTGAAAAATTCAGTTTGTGATACCTTGGTAATCTCCGGTTTGCATCTGCTGCGTCTTGGTAATTGCCCGTAGGATGCAACCTGGTATGCTGGCCAGGACCAACGAATTGTGTTCCTGACCGGGCCACCTCAGTTGTTTGGACATCTTGTAGTCGAGCAATTGCTGTATGGTGCTCGATGGACTGATTCTTGAGTTCACCAATGTCACCAAGAATCTGTTGTTGCTGTTGTATGAGTTGGGCAAGTCTGCCGCCCGGACTTCCATCGTGGATCGAGTAGACATCGGAGCGCCGAACTCGCTCGATACCAAATTGATGTGGCTTAGTTTCTGTGATGATCAAGGCGCGAAGCGAATTGTGGTGTGCTCTCGGATGAGAACGCAGAAGATAGCGATGTTCAGATAACGGTGGGCAGTCGCCCTCCGGATCACGACGAGACGAATCGGCCGTCGTGCAGAGGCTCGAGTGCGTTAACTTTCTTTAGATTATCTCCTTATTGATTCTTCTCAAACGTTTGTCCTCATATATATAGAGACAATCTCACAAGTTGTAACTAATTCGGAATCTATTACAAAAAGGAAACTATTCCTCATAAGGTAACTATTCTCCGTAAGCTATACAACTGCTTCTGGAGATCAACTCGGACCCTACTTTGTCTTCTCTGGACTATGTTCTGCTTGTGCTGTTTCTGAATGTGGCTGAATACCAGCGTTGCTTCTTTGATTCCTATTACGACGGTTGTAAGTCTTTCCTGTAAAAGCATCCACAACATTTGGATTGTACTAGAATTTGCGGTTGTTGGAAGGTTCTGTTGTTTCGTTTGGATGTTTTGTTTAAAGTCTTTTCAAGTTTGCCGAAGGTCTTCAAGGTCTTTCTAAGAAGCATTCGCGTGGACGCATCAGGACCATCCAGGACCTCTCTAGGTGTTATCTCAACCACCCACAACCTCCCCAAGGAAGAACTAACGTGCATCAATCGCAACCGTCCAGGAGAACTAATGTGCATCAATCGCAACCGTCCAGGACCTCTCCAGGAAAACTAACGCGCATCAATTACGTCCGTTTAGGACCTCCCTAGGATCAATCTGGACCATCCAGGTCTTCTCCTCAGGAGAGCAAACGCGCATCAATCTGGATCGTCCAGGACCTCCCCAGGAACATCAACGTGGATAAATCGCGTCCATCCAAAACTTTCCTTTGAAGAACTAACGCGCCTCAATCGCGGCCGTCTAGGACATCCCCAGGATCAATTGCGTCCACTCAAGACCTCCCCAAAAGAATCAACGTGGTTTTATCTGGACCGTTCAGGACCTCCCAATGAGCATCAACGTGGCTCAATCCAGACCACCCAAGACCTCCTCCTGAAGCTATCTGGACCGTCCAGGACCTCCCTCTGTGAAGAGGTCTTTCGAGTACTGTTCATCACGAGTGCTGTTACGAAGAGGTTTTCACGGTACTATAGCGAGGAGGTCTTCGCACGTACTGGTCATCAAGTACTGTAGCGAGGAGGTCTTCAGAGCTACTGTTTCGAGGAGGTCTTCTAGGTACTGTTCATTTTGGGTACTGTAGCAAGGAGGTCTTCGAGTTACCGTAGCAAGGAGGTCTCCGAGCTACTGTAGCACAGAGGTCTTCCGAGATGCTGTAGCGCAGAGGTCTACCGAGATACTGTAGCATGAAGGTCTTCCGATAGTTACAAAGACGACCCTGGAGATTTACAAAGACGACCCTAGATATTTACAAAGACGACCCAGGAGGTCTTTGAGGAGGCTTTTCAGGACCTTCCAGGAGGTCTTTGAGGAGGTCTTCCAGGACCACCCAAGAGGTCTTTGTAGAGGTTCTCCAGGACCTCCTAGGAGGTGTTTGAGGAGGTCTTCCAGGACGTCCCAAGAGGTCTTTGACGAGGTCTTTCAGGACCTCCAAGGACTTCTTCACAGGACCTCCCAGGAGTTTTTCCAGGACTTCTCAAGAGGTCTTTCACGAGGTTTTTCAGGACCACTCACGCGGTCTTCCAGGACCTCTCAGGAGGTCTTTTACGGGTCTTGCAGGACCACCCGGAGGTCTTTACAGGACCACCCGGAGGTCTCCGCAAGACCACCCTATTCATTCCAATACTGTATGCTTCAAGTGCTACGGTGCAATTAGTGGTCGTAGACTTGATGGAAGTGGTCGTAGACGTCGTGGACGTCTTGGAGGTGGTCATAAACTAGTGGAACTAAGCGTAGACGTCTTGGAGGTGGTCGTAAACATACTGGAACTGGTCATAAATGTCGTGGACGTCTTGGAGGTGGTCGTAGACCTACTGGAATTGTTCGCAGACTCTATTGAAGTGGTCGTAGACTTCAAGGTTGATCTGGTTGAGCGTGAAGATGATCATGGTCGATGACAAGGAGGACCTGGACTAGGATGGGGAAATCTGAGGTCTAGGAGGTCTCGAATGTCACGAGGTGGTCGGGCTTGCGCTCGAGCACGTGGAGATCAAAGGTGGTTGGATAATGCACGAATAAGCTTCGGGTGGGGCAATCCTGAAGGCTTACAACGTGTGAGGAGTTATAGAAAGTGTTCAATATCTAAAAGGTTTAGAGATATTGGAAAACCCGTGTTTGGAAGGGTTTCGGGTCCCTTGATTACTGGAAGAGAAAGGTTGTCGTGTCCGTGTCAGTAAGGATACGAGTTAGTCTCTTCCTATAAAAGGAGGCAGAGGGGAAGTGTTTTCCCGTGGCTTTTGTTACGTAGCTTTTGCATTAGAGCTTGAGAGGTCTTTCTGTCGAAAGCTTTGAGGGGTGCTTGTACAGCACTTTGTAGATACAAAACAATATTGAGAAATAAGAGATTAGATCTATTCCACATTGTCTCAGGATTGTTTTGTTCAAGCTGTGCGTAAGAGGACTTCTTGGAAGAGGTCCTTGAGAAGGTCCTAAAGAGGTCTTCGGAGAGGTTTTCGAAGAGGTCTTCGAGGAGGTCCTGAAGTGGTCCTCGAAGAGGTTCTTAAGGAGGTCGTGAAAAGGCCAGAGCACGAGAGAAAGGTTGAATTTGTGAGCAAGAAATTAGTACAATCATTCACCCCCCCCCCCGTCTGATTGTGCCATACGATCCTACATTTCCGCTTTGCACAACCATTCAATCTACACATCCTCGGAAGAGGGGGGAGCAGTTGCGTGGAGGTCTTGGTCGAGGATTTGTCGAAGACCTCGTGCGGGGCTTCCCACAGATAGTTGGCATAGGAGGAGAATAGCTCTTGAAGTGTCCGTTCAGCCATTATAACATCCCAATTTTCTGAGCTTTCAAAATCTTTTAAGTAGTTTAGTCTCTAGAAAATTCACCCAAGAGATTTTATTTGAATTTTAATAAACCTTAATATGGACTTTCAATAGCAAAATAATTTAATATGATTAATATCAACATCAACAATTGTCAAAACTATTTTATTTGGATTCTATGTGCTTGGATATATTTTCTAGAAATTTTTCGAGTTCATTTGCTATTTTGTACTTGCCATTTGCATTTTCTGGTATTTCTAAAATAGAAAATCTAATTAAAATCTCATAAACTCAATCAGGTCGAATCTCTCGGCCCAGTCCCATTTTCCCCACGTGTGGCCCACTTCGTGACCCAATCGCGCGCGTACATGCCAGCCCGCTTGCTCGCCCCTTCGCTCTCTCTAACTGGTGGGCCCCACCTATCAATCGTCCCCTACCTACCGTTTCGTTCCCATCGCGTTGAGCTTCGCTTCCGTCATTGCTGGTTTCTCGAAGCATCGTTCGACAATGGCTTTTCCAACCAAAGAATCCTTCAGCGATACGATTTCCAAATCTGTTGATCTCTCCGCAACTGATTTGGCTCCTTATCTCCTCTGAATTGCAATCAAATCTCCTTATCCCCTTTCGGTTCTGAATTGGACTCCGCCGCCAATACACCACCTCAGCCTCGCCTGGACCCTATAAAAGGCACTCCGAGGATCGCCTCCCCGCCCTCAACCCAAAGCCCCAACTCTCCTAGCCTCTAAAGCCCTAGCACCGCCACAATTTGAGGTTTAGGGTTTTAGCTGAAGCTCTTCTCTTCATCGATTGCGCCGCCGTCGTCAACGCCCCATCCTTGTGGTCTACCTCATCGGAACCACCATCGCACGGGCTACCTCGAGCACCTCTGCACGCCGTCGGAGCATCACCGCAGTTCATTCCTGACAATAGCCAAAGCTCTCCGCCGCTCAAACCTCGCCGCTGGCCACCATCGTTGTCTTCGTCCACCAATGAGCACACCGCCGAGTTCGCAATAACGCCGTCTGTACGTTGCGCACACTCATCGTCGCCAAGGAGCCACTGTTTGTTGGAGACCATCGGGATCTGAGTGCCACCGCATCTTTGTCGCCCACGTTAACCGCTATGTCAGCCCCCGTGCATGGGTGTCACCTACGTGGCATCTGCGTCAGCTACCGTGTCAGCGCACGTGCCACCTCAGCCCCAAACCCCAGATCCAAAACCCGTAGATCTGTTCCACCATGAGCCTAATCTATGCCATGTGTGTCCCCCTGTTAGATCTACTTTGCGGTGAACCCATGAGCCCGTAGACTCGTGCACTAGTTTGGTGGACCCAGTTCATGGACCGCGGGCCCACATGTAAGTGTCTAATCCTTTTTTTCCTGGATTTATTTTAATTCCAATTTTGAGGGCTGACGTCAGTATGACATCATAATTCAGGATTTCCAGTAGGAAAAAAATTCGGGAAAAATCAGAAAAATCCAATTTTGGTATTTCTTTAGGTTTAGATCTTCTAGGAGCCCGTTCTTCCTCATACGAACTCCGATTGAGCCCATTCGAATTTCTAAATTCATGTAAATTCGTGCTCTATTTTCCTAAGATTTTTATTTAATTTTTGGAATTTGTTTTCCTCTTTGTTTTTATTTATTTTATTTATTTGCTTGGTTTGCGAGTAGACGTTGATTCTTCGGGGAATTTTGAGGAAGAAGGAGTTCACCCAAACCAAGAACAATACCAAGATGTATTCCAAGGTAAGTTTTACCTTTGATCATATTGAACCCAGTTTTCTAAAATTATTTTGATTCAATTATTGCAGTTACTTTAAGTAATTATATTCACCTTGCTTATTGTAATGTCATGATCTTTTGTCACCCTAGATTGGTTGATTACTAGTTGGTATTATCGTGGCACCAACGTGGGTTGGTTAGATACGGGTAGATTGCTTAGCCATGCAACGAGTCAATTACTGTCATCTGAGTTGCAAATATAAATTTGACTAAGTGAATATGGAGCTTTGTGATAAAACTGTGTGTTGTGTGTCATTACTCGTTGTTGGCATGTGTTGCACTTAATCAATAGGGTGGAAAAGGATTTAGATTGAGGCAAGTGGTGGATACTGTGTGATATGGTGGAGCTTTGTGATTGGGAATGATAATCTTCATGGTATAGTTAAAAATTAGAAGTCTTGCCTTGGTAAATTAAGGACTTAACTTTGTGCACCATTGAATTGAGCCATAACTGTATGACCACATGCCTGGTATGGGACGAGCCTAACTTAGTAAGTTATGGAATCTCAACATCAACTACTTAGGTAGTAGGTTAAGCTCTGTGCCAGGTGGAAGTGTGTTTCTGTCTCTGTGGC
Organism: Phyllostachys edulis; assembly: GCA_036346405.1. NCBI lineage: Eukaryota > Viridiplantae > Streptophyta > Magnoliopsida > Poales > Poaceae > Phyllostachys > Phyllostachys edulis. The sequence continues at coordinate 20,408,344 of CM070566.1, forward strand.
GATTCACATTTATGAGCAATTCGCCGTCTTCAGATCCAACGGTGTGTGATGGGCTAATTTCCTCTGTGGGTATTGGTGCCATTAGTAAAACATATCGGGAGTGTCAATTGTTGCGATAAAGTTTCTGAAAGGTTTTGTTATGATTAGTGCTAGCTACACTGATTGTATCGTGTGGGTAAAGTGTACAACCTTTGCAGAGTGTTAATCAATCTATTCAAATATCCGCATCCGCAATCATGGACATGCTCGGGGATGTCACACGAGGGATAGATTTTCGTAAAACAACTGGGAAGGGACAACTATGTGATTTAAGTCATATGACTATGTCAAAGAAATTGATTAGGTTTTGTGTCCTTTGTGAAAACAATTATTAAATTATTATTGTGTAATTGTTTTGAATTACGCTTTCGATCTATTATTTGTATTTAATCGCAAATGTTGCTTTCTTACAAAATAACCACAGAAGCCAATTTATTTGTAATAAGCCATCATCTATAATTGTATTTCTATGGTACAACTTGTTGAATACGGTTGTGTACTCATGCTTGCTGCAATCATTCAACTGAAGTGGAGGAATCATCGCCTGCCTTCGCGGAGGAGTTCTACGAGGTTGCTGATCGTTAGGTCTTGATTCCTGTCGGTTGCCTGTGGCGAATTGATGGGCTTCCACTGAAGTTATTTTGTTCCGTTGCTTCTTATTTAATTATTGTCAGTCCTGCGAGGTTTAATAAGTGTAAACTCGACCATAAGGTCACAACAGTTATTTGCTATTCAAATTACTCGTTTATTATATTATTTATCTTGTGTGGATTGATATTCATCTATATTGATATTGTGTGCACTAGCTTGATCCTGGACTAGTGTATTATACACAGAGGGTCCAGAATTGTATTTTTGGGTCCCAACAATCGTTGACTTGGTTTGTTCCGGTGATGGCTTGGGGGGGGGGCGAAGCAATCCGAGCCGGCCACTGAAGCGTCGGGGAGGGGAGCGGGTCCCCCTAGGGTAGCCCAGCATCGGCAATCCCTATGGTTGTCGTGTGTCTAGCCCTGATGGGGGGATCGATCACGGTCCCGGCCCGAGCCCAAGCGGAGCTTGGCGGTGCCCATGTGGGAGCTCATGTGGCCTTAGTGACTGGGGCGGTTGTGGCGGCCCTCATCATCATTATTGTCATTGTCCTTGCGCCTTCGGTTCAAGATGGAAGGATGCTCGTCATGAGCCGAGCGGCGACAGGGTTAGCGGTGATCGCGAGAGTTGCGGCATTCTTCATCCGAGAGGTTGTCATCCACCTCCTCTTCCTACCGAAATGCTTGGGGAGGCAACTGGCTCAACCCCCTTTGGATTCTAGTGTGCCATCTACGACTCCCAGGTTCCATGGGAGACGGGAGGTAATCGGCTCGTAGGGGGTAGTGTCCACAGTAGAGATGAAGTCATCGAGGGGTGCAGCAGTGTGGTCCTCAATGTAGTCGAGGTGGATGATGAGTGAAGGTGATCCAGGCCACCTTTGCTATCGTGCTCGGGTTGGATGTCCAAGCCTAGAGGTTGAATGTCCTAGTGTCCTCGCGACTCGCTGAGACTCCTTCGAGGGTATGCAGCGAGCATTTACTGCCGACAATGCATTCCACGACATCCGGTGTCCAAGCGAACACCGGGAGCCCCTCCAGACAGAGGCGGGCGCGGAAGCACATGAATCTCTAGAGTTTCATGGTGGAATTTCTTCGCATCGCGCACTCTGACCCTAGTTTGCTTACTAACGAACTTGATGAGGTAGGTCTCTAGGTGGTGTAGGAAAACAGTCACGTCATCACGACATAGGCTGAAGCGGTGGCAGACCGCCTCTGCGACCGCCCTGTCGTCGGTTTTGGCATCGCCACGCAGCACCCAAGCCACGAGAGCGGTGGCCTCCCAATCTTGGCAGTCCCAGTCGAGCTGGGGGGTAGCCATTGATGATGTAGTAGTCCTCGTCCGGCTGAGCGTCGGGGGGCATCGAGGAACATCATGGGTGGAACTGGTGGCTTGGGGGCAGCTGGACGTAGAGATGGCTTCGGTGGAGCTTGGCGTGGTCGACTCCCTAGCGGGTGTGTTTGCTTCAGCGACGAAGTTGGGCGGCTGTGTCTCATCCTGAGTTGACAGTCGCTTGCCCGGTGGCCGAAGGTGAAGTAAAGGAAGCACCGATGGGATCTCGGCAGCTTGAAATTTTGTGGTCACGCACCAGGCAGCGGAAGCACCTCTCTTTGGTTTTGTTGAAGAAGAGGGTCGATGAGGTGTTGGAAGTGCGTAACTGGGGGGCTTTGCCTTAGAGGAGTAGCTCGGCGCCTAGCTACACGCCATCAGCATAGCCTCTTAACTGCCTGCCATCCTTCTTCATCACCGGGAAGAGTGGCTTTGGGGGGCGGGTTGCGTGTCGATGTTCCTTTGCTGGCTTGAGGATACGCAGCTTGCCCGAGGAAGCTCCGATGGGATGGCGGGGATGGGGCGCGTCGGCTACTTTGATAGCCTTGGGGGAGGTCCCTGCCACTTGAACGGACTTCAGGAGCTGAGAGGGCTCATTAAGGTAGCAATGTGCAATTACTGAGGGTCGCACGCGTGGTAGAGGGAGGGGACCCTGAGGTGGGGGCCTGGTGCTGGAGGATCTGCACGAAGTTGGGTGACTTCAAAGCCAGTGAGTGGGTGCACTCTGCTAGAATCATTGACTTGAGGAGTCCGGGGCGGACTTACGGAGCAATGGGGCGGAGCTACACCAGGGGCACCAGGGAGGTGTGTGGGGGAGGCACCCACAGCTGCGCGAGGGAGACCGAAGCTGCAATGGGCAGCCAGTCTGCAAGGCGAGGCAAAGTCTGCAGACATCTTGAACAACAGGGGCAGATCAGATCTGGATCTGGCCGCCGCAGGGGTTTAGGGTGGGGAGGAGGTGAAGGTTGGGGATGATTGGGCGAGGAGGGGTGCTTGTAGGCGGTGGCTACCGGCTAGGAGGGGTGGGGAAAGGGGAAGGACGGAGGCGGCGGAGGGGTGAGGGCGCAGCTTGGTTGGGTGGTTTGAGGGCTCATCCTACAGTGTTATCATCCTATTTGCCTTCTAGTTTTGCTGTTCACTTGCTGCTTGGCTGGTTGGCATCGGGGGCAACTGCATGCTCCCCTCCCGTGCATCAATCAGGAAAAGGCAAATGACCTTTCCAGTATGGCTGTCCTAGGATTTTCTTCCTTGCCAACTGCCCCAATCCTTGCTGTGGCAGAGCTCACATGCATGCTGCTTGCATACATGCATGAGCACTTGCAGTGTTCCACACAAAGATAGGAGGAGCTTATTGTGTCCTTCAAGTCCTCTCCTACCTAGGGTCAACTCAACTAGGCGTGTATCATCAGAGCATCAAACAAGGGGTTTTCGTCCGTGATTATTTTTTAAAAAATTATCTCTCATGTGTTCAAGCCTTGTCCTGTCTTCTGACAGGGAAACCATAGGTTTATGTCCTAGGAGTAGAACCAGCCAGGGAGATGGGAACAAGGCAACAACCAGCCTCTGTCTTCCTTGCGTTTTTTTTCCTCTGGAGATGGCCAATCAACTGATGTGGTCAAGAAAAAGAAATGCTCACTTCATTTTTTATCAACCTCATTACCAATTACTCTCTCTCTCTCTCTCTCTCTGTTAGCATTTACTTGTCACTTTTGACCTGCGCACAATTAACAAGACAAATACTATTTTTGTTATTGAATATGGCCAAATTGGCCTTGATAACAAATCAAATAGACCATGGCCCATCATCGCAGAGGGGAGGTAAGATATTTCAATAGGTTAAAATGAGAAAGTTTGCATAAAAAATATGAAATGACAAATATTTGTGAACAAATAAAGTGCTCAAAACAGACAACTAAACACAAATGGCGGGAGTATCACACTGGCTACTGCTACAATGACATGCCTGCTCATCAGAAATTAGGCATAAACAAATAGCAGCGTCCTGTGTGCAATGCATCGTGCATGCCACTATAGCACTGCATGATAAGCCAAAACGTGCTACTGTAGCAGTGAAAAAGGTGAAAAGAGGGCTCAAAAGCAAGAAGCTGCCATGCCGCTGCCAGAAGGGTGAGCTTTGCCTCCCAAATTTCCTAGGCCACTACAGTACTACGGCCTCTTGTGTCACTCACTCATCTCACTACCTCTCAGTAGTCAGCAGCAGCAGTAACTAGCTTCATACCGAGAGCTCCGTTTCATCCATTCATGATTTTATTCTTGAAAAAACGTAGTACATCACGTGCACTCAACTGAGCAGTGAGGCGCAGGCGCAGAGAAATGACACCACGCTGCTGCTGGCTGCCTGCCGTGATGTGTAGGGTCGTACCATGCATGATATCCTGCGATCACGCAAACGTGCTGCTGATTTGATAATACGGCCGGGGTTCCTTTCAACACTCCGCTTTGTTTTCCATTCTGAAACTTCGAGATAGGCCGCTCAGTGCTTTATTTGCTCAGTACTGCTGTGGCGAGAGGAGAGAGCTTAATTTATTTGTTGCCTTTGCCAGTATCGGAGCTAATATTTTTTTACGATTATAAGAAAGATATATATACACATACTTCATTATACACACGTATGAGTGCGTCTCATATTATATATCTAGAAAAACAGAGGACGAAAATAAATCTGCGACCTTACTAGATATTTAATAAAAACGCACTCGTATGTGCATAAAGGTGCGAATTTAAATAACATAATTCAACATAAAAGTTTAAATGATATAATAAATGTTCAAGTGGAACAAATTGCATGTTTCTAGTACAACCGACATCATAAAATATTGCTTGTATTGGTGGACGACTGACTATTGATTGCTGAAAATAACTTAATGTAATTCATTGTATAGTATGTGTATTATACTAGATATACATACTATATAAAGAGTCTATATGCAAAAATTTTGGGGTGCAATCGCACCCCATGCTCTAGTGTGGTTCCGTCCGTGGCCTTTGCATTCATATCCATCCATATGTGGTCAGTGCCTCGTTAACTCTTGCTGCAATTCACAAATGGCACAAAAACCTAGCACAGTAGACAAGTGCTTGCAACTAAGGGCATGTGCAATGGTACAGACAGCTGTTGTCTATAACAACTCTCTATGTCACCTGTAGACAATACTAAAGACGGTTCATATAATGAGTTATGGAGATACAGTCGGCTACAAAATTGTAGACAACACACAATCTTTTAATGTTTTTTTTTTGTTCTGGTGCTACAGTCGACTACAAGATTGTAAATAGCATATTTCTCTCTTTTTATTCTCTTGCATCCACATAAGCTTAAATCTTACGTAGCAGAGGTTATAGACAACTAATATAAATCTATTGTAGATGACCTGAGTACACTACACTCACTCATGGTAACCTCTTCTTAGTTCTTACACCCTCTCTCTCTCCCCCCTATCTATCTACTCGCAACATCATCTTTTAAATGCAATTCAATGCCTCTCTCTCTCTCTCTCTCAGTGTGCACTGGCTTGCCATGTGTGATGTGGTTTTTCTAGTACTCTTCTCCCAGACACTGGGGCCGAGGTCCAGCACATTGGGCTCAATCCATTGGCTAAAGGGCTATTTGGCAACTACACATATTCAAGGGTGTTTTCTACAAAACAAGTGCTTGTCACTTCATACATACATACATACACGCACACGTAGTTCCTTCAGATGAGCTTGCAGAATGAGTACTATGTACTACTGATGGTTCTTGTTCTTTACTGTTGTTTTGTGAATATCTATGAACCTATGATCTCATAAAAGTACTCTACAAGTGTTAGAACCGGCAACAACCTTCACACGAGGGAATAAACACAGCAAGTATATAAAAGATACGAAAATTTGTTTACAAGGTTCAGCAAAACCTATATTCCTGGGAGCCGAATCGCGACAGCTCCGTCCGTATGATGAGTTTCTTTCTTTTCTTACGATTAGGATTACAAGAGGTCGGTGCTATATTTATACCCCGATTACATGTTCGACTCGAACTCATAGTCCATACCATAGGGGGCTTCGGCCTCCGCACCCTTAGCCCAAATTATTCCATAACCCCACACAATATTCCGTAACCCTCAGCCCACTGTCCTGATAGAAGTATATCTCACAACCAGGGAGAATACCTCATCATAATCAATCCCCTTCTTTTATAAATACCCTTTTGCAACTAATCAAGCCTTGAACTATTTGCACCCAATAGTTTTCTTATCCCCAAGAAGATGAACTAGCTCCCAAGTCTGATTCTTCTGTAAAGACTCCATTTCTTCTGTCATTGCAGTCATCCACCAATCTTTCTCCTGGTTAAAATTAGTTGGATCATCTGTACCAACTAGAAGAGCAACTGAAACCTGGTCTTCATACATGAATCTCTTTGTATCTTTCACATTAGTGTGTCTTTGTGTATCTCTTGCCAATTGAAAATTATGCAAATCCTCTAAAGTGAAATCTGGAGGCAGTGTTTGTGAATCCTGAGTCCTTGATTATGTTCTAACTCTCCTGTGCCACCTCCTCTTTGTTTTGTTATAACATTGATTTTTCATATAAAACAACAACATCCCTACTTATCACCACCATTTTCGATGTCGGATCCCAAAGCTTTTACCCTTTGACACCTTTCTTGAAACCCGGAAAATGCACTTTGTTAATTTAGGAAGTCCTGCATTCAACCTCAAGCACCTTGCTCGTTCACAGATAGTCCTGATCATTCTTTCTGCCACACCGTTTTGCTCCAGTGTTTTGTGCACTGTGAAATGCCGCTGAATACCATGCTCCTCACAATATCTCTGAAATTGTGAATCAGTATATTCAGTACCATTATCAAATCTCATATACTTTACATTCTAGCATGTTTGGTTTTCCACCTCAGCTTTCCACACCTTGAACTTGGCAAACACTTCAGATTTCTGCTTCACGAAATACACCCACACCTTGCGGGAAAAATTGTCAATAAAAGTAACAAAATATTGAGTTCCACCCATTGACGGTTTTCTAGTAGGACACCACACATCAGATGTACATAATCAAGTATTCCTTCTATTTTATGTTTGCCACTTGAGAAGCTAATCTTATATTATTACTAAGAACAAAAAACTTACATAAACCTAACTCGCAACTTTTAATTCCCGCCAATAGGTTTCTCTTATGCAATTCCGTCATCCCACGAACACTAAGATGATCCAACTTTGCCATATCATCCTGTGACTCCACTGATTCTGCCCATAACAGTGTTCCCTAGCAATATGTAAATATTTTCAACATTTCTTCTATGCTTCATCATAGTCAATGCACATTTATAAATTTTTATGGTTTTCTTATCGTTATCAGTTTTACAAGTAAGACCTCCGGCATATTAAGGGTGCTTTCAAAAAAACCAAGTGTACTCGTCACTTCATGCATACATGCGTACATATGCACATGCAGTTCCTTTAAATGAGCTTGGACAATGAGTACTACGTACTACTGACCATTCCTGTTCTTTACTGTTGTTCTCTGAATCTCTATGAACCTATGATCTCATATAAGTACTTTACGAGTGTTAAACCGGCGACGGCGTTTGCGTGAGAGAATAATCACAGCAAACATACAAGAGATACGAGAATTTGTTTATGAGGTTTGGCAAAACATATGTTCCTGGTAGCATAATTGCAGCGCTCCATTTGCATGAGGAGTTTCTTTGTTTTCTTACGATTAGGGCTATAAGTACATGTTCGACTTGAACTCGTAGTCCGTAACGGGGGCTGGCCCTCCGCACCCCAAAGCACATAATAATTCATAACCCCACACAACTACGTCTTTCCCTGTAGGGCTATATACGAGAAGCGTACGTCGTGCTCCCGCTTTCTAGACATAGTCCCTTCCTTTCATCTTGTTATATATGAACTATACACAACAAATAAGATGTTGAAATCGTAGGTTCTTCGGTGGTAAAAATATGGTGGGAATTAGAGTGAACTTGGTCGAACATTTGTTTAATTAGAATTGATAATCATATGATTTCCTACAAGTAGCATTCCTTACGACATCATCGAAACCATTACATGAAGTTGAGTGGAACCATTAAGGAAGATGATGGCGAGGAGAGCTTTGAGGAAGATGTGAAGTTCTTGTGGATGAGAATTTTGATTCAAGCCCAATGTTTTTTAGTCATTCTGTTTTCGATAAACTTTTACAGAGTATATTCGTATATTTGAAGTTATAATAAACCTGTTATTGCAGCTTTCTAATAAAGAAGGGCTACCCATGAACGGGTCTATTCTAAAATGAACTAGCCTGGCGGTGTGAACTTGCAAACAGCTGAGTTGCAGCGGTTGGTCGACCAGGCGGCTCAAATCCACAACCAGGGGCCAATTAGACCACAGGGTTACTGTTCTATATTTATGTTCAAAGTATACAACATCTAATATTAGTGTAACACCTGCAAAACATGATAGTCCTACAATAATTGCATTGAGTTACAATAATTGTAACATTTTCACCATAACTGTTGCAGCTTCAAAAAGAAGAAGAAACCCCATAATTGTTGAAACATTTATGTATCAATGTTGATGGATTTCTGATTCAGGTATAGATTTGAGTTTGCATGGGCAGACATGTTTTCGACATTGTTAGACAAAATGTCAAAATCTAAACATTGGGCACACAGGATTGGGCACTTTACTCATTTACTGCCTTGCTCCCCTGAAAATTACCACCGTTTCCGGATCTTACTGCTAGATTGGCCTGTTGTACTTCAATGCACACCTGAGGTGAAATTAGTTTTCTGCTCTCTGCTTACTGCATGTACACTGTAATTAATGAATGTCTCACTAAAAGCTGTCTTTTAACACCCTTGTCTTTGGCAGCTGAAACCACACAGCCCAAGCCAACATGAAATCCTCATGCAGGATTCACACACACATAAGATGCTTTACGCATTGCTCTCTGGAGCAAGCAAGTTTGTTTGGTAGAGCAGACCACATCCATAGCCATTAGCCATGCATGTGCATCAACCTACTGAAAACACCTGCTAGTGATTTTTTTTCCAAGGTAAGTAAATGATTTCTTAGTGGCTGCCCTGCCTGCCTGATTTTCCTTTTTACAATCCATCCCAAAAGTAAAAAAGGAAGAAGAAGAAAGGGGGCAGGAGAAAATTACACACTCGCTGATGGTGTTCTGATGCCAAGAACATGGGACTGATCTGATGGCTTGCCTTGGCAGCAACCACCATCACAGCACAAACACACATGGGCTAGCTGGGGGTGTTGGGCAGGCAGGGCTCCCCTGCATACACGTACTACAGTAGCAAGTCATGGAGCTCCCTTCACAAACCATGATAGGGAATGGAGATGCACAAGATGGCAAGTTTTGCATCGCTCGCAAAGACAAACGGCCATAATGGTATTGGCCTGCCTGACCAAGCCCCTTTGGTGATCATTTCATCTCAGCTCAGCTCAGCCCCCTTTTCTTTCTCCCCGGAGACAAAGTTGTTTGTTTCTACTTTTGCTTTCTTGTTTAAATTCAAGGGGGGGAACCAAACATTTCAATTTTTTGTTCTGTTTTGTTTAGCAGGTGTACACAGCTTGTAGTGTTTTGTTTTGTTGGATCTCACTTCCAAGAAGTGGTCTTGAAAAGTTTTTCAGTCTGTGACATGACTTTAAAAAAAATGTCGTGGTCGAGCAGCACCCTGTGTTGAGTTTACAGTAAGAGTGACATGATTGGAACTATATTTTTTTTAACATTGGCTACTTCACTATTCTTGCAATTTTCACTTGTCTCATCTATGTCCAGCATTGCCATGATTAAAGAGAGCCAAGGCCAGAACTATTGTGTAATGTATGTCCATTCACCTCTTCAGATATTAGTGGAGATATTATATTGTAGCTAGGTACACACACAACCACACACCATCTTCAGATATTATTGCAGATATGATAAGTGTAATAGTGTATCTAGGTTAATTATGTTTTTTCCTTTTCAAAGTTTAGCGGAAATCTTAGCTCTACGACAGTGTTCCTAAGATCTTTGGAAGGGAGGTGCTTCTATGCATCGCTATTTCAAAGTTGATCAAATATTAAAGCGCGCACACACAAGACTACAAGAGTACATCACCTTGCTATATAGGGGGGCATTGGAGCACTGTGATGCCATTTCTAATGAGGGGCTAGGACTGCAAGGACATGCCTATCTGCAGAGCCACCCCCATATTCCGATAGGGGAGCACATTGGCAACAACTGGGGCTACAGCACTCAATTCAAGAAGATGCCAGCATGGCAGTATTTCTTGGGCTTGCGGTGAATTCAGATGGCATGTATGCATGACACACAAAAACAAACAGGGGGCATGGCTCTTGCAGAATGCAGACTCCTGTTCCAAGCAGTTACTTTGCTCCCCAGTGTATCATTGTGCCAGAATGTTGTTTGGATTCAATATGTTGGATTACTAACAGTTTTGGGCATTTTTAGAACAACATTTTTCTCAACATTTCTCTAATCAATTGATTTTAAAATAAACAAAAAGTTATAAGATATAATTCCAGAGATGCCAGCACGATGAACAAAATTCGAAATTTACAATACGAGTGTTTTCCAGAGAAAAGGAATTTCACAGAAGGCATAGCAATTTCCCTATTATTTATAGGATAACCCCTTATTCCAAACTGGATCAAAATATGCTTTGTTCCCGGGGCTATAAACCACGCAGCAGTCGGTACATTTCAGGAGGTAAATGCTCTCAGGAATGCGGCGTTAGTGAAATAAAACGCCCCTGACATTGCAGGGCAGGCAAGAAAGTACGGACCCCCCACAAAGTACTGCAGAGAGAAAACAAACATTGGTACAATAAGTTTTTTTCAGCAGGAGCTGCTGCATGCCTGCATGAAGCTGGGTAGCTCTACTAGATGGTACTAAAAGCCAAGCACACATCATTTGCTGTGTTACTATTACCACTGCCTCAGACCTGTACTTAACACCACCAAATTAACACCTCCAATCAGGCGGTCAATCACACACAGAGAGGGAGGGAGAGAGAGAAAGGTGGAGAGATGGAGAAGTCAAGAACAATTCCTAAGAAAATCTCCTGCAGGAGCACAGGGAGCAATGCATGCACATATATGCATATACATGCATTGTTTCAGTGTTCTTTGGTTTATTTTCTTCCTCATTGCCAACCACAACAACCCAAACTTATTTAGATTCGTTTGCCACATGCTCCCCTGCCCCCCTGCACTCCTACACGGCCGCAAGAATGATTGATTGGTTGGGGCCAATCCAATGTGTGTAGCTCCAAAGAAGAAATGGGGCAAAACAATTTCGCCGTTTTTGATGCTCCCCGTCCATCACTCACTGTCTCACAACCTTATTTCTTCACAAGCTCTCTTTTTTTCTTCCTTGGTGAGATGATCAGATGAGATCAGACATGCAGGACACAGTAACAGCACCGGCAGGAGCTGCAAAATTAAGCAAGGATGCATCCAAATCCTGTCGTGAACAGTGAGTCTGAAAGATACAACACATGAGGAGATTGTATCTCATGTTTCTGCATCATCTCTCATCTCAATCAACATGCACACATTAGTCCAAACTCCTGATATGTAGATAATTGATTTTTAGAGCAGTCAGAATTGATTTAATACACCTCTGATCCATAACAACTCAATGCTCAGCACATCAAACACTGCATGCTAGACTTAAAGTCAGAGACACTAACCAAGAAAAGGGGGAAAAATTAAGTCCAGGAAAATTAAAAAAACTGGAAATTGAGTTCACTTCACCTATGATGCATGCCCTCCTCATCTCATGCTTGCTCCCCTACCTTATGACAAAACAAACACCAAAAAGAAAGGGAAAAAAGATGATAATAACCTTGAGTTTTTTTAGCTCTCTTCTCTCTGCTTCGATGGAACAGTGGAATGGCAATGCGGTTTGCTACGCTAGTACAAGAACCACGATCGGCTTCGTCTTCATTGTGAGGTCACTCGAGCTTGAGCGGCAGCGGCGGGGAGGTCGGGCTGCGGTGGCAGGACGACCCGGGCTGCGACGGAGGCATTGGCATCGGCGGCGACGGCATTGGCATTGGCATTGGGTGTGGCTGCTGCGGCTGCGGCGAGTTCTGGAGGGGCTTCTTGGCGAGGTTGTGCTTGTTGTTGTGCATCCAGACCTTGAGGACGCGGCGCTTGACGCCGATCTCCTGGCAGAAGTGCTGCACCATGGCGTCGTCTAGCTTCTGCAGCTGCCAGCCCACGCGCTCTGCGAAGTCCAGCATGCGCACCTTCTGCTCGGCGGTGAACTTGGTGCGGAAGCGCTTCTTGGACGAGGAGGAGCCGCCGCCGGAAGAGCGCGCGGCGCTGCCTCCGCCGCCCATGGCGCCGCCACCGTCCATCTCGTCCGACTCCGACGTCTGGATCATGCTCAGCGGCATGATGATCTGATGGTGCGCCAGCGGAGAGGGCGGCGGGAGCGCGCGCGCCGCGGAGTAGGCGCCGTAGGGGTCAGCGGTGACGAGGAGGCCGCCGCCGCCGCCGTTCTTGTGGTGGTGCGGCATGGCGGGGCCAAGGAGGCGGCGGCCGGCGCGGTGGCCGTGGCCATGCGCGGCGCAGTTGTCGCCGTCGAAGTCGTCAAGCTCCTTGCGGTGGAAGTTGCGGTGGCAGCCGCAGGCGGAACACTTGAGCGCCTCCAGCGAGCCCTCCTCGCCGCTCGGCATGAACTCGCCGCACCCGTCGGTGGCGTTGCCGCCGATGGCCGCCGCGTGGTTCTTGAGGCACTCCCGGTACTTCACGGCGGGTCCTCCCCCTCCGCCGCCGCCAATGCCAGCGCCAGCCACCACCCCCGCCGCGCGTTTCTTCCCGGAGTTCCCCGCCGCGGCAGGCGGCAACGGCAGCGCTTGAGACTGGGACTGCCCGTTGTTGTTAGCATGGTCATGGTGGAGCTCCAGGACATGGCCGCCACCGCCGCCGCCGTGCGCGCTGATGTCGCCGTAGGGCGAGGCGGTGTGCATTGGGATCGGGAGCTCGCCTTGCGTCCCAGAAAGATCCATCCTTTCCCCCTCCTCTTCTTGACCCCTCTCTGGAAAGATGCTTCTTGCTGCAACCGCTGCTGCTGCTGCTGCTGCTTCTGTTCTTCTCTGCAGCGGCACAATGGGAACCATGAGAGCAAGAAAAGGCCAATGGCACCTCCAACGCACAAGGATGCAACAAAATTCAGTGTTTCTTGGGACTCTCAACACAAGGCACTAAAAGAAAAGAGTCCCTAGAGAGAGAGAGAGAGAGAGGAGAACAAAAAGGGTGCTGAGGTGCATGGTGTGGTGTGGGATCTTGGGACCTTATCAAGAAGATACTGCTGCTACTTGCAAACTCCAAGATGGAGGAGGTAAGTAAGCTAACTGCAAAATTATACTACTACTACAACCATATATATATAATAATAATATTGTTGCTGCTGTCCGATCTAGCTAGTCTCTACTTTCTTCCTTGGGCTCTTCCCCATGCAAGCAAGATTTGAAGAAGGAAGGAGAAGCTTAGCTAGCTGCTACTCACTAGCTAGTGGATGGAAGGATGAACAGTGAGGTTGTTCTTGGCAAAAGGGTTTGGCTACTTTGTTTCTGGTGGTTACTGCTTACTAGATGTAAGTTTTGCTAGTTACTACACCACTACAGTACTACTACTATCTCCTGGTCTTCTCTTTGTGGACTAAATGTATGGACCGGCCTTTGACTTCTCTTCCCCCATGCCTTGCTCTCCCAAGTCCTACACACACATAGATCCACGCATACCTCCTCTTCACTCCTCTCCTCCCCTTGGCCCAGACACACACAACAACCAGGACTAGAAGCTAAGGAGGAGGAGCTCTCATGCACAGATGTTTTGTGTTTGTGTGTGTGAGAGTGAGACCACCTAGAGTATTTTTTTCCCCTGCACTGCTTTGGACAGTGAGGAGAGAGAAACAAGAAGACCAAAAGCAAACCAACCTTGTTGTGTCAAGGGCTAATCAAGAGGACAAAGAAGGGGCAAGGCCTTCAGTCTTTGCAGCTTCCACCATTGCAGTACTGAAGTGACTAGGTGCTAGGGCACACTACAAAGTGGCAATAAAAAGAAAAACAAGAGAAAGGATATATGAAGGGGGGCACTTATGGAGGAGGTTTAGCTAGAGGGTAGAGACAGAGGTGAGGGGGAAAGGGAGGGGGAATAAGCTCATAGCTTATTTTTTTAGTGCTTGCCTGTGATAGTGCTGTGTAATAACCAAAAGAAAAGAGATGAAGAGATGGGAGAGGGAGGAGAGAGAAAAATAGTAGTGCCTGGTGCTTGCTTTGCTTGCACTATCAGGAATCCAAGCTTACTTCATAGATATACAGAGATAGAGGATGAGTGAGAGAGAGAGAGAGAGACTGTGGTGTGTCAGAAGGAGGAGGTAGACGGAGAGAGAAGGGAGCAATACGAGCATGCTCCCACTGTGATTTTTTTTTAACACCCAAAAGAATGATAGTTTTGTTCTTCCCTTTCTTTCTCATTTCTTTTGGCAGAGAAGAGAGAGAGCGCGCACCTAGAACAGAGAGGGGTTTCCCAAAGAATAAAGAAAATAAAATGGACGTAGGCACTTAATTAATGCCCTCGTGGACTCTATGTATTCACAAAACACTTGTGCTTGATATTTATTTCTCATGCATAAGCAGCGTAATATCAATTCTATTGTCGGAAGCTATTCATGAAACATTACTTGCAAGATACATATCTTCTAAGAAGTTACTTACAAGATATACAACGAAATAAAACAAAACTATAATAGGAAAAGTAACATGATATACATCTAGTACCAAGTACAACATTACCCTTTTATTTACACATCACATGTTAAATGCAGCAAACATTGCAAAAGAATGCATGCTAAGAGTACCTAAAGTTTATCTTTTCAAGAAAAGAGAGATTGCCTAAAGTTTTATTTTTGAGATCACTAACATACTAATAGGAGCCCTGACCATGGCAAAGCCCCAATTGCCCATACTTCTCTATTGCTTTTGATGTTAACAAGACGAAAACATGACAGCCTTACAAAACCAGCATACAGATATACAATCTTTGGTGGTCTGAAATACGCCACGTAATTAAGGAGGATGCATGTCCCTATATCCGCCGAGTAGCGGATCCACCCTCGAGGCATGGGCTAGAACACCGGCTTGAGTTTTTGGATTATTTATGCACGGTTTGCATTGAAATAGCAAATATAGTTCCTTCCAGAGAGAAGACAAAAATGGAACCAAGGCCGCCCAAATCTCCTCATTGCACCATGGGCGCCGGACCCCCCCCCTCTCACCGCACCCTAGGCACCAGGGCACCCCCCTACCACATGCTAGGCATCCGGATTCCCCCTACCGAACCGTCTCGTCGCTCGGTCACCTTGCTATAGCCCCTAGACTCCCAGGAGCCCAACGCGTTGTCCCGTCGCCCTCGCATCGCTTCGGGGTCGGCCGAGTGCTTTCCCACGGCTATAAAACCCACCACGCGTCGCTCTCATCCTCTACACCAACCATTTCCCTCGGCGCAGAGAGACAAAGAGGATCAAGCGAGCGAGACGTAGCGCGATCGGCCGAAATTAGTTCCGATTTTGCTGCCGATTTGATAGTGTTTAGAGCAGTGTTTAGCGGTCATATTAGTAGAGAAAATTCGACATCAAACGAAGATCTTCTAGAAGAGGTAATTTTTTCCGCATGCATTTTATTTATTAATTATGTAATTAGTCGTAATAAATTTAGTTATTAGTCGTAATAAATTTAGTTATAATTAATCATTCATAATTAATTAGTCATAGTCATAGTTAATTAGTCGTAATTAATTTAGTCGTAATTGATTAGTCATAATTAATTAGTTTTAGTTAATTAGTCATAGTTTTAATTAGTCGTAATTAATTATTCATAGTTAGTTAGTCGTAGTTAATTAGTCGTGAGGATTAATTAGTCGTAATTAATTAATCATAATTAATTAGTCATGGTTCATCCGTCGTAGTTAGTTAGTCGTAATTAATTAACCACAATTAATTAGTGGTAATTAATTAATTGAAATTAATTAGTCATAATTAATTTAGTGAAATTAATTAGTCGTAGTTAGATAGTCGTAATTAGTCACCGTAAGGATTAGTAGGTTTTTTTTGGCAAAAATTTAGTAGTTTTTTTTATTATGCACTGAATATGTTAAATTTGTACAAAAAGATTACCAAAGTATAGTTATTTTGGGGAGGTAGGAAAATAAAGACTAAATAGTGTGACTTGTTTATTTGATTGTGTATAGTAAACAACATTGAATTGCTCGTAACATGCATATGAAGTGTATTGGGTTGTTGTGGCTTTAGGTAATATCCAACATGCAAGACTTGCTTATGTTTTATAACGACAGTCTCGTACGGGGCATACCGGGTAGGCTGGACATGTCAAGATGCTAGTTCAAGGTGGTCCGAGCAGAGGGCCTGGATGCGATGAATACTCACAAGCTGAGGAGCTGCATCCAGAGGCAGTTCGACACGGAGACAACAACGAAGAAGCTTATCATCAAGGCGATCACTTGCATGAATGGGGGAGGGGGAGTAGGGCATGTGGGAGTTACACAAGATGAATGGTAGTGTTGAGTAGGGCCAATACATGCAAATTGTTACAAAGCTCGAGGCGACGATATACGGGAGACTGATGGTGTACGTGAATTTCGTGCATAGGGTACCAGCAAACCTTGATGATACTGGTGCTAGTGGTAATGTGGAAGCGCAGGCGATGTGTGAAGACGAGAGCACGAAATGTGTTGTTTTGGAGGGAAACTATGAAAGAAGACTTGCGGAGATTTTTGTGTAAAATAAGGGGGCGGGACAATGGTGGTTGGTCCGCATTGACTACCATGAGTTTCTGCTGAACTAGCCGGCCAAGTCGGAAGCTGATGAGGATGTCGACCTAGGCTCGGATGGTAGCGAGGAGGACACACCCGAGGGTGCAAAGGGTGGTGTCCGTTCAGCGGAATTATGTCAGCAGATGTGCCTTACATGTCATCCAGACTGGATGATCTCGTAGTGTGGTCGCTCGTACTGCCACAGGAAGACGGGTCCCAGTGGGGGTTTGATGTTGACAGCTTGTTAGTTTGGTATCACTTCCCAAGCAAGGTGGTCGACAATAAGCTATAACATGGTACGTCGTGTCCATCAACCATGTGTATCGGGTGCACCGGTCCAACCCAACCCATTACATAGTAAAGTGTGTAGTGGAAGGCTGCCCTAGCAAGCTCAGCGCTCACAAGGTGAAGGGTTATGGCACAGACTTCATGATCACGATGGTGATCGGCCACACTTGCGACCTGAGTGAGCTGCTCTAGCAGCATCAGAATGTGACTTTCGCATATGTGGCAAGCCTCATCATCCACCTAGTTGCAGAGGATGTATCTGTCTCCCTGAAGATGCTATTGTTAGAAGTTGCCAATCTGGTTAGTTATCCAGTAAGGTACAACAAAGTTTGACAAGCCAAGCAGAAGATGATCGAGTCCATGTATAAGACATATGAGGAGGTGTACAACCTTGTGCCAAGGATGCTTCACCAGATTATCGAAGAAAACCCCGGCACATACCTAAACAAGATGGAAAGAGAAGATCCTAATGGAGGCCCTAACTGCTACACATTGGACCGTGTGTTCTAGGCATCCTTTTAGGCCATAGAGGGCTTCAAGTTCTGTCATCCAGTGCTCACAATGGATGACACTTTCACTACTACAAAAAGGCTAATATTAGACGCCTCATCACGCACGGTTGACCAAAACCGCTCAGATAAATACAATCATAGACGGTTTTGGTTTACCGACCGCCTGCGTTGTCTTGGCTGCGCTAAAAACCGCTCGTGAAGAAATAATATCACAGACGGTTCGTGTTGAAAACCGTCTGTGAAGTATCACAGACGGTTCTGAACAAGAACCGTCTGTGATACTTAGTAATATCACAGACGGTTCTTGGTTCTTGTTCGAACCGTTTGTGATACTTCACGACGGTTTTCAACACGAACCGCCTATGAATTCCGTGCTCATCACGAGGCGGTTCATGTTGAAAACCGTCGTGAAGTATCACGACGGTCAGATAAAACCGCTCGTGATACATATCTTATCACGCACGGTTTGTATTAAAACCGTCTATAACTTGGAATTTTCCTTACACTCTGATTTTACCATGGATTCAAATTACTAACGCAACATTCTGATTTTACCATGGCTTGATGATTTTACCATTTTACCATGGCTTGAAATCACTAACACTCTGATTTTTCCATGACTTGAAATCACTAACACGTCAATTTTACCATGGCTTGAAATCACTAACACTCTTTAAGCCATGGTAAAATTGGAGTGTTAGTGATTTAGCGCCATGGTACCATGGCTTGATGATTTTACCATTTTACCATGGCTTGAAATCACTAACACTCTGATTTTTTCATGACTTGAAATCACTAACACGTCAATTTTACCATGGCTTGAAATCACTAACACTCTTTAAGCCATGGTAAAATTGGAGTGTTAGTGATTTAGCGCCATGGTAAAATTGGAGTGTTAGTGATTTAGCGCCAAGGTAAAATCTTCAAGCCATGGTAAAATCAAAGTGTTAGTGATTTCAAGCCATGGTAAAATTGCAGAGTAAGGAAAATTCAAAGCCATGGTAAAATTGCAGAGTAAGGAAAATTCAAAGCCATGGTAAAATTAGAAAGTAAGAAAATTCCAAGTCACGCATTTCGGTTCTTAATAAAAACCGTGCAGGATAAGATATATATCACAGACGTTTTTAATACGAACCGCTCGTGATAAAATACATATCACGAGCGGTTCTTAATACGAACCGCTGCGTGATAAGTATCTTATCACGCATTTGCTTCGTATAAGAACCGCTCGTGATATGTCATCACAGACGGTTTTTGTATGAAACCGTCTGTGATTCGCAGCGTGGGAGTTTGAAAAATTTTAAACGCGCGCGCGGGAGGCAAAATATTTTGGCGCTGTCCTTATATATTAGACACAGCCTTGTTTTCCATCAGTCTCTCCCTCTCTCCTCCCCACACCGAGCTCCAGCGACCACCCTCGATTCCCCGTCGCAGTTCAGCGAGGAGACACAACCGACGATGACGATAAGGAGGGATGCGGAGGAGCTCCTTGTCTACCGGAAGGTACGTGTACATCCCCATAACATACATAATTTGTTGGCTGTTTGTTGTAAAGAAAATTATCTTAATTTTGTGTTACCTAAGGTCGGAACGCCGTTGGAGGTTTTCAATCGTCTCTCCTTGCCGACGAGCTTGAGTCGAACTCGATGACATGCAAGAACATCTTGTGATATGTTTGGTGAGGTATGAGAGAGAGCTCACAAGACCAATCCAAGAAGCCGATGAGTTCTTCAGGAGCTTGGAGGCATAGATGGTTTCTAGCTAGTTTAACTTTGTAACTTTATTCTTTCTTTCCATTCGGAGGGGACGTTGTGAAACCTTTTGGTTTCCTTTCCTATAATGTGTTTGCCATCAGAATTTTAATTAGATTTTAGTTGTCTTGCTAGAGATTGCATATGGAAACTACTTGCTCAGCACTTGATTGGTTTGGCTCAAAATCCGATTTTTTTGCAATGGAAAAAACTATTACGCATTTGCTTCAACAAGAACCGCTCAGTGATAGATGATCACTGAGCGGTTCTTGTTCGTAACCGCTGCGGATAGCATTTTCACGAGCGGTTCAAAAACCGTCGTGATGACTCATATCATTACTGCACCCATAAATTCAGACGGCTCACAAAACCGTCTGTGATGACGTTTTTGAACCGTCTGTGAAGACCTTTTCTGTAGTAGTGTTTCCTCACTAGGAGATACAAGGGCACCATTCTTACTGCGGTGGCGCCCGATGCAAATGACCAACTTCTTTTGGTTGCATTTGCTATCATAGAGAATGATAACACAGACAATTGGTTGTGGTTCCTCGCAATTGTCAAGTGGGCAGTTGTGGGAGATTGGCCCAATGTATGCCTTATCACAGAGTTGGTGTCCGTTCTCAACACCATGAAGAATGGGACCCAACCCCCCTTCTAGTGGAACGACGTGGAAGCCCGGTGGTGCATGAGGCATCTTGCATCGAACTTCTTCAAGCAGTTCCACAGTCAAGACCTAATGAAAAAGTTCAAGAAGCTATACATGCAAAACCAGAGGCAGAAATTTGAGGCCATCTAGAGAGAGCTTAAAGAGCGGACTACGAGGTATACAAGGGAGTCCCCTTCGGAGGCACAAAAAGGACAACAGGGTGCAATAGGGGGCATCTAGGAGCCCCATCAGTTTCTCTGAGTGGATTAATCTCCACGCTCCTGAGTCGGAGAAATGGTCATAGTAGTATGACATCGACAGTGTGAGGTACGACATTATGACAATCAACATGTCCGAGGTGTACAAACAGCGTGCCGAAAGGTGTGCGTTACCTCCCTATCACCGTGATTGTTGACGAGACGTAGACTCGCACAGTTGGTTATTTTGTAAATAGAGCCACTACAGCGAAGCAACAGCTGGATGAAGGAAAACAGTGGCCCGAGAACATGCAAAGGTATATAGACAAGAAGATGCAGAAAGCTCATATGCACGATATCTGAGTAATCGACAGCCTTAGGAGGAAGTACGAGATCTGATTGAGGCAGACATATGTGTATAGTCATGCCAGGGGAGGTAGGAAGCATGCTTGCACCCTCAGTAATGTGGCTACATGCACCTGTAACAAGCCGAAGCTCTTGCATAAGTCATGCTCGCATGTGTGTAGGGTGTGAGTGCAAGTCAAGAAGATATCTACGTCGTACATGTCCGAGTACTATGACATGCATCATCTTTTCGAGACATGGAGTACTGAGTTCAACTCATATGACGTGGACGTGAACTATAGGGATCTTTAGCCGAAGATGGTGAAATGGGGTTGAACAAAGCCTTGAAGGCAATTGGGAAGGGATGATGGCAGACACCACGTTTCCAAAATGACATGGATGATAACCAGCGTAGGGATCAGAGCCACCCGAGGAAGTGTCGGATATGCAAGAACCTTGGCCACTCTATGAAGGATTGCCCTAACAGACCGAGCTTGTCTAAGCATCCATAGTCCGTAGTCACGGAGGACTTCACCTCCGTGCATATTTGTATAGTTTTAGTTCCACTGTTTGCATGTTGTAATTCTAAAATTTGCAGTCAGGGTAATGCACCATGTTATGGTAACAGTTAGTGTTGTAATATTTGCGCCTTTAATGGGCATTGGTTGTAATATTGCGTACATTCATTATGTACTTTATTTCATTTTAATGCTTCGTTTCCATGTATTTTGGCATTCTTTTTTGTTTTGAATTGACTTGATATTTAATCGCTTGCAGGCCATGGTGGGAGGGACCGGGGCGGATCCTCCTCTATCGGAGTTACTCAAACTATTTTACGATGAACATCACCATAGCATGTTGTGGATCACGGGGGATGGTCCTACACCCCGTTACCCTTAGGTCAGCTAGGAATCACTGGCCCCTTGACCCTCGTACGTCCCACTCCTTTGGCACATGGGCTTGTTGCCCTTTGCCAAGATGCTTCACGTTGACCGCTACTTCACACTGGATAGGTGTCTCATGTCGACACTTGTTGACAGATGGAGACCCAAGATGCACACCTTCCACTTTCGGTGGGGAGAGATGATGATCACTCTCCAGGACACCTTTTCATACCGAATTGACAAACCGAACCAACTGTTCGTAGTGAGTAGACACCACTAACCAGCCATCCCACCTTTTCAGAACGAATTGACCATACCTTGCAACTACACCTTTTCAGACCGAAATGACAACACAGACCAACCTTTTGGAGTTATTAGACACCACTCACTAGCCATCCCACCCCTGCCATTCGTCATAATTTCCACCATCAGCACTACACCCCTATCCTCTTATAAAAGGAGGAACAAGAGAGCTGAGGGATAACACTGCACCACCATAGCCAACACTTCACTCCAACTTGTTTCGTAGGATAGAGAGGAAGGAGAGAGAAGGGAACATTAGGTCGGCCTTGTAGAGATATCAAGCTATGCAGAGATATCGCGGAAGCGCAAGTAGCTTGCCGGGAAGGCGAGAACCTACCCGAATCGTTCGCTGAAGGATGCGCCTATACCACTAGAGTTTCCACGCCTACGGTGCAACTGTGAAACCCCCGCTTGGATCATTCAATCCATACACCAGGCAATCGCCACCTGGGCGTACTACACGTGCCAGGATATCTGCATAAGAGAATCTCACAAACACATCGATTTTTTTTACAATGCATTCCAGATATCGCTAACTTTATCCATGCATAATGGTAGCCAGAGGAGCATTGCTTCTTCTTCCAATGGATCGATGGCACAGACAAGTACGATATGGTGTTCATTGAGTAGAAGCACATGTTCAACGACGTGCTGCCACCCGAGACCTTCCACCGCCAGAACCATACATACCCGATAGTGCGGAAGACAAGTGAAACACGGCGATGGAGCCCAAGAGCGCCGAACAACACGCTGAGGACGGCCGAGCCAAGCGTGCGACGGACAAGGGGAAGGCTCCTACTAGTGAGATCGGTGGCCATCCTAGCACTCCCCGTCGCCCGGGCGCACCACGAATCGAATAGACAAGTTATATTTAATTTGCATCCTGATTATTGATTTGGCCTTATGTTCTGCTAACATCATTCCATCTTCCAACTTGTTTCGCCATACAGGCTGTGCCCGCGAGTCTATAGGAGACAAGGGGAAGGCACAGATGAGCCATCAAGACTAGCTTTGTTCCGATCCACATTTTTAACGATTCCAAAAGGGCGCACATGTATCCATGGTGTAGTTTGGTTTGATGATTCGTGCATGCTGTCGTTTCTAATGTAGATAACCAAACCCTGCGCGCCATGTAATTCACAACTACACTATGAAGTCTTTCAAATTTAATTCCCAAATATTTTGTCTATTTTAAATTTCGTTCTCTTTTTCCAAAGGAATCGGTTTTGGAAACACTACAATCGTGACAACATCGCACATGCCAATCATATATCCAAATATTTTTGTCATTTCGCTCCGGAGGGGCCTATTTTTGATATTGTGGCGCCAAATAGGGCCAAATAAGCCAAAAACTTGCCTTCCAAATAGGGCGCATGAAATCATGGACTTACCTTGTATGCCCGACTTTCTTATTATCACATGTACAAAAAAAATGGTCCAATCCGCATCATATTTGCCATGTATTTCCTTCTATAGCTTGTACACATTATACTCCATTCATATGCGCAAATAATAATCGGTGTGGAATACATGGGGGACAATGAGGCGATGGGGCGACGGGATGGCTCAGCAGGGGGGGGGGATTCAGACGGCGGGCATGCGGTAGGTGACATATGTCGTCTGCCAGTGAGTTTGCGATGCCATTTTTTTGCTTTTTTTTCTCCAAAGGGGGCTACATTTGCTATTTCGACTGCAAACAATGCCAAATAAGCCAAAAACTCGGCTCCGCTCACCGTGCCCTTCTAGTACCTCTGTCATTATTTGTATCACAAATCTAGTTAATTTTGTTCTTAAGATGGCTACTTACACATATTTTTGGGGTTTGGAAACACACTATACTACATTTAATATATTTCCTATTTTAACTTTGTTCCTCGTAATTTATATATCAATTTAGATTGCATATGACATTTAAATGTGTGTTTGCTAGCTCATCTCATGATAACTTTATCACACTAACACTTTTATGATAACTTTATTCCACTAGCATCCCTCTATTTTCGTCATGTGCGCCACTGTACCATCCTACCATGAGTAAATCCCAACTGCTCATTCGTAGGTCCACGTTGCTATCAGAACATATACTACCTTTTTCTAATCAGTTGTCAGTAAATATATATGTATATATCCGGCTTAGGCACCAATTATAGTGGCATAAGTAACAGTATTAGCAGCATCAGTCATCAGACTGTAGCAGCGCATAGTGGGTTTGTCTGATCACACAGGTTGCATCATTGTGCCCTAAGAGTTGACCACACCTCCTGTCCTAATGATACCCCCCATGACCAGCCCCCATGGCCACACCACTAACCAATCATCTTATGCTTCCTGGAAATCAACAACAGCAGCATTGCAATTTGCCGGCTCTGAATCCCAGGAGCTAGATTTCGGGGTGGGGGTTGCATTAATTTACCACTTACCCTTTTGGTCAGAGCCCCTGATTATGGTAACTATGTAGTACTAATTAAGCAAGGCCTACACTTAGTTTAATTTGCATCATGCACATAGGTACAAGATGCCATCTCAAAGTTTCTTATCATTGGCCATTTGCATGATTTGAGGTAGCACCTACTGCATCACCTTGGGGTGTGCAAAGATATTACTCCTCAGGCCCACTTAACCAAAGCTTTGGATCCTGCACCTTTCTTTTCTGTCTGTCTGAATGAGTTGTTGTTGGGTGTGCAAGCCTAGTGACTAGTGAGTGGTGTTGTCCTCTCACTGCACAACATTCCTCTGCCTAGAAAGAAAAATGTCAAGTCTTTCTTTAACAACTCAAAGCTGCACTTAGGGTACATGATGTAATCAATTAGGATTAAATTATGACCTAGGAGTAAGATTCCCTTTTTCCTGTAGGGAGAAAGGTCCTAATCACTTCTTTTGGTGGTGAATATATAAAGTGCTAAGCATGCAAAGTGCACACAGAATGATCTTTAAGGTACAAACAAGACACCCTCCTTTTTCTTTCTATCAACTGAATGTCCCCTAGATCACGAAGAATGTTCATCCTAGATATGATCTTTGGAACAATATAAGGTTGGATGATCCAAGAATATCTGTCTCAAGGGGCAAGGATTAAAGATGCACGGATCCTTAGCTTTCTCTGAATTTATTTGGCCCTCCCTTTTTCCCCTTTCCTTTCCTTCTTCATGCATGGTTGGTTCTTTCATAGCTGGGCTAGCTCTGGTACTGCAATTATGTTTATTCTTGCTTTCCTTTTTGTTTTCCTCCATCTTTGCATATCCCCATCGCTTTATTCTTCACTACCGAGCTGCTTTATTCTGGCTTAAACTTCATTGCAAGCGCCTTTTGCCATCCTCCTTTTTTTTTTGTTTTGCGGTTCATTTGTTCATCTTGACGTTATGTTTGGTAGTTTTTCGAATGTAGATGAAAAGAGGTAGCAATATCTATGGGCCCATGCATATATGTGGAGAATATTTCAAAACATTTTCTAAGTTCTTATTTCTTTCTGTTATGGGGTGTCAACATGCATGCGTGCTAACATGGTAAGTATATTATTAAAAGTTCTATGTGCCAAAAATGTGTTTTGAAATTTACTCTCTTCCAGTTTTAATTTATAAAAACATGTCAAATATATTTTTTTGTTCAACTTATTATTATAAGAGTTAGGACAACATGGCTTCATGTTATTCTTTTATGAACCACTCAGCTAAAATAAAAACAAGTTTTTTTTTTTGCACTTAACCATATTCAATTTAACGGAAGCCGTAGGATCCTTTCATATTGTTTTCCCTAAAAATTAACACAAGCTGATTTTATAAAACCTGATATTCAAACAACCCTTCTGAGTCCTAGAAGTTTTGAATTTTCTGTCTCTATCTTTTGTATAAAATTGAGCGATCAAAAGTGCACTCAAACATTTTGGAATTACACGTTTTGAAATTGTAAAGAAAATGCACAAAAAATGGAATGTTACAAGTTTGGACTTGGGTTGGCTTAGGCCTAGCTCCGATTTACCCTAGGTTACATTGAGCTTCAGTCAAACTCGGGTTGTATATGTTGACTTGGCTTAGGATAGGGCTGGTTGGGCCTAAATTGGGCTTGGGCTAAGCCATATTAGATTGGGTTTCAGACCAAATATATGCCAGTTCAGGCTGGGCCCAGTCAGGGCTCACGTTGGCACGATTTTGATGTAAGGTTTCCCCTTTAATTACTTTTTGTTTCTTCTCTTCGAACGATTGTAGTTTTCTAAAACGTATTTTCTTATTACCCCCCTCCCCACCCCCCACCCACAACAAAAACAGTCTTGTTTTTTTTAAATCGTCTTAAATTTTCTTAAGTTTAAGTTATTTGTTGTGACAATTGAATTTGTGTAGAGATTATTGTGTCGTATGATTGGATATTGATCCAATAGATAAAAAATGTGATTTATACTTAAGAAAATTTTAGTCACCTTACAAATAGACAGTCCCCAACAAAAATAATTATTATATGTTATACATTTTGGCAAATAAATCAAATCTCCATTCCTCTATCTACAATTCTATGATCACATGAAAGTGAGTACATCAAGAATATATTTCTTTCATGGTCCAATTCAATCCATACTCCTAACATATAACGCATCTGCGAGAACACAGGCTGGCCAGTGATTGCCATGTGTTTTCGCACGTCGGCCTGCGCTCTGAAATTTCAGGACCGCCTAGCTAGATATATGCAGTACTGCAATCCATCATGAGCAGCATGGAATTGGAATATAACATCTAGGGCTTGGAGCTCATTCGTTTGTGCTGTTGCTATACAGTACTGGACCATGGAGCGAGCCACATGCAACCTCATCAATCTTACTTGTGCACAAACTCGATCAAGATCAGCCCTCAGAGTGTCCGATGCTGGGTGCCCCCAGAGAACGTTCGGATTGGCATCTCTGCATGAAAGGAGTCGATGCAGAGCTTCTGGAAGCGATATCCAATATCAAATCAAGAATCAAGGGACGAGATCTAGTAACACAGTATTGTGCTACAGTAAAAACTCTGTAGTGCTTTTACCACCTACGCTACATTACTACGCCAGAGTCCTGATGACTCTCTCACGGAGCACTGTCAATACAGTGCCTTGCAGTAATCCTGATTCAGAATACTCAGCCGCAGGCTTGATTGCCCCCAAATTCAATGGATCACAGGATTGTCTGGGCTTTGCACATTTAATGCCATCAAATGAGCAAGTGTTTCTGAGCGAGTGCCGTTGGTGTGTGCGAGAGAGATGGGCCTAGAGGTAGAGGTAGAGGGGCAATTAATTAGTACATTTATATTCCCAACTTAAAATGAGTGATGAGTGCTACACTTAAGAAAATTAATGAAAATAAATCTTTGGAAAAAAGGTTGTTGCAAAATGTTTATTGAATGCTGGCGATAGACTGTTGTGAGTTTAGGGTATGTCGAATAGTGGTCACCTCAGCCGTCTCTTACCTGCTATGTCACTCAAAATTCTAGTTGGAGAAGAGAGGTGTGTTATCTTTTATACAAAAGACAAACTGGACACGAAAACCATCACAACTGGTGAGTATATATAAGGGGGGAAGTTATGTTGAAAATAAATGATTATATAGATAAATTATTGAAAATGTTGTCTCTAAAGTTATCTATAGATGAGTTGAAGTCTTTAAAAACAACCCTAGGAACATGTCCTTAGATCTTTTTAATCAATTGAGTGCTTAATGTGAAGAATTATGGTGGGTGTAAAGTAGATTAGTACTCCATATTGTTTTGAATGGGTTTTCTTTATTCACAGACTTCTTTTTCAACGATTTGTGAAGGGAAAAAAGATAGTACCGAGAACCCACCGCACCTAGCTCCCCTCTTGCTTTTCTTTAGAGACACGATTCATTTAACGTCCTGCTAGTTGGGAAGGATTTATCTCAAGTCTGATTAATGAAGAATGATCACGAATATGTTTGGCCCTTGGATCGAGAATCAATGATCGAATGAAATAGGGTCATTTTTACTCAATTTATTGCTTCACTACCAGACTTCCAATTTTTAGTGATGGCCAAAAACCGTTAGGAAAAAAAAAGGAAAAACCAATAGGAAAATTTTTCCTGATGGGTAGCCATTAGGCAATAACCCTTGAGCATAGCTTGACGTGGAAATTCAATTTGGCTGACAGTGACCTGTCAGGAAAAATATTCACGACAGATATATCCTTGTCAGATGGCCGTCAACAAAATGCATCCATATCAGGTTTGTTGAACAATCTAATGGGCATATTATTGTCGGCTCATCCCGTCAAGGATTCCTTATATCCCTGATGGGATTAGTAACATAGATAGGAAAAATAAGTATTAAACCAAAAATTACTAAATACACAGTTTGCTAACTGAATTACTCCCATTGTCGTACATAGTCAGATCCACGTAACACATGCACCAATAGCTTGTATGAATCAAATGCCCACATTACATTTGAAAATGAAAACATGACATTTTAGGATTTTGGGGAATAATTGTGTGTCCCTTTTGGGATCCCCACGTCCTTTATTTATAGTGCCGAATATTACAGTCCGAGTCCAACACGACTTGGACTCTTACCTAAACTCTAGACTCTTTCCTAATTTCTAATATCTCCAACGCTCCCCCTCAAGATGGGCATGAGATAACAATCATGATCATCTTGTTACATAATGCAATATCATTACTAGAATCTAGTGTGGATATCATGGGGATATACTCATGATCTTAGGTGATGAGACAATTGGCAATAGCATTTGAGTTTTGTTGAAATTCGAGTTTTCAGCAATTGTCAGGATTTTCGGTAGAACTGGTGTTTAAAGGGCAGTACGACCGCAGAATGGTACGACCGCAAGTTGTGTGGCGGTAGTACCGGATCGCGGTTATACCGATTGGTAGATGGCGGTAGCTTATTTCCAGAGAGGATATTTTGGGAGTTCTGGTCTTCATTGGAAATCGGAACGACCACAGTTATTGGAGCGGTACGACCGAAGATCGGTAGTACCGCTGGTAACACGGCGGTTGTACCGATTATGTTGCATTTATCGGCCATTTTGGAGTTTTAGCTTTGGGATAGGTCATATCCATGTTTATCTTTGTATATCTGTTGCATATTGCATGTTTTGAGCTAACGTGGGTCAAGTTGTGAAGAACTTGTTCCCGAAGACGATTTCTTAGTCTATTGCTGTGCAGGTGGCTTTCAGGTCAACGACGGTCAAACGGCGAGGACGATCGGGACTAAGCTTGGAGAGCTGAGGTCCAGAACGATCATGGATGCCGGGTGAGGTTAGCTGACTCAAGCATAGCGCAGAATGGACGAGGTTGATCGAATGGGCAGTTCGATGCAGCTGGTTGGATCAATCAACGTGGGGGTCGGTGCAAGTGCCTTGGAGGTTCCGATGGGATTCGGACGGGAGAGACTTGCCGACATGATGAGAACCGTTGATCAACCTACACGTGGCGGAGCAGGCGATTGCTTCGACTGGATTGGACTCGGTCCATGGAGAAGGATCGAGAAGGGGTATTTTGGTAATTTCACCAAATACCGCCTTTGTGACTTGTTGGCTAAACCGCGGCGCGGGTCGGCGCTTGGAGAAGCGGTTTAGGTCAATCAAAGACGAAGACGACGCTTTGAGATGCGTGCGTTAACCCATTTGTGTGTTAGGGTTTAATGGGTGCCATAAGTGGAATATTCCCTAGATGCTTAGCCTCCACTATATAAGGGTGGTGTGTTTGTTCACAAAGACCCCAAGGGTTTTAGAGAGAAACACTGGTTTTGGTTCTAGGGTTTGGAGAGCTAGGTTTTAGGGATTGATGCCTTGTAAGCTCATGTGTTGAGTTGTGCCCTCCAAGATGGAGTGGCTGTAACCATGAATCATCAATCATCAATCAATCCTTGCAAGTTCTCTGAGATGAGCTCTCTTCGTTCTTTTTCTTGTTCTTGCACCTTACTTTGATGTTTTGGTGATTTTGTTGATCCACTGGTTTTCCCTCGATTCTCTCTGTTGCTTATGATTGCTGTGACTTGTGGGAGACCATCTAAGGTCATCTTGATCATCCATAGCCCACGAGCAAGCTTAGGATCAGATTTGGGTATTTGACCTCTTTTTGAACCCTCATTCGGTAAATTGCAAAAAGGTCAAAACTTTGACGTGGATCTTCTCGATCATCACTTGGAATAGGTTCCTGACATCCTTAGGAAGGTGTGTTCCAAATTTGGTGGAGTTTGGCCAAGCGGATCAAAAGTTACATCGATTTTTGATTTCATTTTTAGGCTGTGTACTATTCATTTGCCTGATTTTACTGTTCACGCGGAATGACCTGCACTGTTCACTGGTTGTACCGAAAATCGGGTCAACCGGCACTGTTCATCCGGTTCGACTGGTACTGTTCATCAGGCTGATTTTTGTGTTTTTTGTCGTTTCTTTTGGGGATTTGAAGGGGTTTCAGTACAAGACTTCCGCTACGCTTATATCTATTGATCTTCATAGTTCTCATAGCTATTGGAGTCAATATCATGTTTGAATCCGAGCAAAGCGAAAAATAGATAGTGCTCCTATTCACCCCCCTCTATTCACCTTTTTGGTCCTACAAGTGGTATCAGAGCCCATTAGCTCTTCTCATAGATCTTAACCGGTCTTTGGAGCCATGGCGACTGACAAGTATTCCACCAAACCACCTGTTTTCGATGGAGTTGATTTGCTTACTGGAAGGCATGCATGCATGCCTATATCGAGGCTCAAGGGCACGCTATTTGGCTTAAGGTCAAAAATCCATATGTCGTGCCGGCCAATGACGATGTGATCACTCCAGATGTTGAGGCTAATAGCAAAGCTCGCAACTTCTTGATCCAAGGTCTTAGTCGATCTGAGTTTGAGCGCGTGGCTCATTTGAGGTCTGCTCATGAGATCTGGAGGACCCTTTGTGACTACCACGAGGGCTCTACTGTGATCAAGGAAGTGAGACAGAACCAGCTCAAGAAAGAATACTCAAAGATCGAACAAAGGCCTAGTGAGTCTTTAGATGAGCTGTGGGGAAGGTTCTCCAAGATTCTTCATGATCTTCGCGCTGTTGATCTTGTTTTCACTAAGTCTGAGAACGCACGCCAGCTTTTGGGTGCTCTTCATGTGAAGGTCTGGGGGATGAAGATCACATCCATCAATGACAACACTGTCATGAGTGAGCTTACCATAGATAAGCTCTACTCGAGGTTGAAGACGCATGAGATTGACTTTATCTCGCGTCTCCCCAAGACAGAGTCGATGGCTTTAGTGATCGACCCATCTAAGGGTAGGTCTTCTGATTCATTGGATTTTGGCTCATCTGGTTTTTCCTTGTCCGCTTTGCATTCTTTGAGTGATGAGCAACTAGAGAAGCTACCTGAGGATGACCTAGTCCTCCTATCCACCAAATTCTCGAGAGTTTACAACAAGGTGAGGAACAGGAGGAGGGGTGGCCCTGTCACTTGTTTTGAGTGTGGTGAGCCGAACCACATTCGCTCCAAGTGCCCCAAGCTGAAGGGCAAGTTGGAGAAGGACTCTCGGAGGCGTCATCAAGCCAATGACACGAAAGGCAAGAAGCCCAACTATCGCAAGTTCGTCAGCCAAGTCTTTGCTGCTCTTGAGAGTGTTGACATGAGCGATGTGGACTCGGAGATGGAGGACGACGATGATGACTCTCATGGCAAGAAGAAGGCCCAGGACTTCACCGGCATGTGTTTCATGGCTAGAGACAGCCATAACGTCAACTCCTCCAACGACGATGACATTTTCAGCGATCCCGATGAGGTCCGTCGTGCGAGGAAGGAGGACATATGGCTTGTTGACTCCGGGTGTTCTCGACACATGACCGAGAATTCTAGATGGTTCTCCTCCCTCACACGTGCATCCGGTAATGAATTGATCACATTTGGGGATGCTTCTACCGGGACTGTGACAGCCAAGGACACAGTGTGCGTCAACAACAAGTTCATGCTCAAGGACGTCGCTTTGGTAAGTAAGCTGAGGTATAATCTTTTATTTGTTTCCTAGCTTCTTGATGAGGGTCTAGAGGTGAGATTTAAGAGTGGTGAGTGCAGGGTTATAGATTCCTCTGGTGAGCTTGTCTTTGAGATCTCTAGGTTTGAGAGGATCTTTTGTGCTGATTTCAGTATCTCTTCTGCTTCTAGCCCTAGGTGTCTTGTAGCTTCTGACTCCCATGATCTTGTGCTGTGGCATCGTAGGCTTGGTCACATAGGCTTCGACCACTTGACTAGAGTTAGTAGCAAGGATTTGATTAGAGGTTTGCCTAGACTGAAGGCTGATAGAGATCTTGTGTGCACACCCTGTAGACATGGTAAGATGGTTTTTACTTCTCATCCACCTCTTACCTTAGTGATGACCGATAGACCTGGACAGCTTTTGCATTTAGATACTGTTGGTCCCTCTAGAGTTCAGTCTGCCGGTAGAAATGGTATGTGCTTGTGATTGTGGATGATTACTCCAGGTATTCATGGATTTATTTTCTGGTTTCTAAGGACGAGGCTTTTGGCTTTTTTAGAGATTTGGTCCTTAGACTTGCTGTTGAGCTTCCTAGAGCTTTGAGAGCCATTAGGAGTGACAATGTGACAGAATTCAAGAATTCTTCCTTTCCTACTTTCTGCTCTGATAGGGGAATCGAGCACCAGTTTTCTTCACCTAGAGTTCCCCAGCAGAATGGTGTTGTAGAGAGGAAGAATAGGACCCTTGTAGAGATGGCCAGGACCATGCTAGATGAGCATTCCACACTTAGGAGGTTTTGGGCTGAGGCGATCTCTACTGCTTGTTATATCTCTAATAGGATATTCTTGAGATCTGTGATTGGCAAGACTTCTTGTGAGCTCAGATTTGGTCATAAGCCCAAAGTTTCTCATTTCAAGATTTTTGGTTGCAAATGCTTCATTCTTAAACATGGAAACCTTGATAAATTTGAATCTAGATGTTCTGATGGCATATTTCTTGGATATCCTGCTCATTCTCGTGGCTATCGTGTATTTAACTTTGACACTAACAAAGTTGTTAAGACTTGCAAAGTCACTTTTGATGAGGCTAGTCCTGGTACTAGACCTGATGATGCAGGTACACAGGTTTCTGAGAGCATCTTCGTCGATGATGACTCTGAGGATGAGGACCCAATCCATCCTCAAGTCCCTTCTGACATGGTTGGAGAGCCTACTTCTACTACACCAGCTTCAGATGAGCAGCCTCTTCCTACCTTCACCGATGATCAGAGTGGCTCTGATCCTACCTCCACAGCCAGTGAGGTAGAGGCCACTTCTGCACCAGGAGCCCCTCTTCGCATTCAGCGACGGTATCCATTTGAGCAGATCATTGGGGATCTCCATGAGCGAGTCACTCGCTCCAGGTTTATTTCTCCTGATTCTCATGCATATTCTGCTTTTGTTGCTTCTTTTGAACCCCGAGATGTCACCCATGCTTTATCTGATTCCTCTTGGGTCAATGCCATGCATGAAGAGCTTGAAAATTTTGAAAGAAACAAAGTTTGGACCTTAGTTGAACCTCCACCCAATCATAATATAATTGGAACAAAATGGGTTTTCAAAAATAAGCAAAGTGAAGATGGGTTGGTAGTTCGCAGTAAGGCTAGACTTGTAGCTCAAGGGTATTCTCAGGTAGAGGGCTTAGACTTTGAGGAGACATTTGCTCCTGTAGCTAGATTAGAAACCATTCGCATTTTGCTAGCATTTGCAGCATCCAAGGGCTTCAAGCTATTTCAAATGGATGTCAAAAGTACTTTCTTGAATGGTTTCATAGAAGAAGAAGTCTTTGTCAAGTAACCTCCTGGTTTTGAAAATCCCAAGTTCCCAAACCATGTTTTTAAACTCTCCAAAGCCTTGTATGGACTGAAGCAAGCCCCTGCAGCTTGGTATGATAGGCTTAAGAGTTTTCTGCTTAAAAATGATTTCAAAATGGGATTGGTTGATAAAAACTTGTTCACTCTCAGGTATGGCAGTGACTTTTTGTTGGTTCAGATTTATGTGGATGAAATTATATTCGGTGGTTCCTCTCATGCTTTGGTGTCCAGATTTTCAGATTCTATGAGCAGGGAGTTCGAGATGAGCATGATGTGCGAATTGACCTTCTTCCTTGGTCTTCAAGTCAAGCAACTGAAAGAAGGCACCTTTATTCATCAAAGTAAGTATACAAAGGACCTTCTTCGGCGTTTCGACATGGGAACTAGTAGGCCCATGTCTACTCCCATTGCTACATCCACCGTGCTGGACCCTGATGAGGATGGAGAGCCCGTGGACCAGAAGGAGTACCGCAGCATGATCGGCTCCCTCCTCTACCTCACAGCGTCGAGGCCGGACATACAATTCGCTGTGTGTCTGTGCGCTCGATTTCAGGCTTCCCCTCGAGCTTCTCATCGTCAAGCAATGCGTCGCATATCCAGGTACCTCCAGGACACTCTTGACTTTGGACTTTGGTATTCTTCTTTTTTCTGCTCTCTCTATTCGGGCTTTTTCTGATGCTGATTTTGCCGGGTGTAGAGTGGATAGGAAGAGTACTTCTGGCACTTGTCATTTCTTAGGCACATCTCTTATCTCTTGGTCATCTAGGAAACAGTCTTACATTGCCTGATCCTTCTCGCCGAGGCCGAGTATGTAGTCTATGACAAGATGTCGCTCTCGGGTTCTCTGGATCTTGTCTACTCTGGGGACTATGGGTTGTCTTTGGGTAGTGTTCTCTTTTCGTGACAACACTTCGCCATTAACATTGCCAAAAACCGGTCAACATTCTAGGACTAAGCACATTGATGTTAGATATCATTTCCTTAGAGATCATGTTGAGAAAGGTGATGTTGTGCTTCACTTTGTAGAGTCCGAGCAGCAGGTTGCTGATATTTTCACTAAAGCTCTTGATTCTTCTCGTTTTGCCTCTTTACGAGGAGAGTTGGGGGTTATTAGTTCTCTTGGCCTGCTTTGAGGGGGAGTTTGCTCTTTTTGCATTCATTTGTATCATAATGCATTTTAAATTCAACAACTTGCATTGTAATATAAACTTGTGGAGCTTTGATTATTATCCTTGTATGACTTGATTTCATGCTTTATACCCTGCCATGTCTTGTGCTAGTTTGCTAGACTTCTTTATGGCTTTTTATGTATAGCTTAGCTTTTGCCATGCTAGCTTTATTATCTGTGAGAAAATTGAATCAAAACATGACTTGTTGGATCTTATGACTAGTTTTGCTTTAGTGATCCTCTCATGATTCATACCATGTCATATAGGCTTAATTGAGTCTTGAACTTATTCTAAGTTTTAAATTGAGCTATGATAATTCTTAAGTCAAGCAAATGAAAAATGAGCTTTTCTGTGCGAAAAAACTGATCTCACCAATTCTTTCTCATAAGACAGCTTGCCATTGCACTAGGCATGAATTCAGGGGGAGTTTTGGTTGACCTAGACCACTCTCTTAAGCTTTTGTTGCTTGGGATAGTCGTAGTGAGGCTTGAGATCTAGCACAATGCTAGAAAAACAAATTGGCAATTGGTTGAAGCTTAGGAGGCAGTTGTGGATGGCTTCTAGTCCAGGACTTGTTTTACTAAGATAAAACCAATCATTTTCAGCAAAGTGCTCAAAATGCTAAATTCTAAATGCTTGAACAAATTGATTCAAAATTGAACTCATAATGCTCAACTTGACTCATTTTCTAGTTTCTGGGCTCCATTTCGCTTATAGACATGGCTTGACTCATTTTTGGATACCTTTAGTTAAACTATGATCTTGAGCACCATGTCATGTTATCAATTCATTTAATCTCAGATTATTGTTATTTTGGCCTTAGCTTTGCTGTACATGTTTTGCCATGATTGAACATAGCTTCCTCACATAATATGGCTTGGTGTAATACTTGTACAGTCTTCTTGGATAATCTTCATGGCTCCTTCTGCTAAAATTAAACAAAAAAAATTGAAAAACTGAAAAAATTGAAAAATTGCAGCCATTTCATTCCATTCATACTCTATCTTCTTCCATGCACCTTGATGAATTCATTGTCAAAGGGGGAGAAAGATTGGTAAAAATGTTGTTTTAGAGATTTTTGGAGTCATAAGGAGAGATTAGATTTTCTGGAAATTTGGTGATCATAGTGAGTGGGAGCATCTCAATTGCATTCTTTTGGTCTTTTTGCTTTGTCTGAATTTGAATTGCAATTCTTGAAGACTCACAATGATCAAAGGTCAAATAGAACAATTGTTCTTTCTTATGGACCTAAGTGAGATTTTTGGCCATTATGGAGCCAGCTTGGTCATTTCCATTGCTTTCTCTTGCTATTGGACCAAGTTGTGTCTTTGTGCGAAAACGTCGAGTACTTTTCTTTTCAAACCTCAAAACTATAATTTCTGAGAAATTGCCAATGTGTTCATCAAGGGGGAGATTGTGGATATCATGGGGATATACTCAAGATCTTAGGTGATGAGACAATAGGCAATAGCATTTGAGTTTTGTTGAAATTCGAGTTTTCAGCAATTGTCAGGATTTTCGGTAGAACCGGTGTTTAAAGGGTGGTACGACCGCAAGTTGTGTGGCGGTAGTACCGGATCGCGGTTATATCGATTGGTAGATGGCGGTAGCTTATTTCCAAAGAGGATGTTTTGGGAGTTCTGGTCTTCATTGGAAATCGGAACGACCGTAGTTATTGGAGTGGTACGACCGAAGATCGGTAGTACCACTAGTAACACGACAGTTGTACTGATTATGTTGCGTTTATCGGCCATTTTGGAGTTTTGGCTTTGGGATAGGTCATATCCATGTTTATCTTTGTATATGTGTTGCATATTGCATGTTTTGAGCTAACGTGGGTCAAGTTGTGAAGAACTTATTCCCGGAGACGATTTATTGGTCTATTGCTGTGCAGGTGGCTTGTAGGTCAACGACGGTCAAACGGCGAGGACGATCGGGACTAAGCTTGGAGAGCTGAGGTCCAGAACGATCATGGATGCTGGGTGAGGTCAGCTGACTCAAGCATAGCGCAGAATGGACGAGGTTGATCGAACGGGCAGTTTGATGCAGCTGGTTGGATCAAGCGACGCGGGGGTCGGTGCAAGTGCCTTGGAGGTTCCGATGGGATTCGGACGAGAGAGACTTGCCGACATGATGAGAGCCGTTGATCAACCTACACGTGGCGGAGCAGGCGATTGCTTCGACTGGATTGGACTCGGTCCATGGAGAAGGATCGAGAAGGGGTATTTTGGTAATTTCACCAAATACCGCCTTTGTGACTTGTTGGCTAAACCGCGGCGCGGGTCGGCGCTTGGAGAAACGGTTTAGGTCAATCAAAGACGAAGACGGCGCTTTGAGATGCGTGCGTTAACCCATTTGTGTATTAGGGTTTAATGGGTGCCATAAGTGGAATATTCCCTAGATGCTTAGCCTCCACTATATAAGGGTGGTGTGCTGTTCACAGCAGCCCCAAGGGTTTTAGAAAGAAACACTGGTTTTGGTTCTAGGGTTTGGAGAGCTAGGTTTTAGGGATTGATGCCTTGTAAGCTCATGTGTTGAGTTGTGCCCTCCAAGATAGAGTGGCTGTAATCATGAATCATGAATCATCAATCAATCCTTGCAAGTTCTCTGAGATGAGCTCTCTTCGTTCTTTTTCTTGTTCTTGCACCTTACTTTGATGTTTTGGTGATTTTGTTGATCCACTGGTTTTCCCTTGATTCTCTCTGTTGCTTATGCTTGCTGTGACTTTTGGGAGACCATCTAAGGTTATCTTGATCATCCATAGCCCACGAGCAAGCTTAGGATCATATTAGGGTATTTGACCTCTTTTTGAACCCTCATTCGGTAAATTGCAAAAAGGTCAAAATTTTGACGTGGATCTTCTCGATCGTGACTTGGAATAGGTTCCTGACATCCTTCGGAAGGTGTGTTCCAAATTTGGTGGAGTTTGGCCAAGCGGATCAAAAGTTACGTCGATTTTTGATTTCGTTTTCAGGCTGTTTACTATTCATTTACCTGATTTTACTGTTCACACGGAACAACCGGCACTGTTCATCCGGTTGTACCGAAAATCGGATCAACCAGCACTGTTCATCCGGCTGATTTTTGTGTTTTTGGTCGTTTCTTTTGGGGATTTGAAGGGGTTTCAGTACAAGACTTCCGCTACGCTTATATATATTGATCTTCATAGTTCTTATAGCTATTGGAGTCAATATCATGTTTGAATCCGAGCAAAGCGAAAAATAGGTAGTGCTCCTATTCACCCCTCTCTAGTCGCCTTTCCGGTCCTACATCTAATAAAAACTACCATCCATCGACTCCGTAACCAATACCATAAAATAGTTGCTAACCACCAATACTATCAGGGACGTCACCAAATCCATCTCCACTATCTACCAGCTGTCCGACCTCAACCTCATCTTCCTCTACCATCATACCCCTAGCCATCCCCAGCCTCCACCACTCTGCCCACACGCCCCTAGTCTCAGCCTCCACTACCTCTACCTTTGTCATAGATCATCACACCTGACTCCAGTCTCAATCCTCCCGAACATCTCCAGCTACACAATCTCCGACGTCCATACCAACACCGTCGCACAACACCAATACCATCACCGCCAACTAACATGACCTCCACTAGAGCTACCACTAGCTCCTACTTCATCCCCACCATCGTTGAGCTCACCACTATCATCCAATTCCACCATTAGCACAATCACCAAAGCCACCATCTGAACAATTTTCTCCCCCTGTTTTGTGCACCTAGCCAAGCATCCAAAAACCAAAGACACAAGAGTGCACTCTGTGTGCACCTAATAGCGTCCCAAAACCAAAGACACAAGAGTGTCCAACAAAGAACACACCTCTCCAATCCAAATCTAACTCTTCTTCCCCACCGCTCCGTTGCAGCAACACAACAACACAGCGAGCAGAGTTCCATGAACACAGTGAGCAGAGTACCACTACCATCCAACACAGCAGCACAACCTTCCTTTCTCCTCATTATCCTCCCTACTGCTGCGCACACACCGACAGCAGAGCACACACGCACACACTTTTCCTCCCCCTCTCTTATTCCATGTTTGAGCACCATTTTCTCTCTCTCATCTCCTAGCAGCAACTAGCAAACTATCCCGAGGACAACGACTAGATCGGGAGCCATAGCTTCATCCTCGCGACTACTACTGCCCACCTGCGACGCCAGCTCCACCGCAGATCCACTCCGTAGTAACACCTACTGGATCTCCTCCCTCCAGATCCCAACTCTTCCTCCACCAAAGCTTCTCTCCGGCCCCCGGCTGAGTCAGCCCCACCGATTCACCGCCTTCCTGGTCTCGTCGCGCTTGCTTCCGGACCTCGGCGTAGCGCCAAGTACTACGCCGCCTTCCTCACCATGATTCCATGCCTCAGCCAGCCCACTCCTCTTCCTTGCCCCCATGCAAGTCGCTGCTTAGTACCGGACCGGCCTCGGCCTCGACCGCATCTCCTCCCCGGTCCAAGTGTCGAATCCCCTTCTCCTCCACCGCCAAGCCGACGCCTCAAGCCACTCCACTGCTCCTGCCACCACCACAGCCGGATCTCCTCCATCTTTCTCCGCTGCCATATCTGCCTTGCCTTCTCCTCCGGTCCGCACCTCCTCACACCTCGGCGCCGTTGCTTGAGCTGCCACGCGCCCTTCTGTCCTCCTCCCCTCCTCTCCTCATGCCAGTCAGCCTCATGCGGGGACCCGTATGCAACCCGGCCGGCCGCCAGTCCGCTCCTGTGAGATACGATCGCGGAGGACCACACACGGCGGGACAACGGCAGTCGGCGGATTGACGTCACCAGATGGCAGCAGTGGCTCTTTAGGTATGAGTTTTGCTTGCTCGGGTTAGGGTTTGGGAGGTATTGGCTCTGATACCATGTAGGATTTTGGGGAATAATTGTGTGTCCCTTTTGGAATCTCCACGCCCTTTATTTGTAGTGTCGAATATTACAGTCCGACTCCAACACGACTTAGACTCTTACCTAAACTCTGAACTCTTTCCTAATTTCTAATATCCCCAACAGACATCTTATCAATATTTTCTAGGAAACACATTTACATCAAGAGGGGCTAACTAGTCTTCCATTCATACAAGTGCAGTACCTATCATTCATCTCACATACTAATCTTCGTACATGTCAACTGACTTTCATTTTCTCCGGCCTCCAGCAACACCATATGTTGCGCATATCTGAACAAGTATATTTTCATAAAGTTAGTAGATAGATATACATGCGGCTAGCTAGTAGCTACAACTAGAATATGCAGTTTCTAACACTAGAAAACGTTTCCGAAATCAAATGGGCACATGACAAGTATCGGAATGAATAGCATCTTATGTTATCCAATTAATGTCATAGGCACCTCATGTTTAAATTAATGAATCTCTAGGAATTTGTCTCGTGTCCACTTTCCACAAGAGAGTATTTAGATTAATTACTTCAGATTGGGGGAGAGAGACAGAGCATTTACCTTAATTGCAAAACAGCATAGCCCTAATGTGCCTTGAATAAGAAATCTTTGAACACACTTGCTCTTTCTTGCTTGTCTTCTGTACAAAGAGCAAGATATAGAGCAATATTATAACATAGCTGACCAAAACATTCTAAACTTACTGAGCTCCAACTACCAAGCATATGGCATGCAAGAAGTAGCTAATATGCTTTGTTTTACTACTGTTTTGGTCAGCAGGAAGACTTATTCATCTAGCTTTAATTCGGATCATTACGCAACTAGTTATATTTTGAATATGCACAATTATATTTAAGACTAAACACTTGTAGCTTTTCAGACTTGGAAAAATTTCAGAATCAAACAGGCACATGAACAAATATCACATTGAATGGCCATCTAGTAGTTCAATGACACAACATACTAATTCAAAACAGATAGCAGCTTGAGTAGGTATTGTTACCTGCTCTCATGGTGACAATGCCAAGTACTTAGAAGGAGACATGCAGTTTACTTAATGCTATCACTGTATATGTCTGCTTCCATCAGTCCTAATGCTAATAGGCAATCAGGCATAGCTCTCAATGTACTGCATTATTGCTTCATCATAAGTGCAGCTACCTATTAATGAGAAGAGATAGAAGTTAGATAACATGCAGTAAATCTGAAACATCGTTACTTGAATTATAGAAGTTAGATAACATGCAGTAAATCCTGAAACATCGTTACTTGAATTAAATTTGTTCGTTGAGTACATATGCTTAGTACCAGTTGACAAGATTGTTTAAACGTACCAACAGGGGAACAACACCTCATTATTCAGCGCGCAATCAAATCACGAAGACAGAGAGCTACCGCAAGTGCATGCATAATGTATTACAATCTGTATCAAATTTTGATTTTCACCAAACCTAGAAGTTTCAAAAAAATTTCAAACAATTATCAAATGTAGTGGAGGATATGTTCTACATCTCTGCAAAAATTCAAGATCATACTTGATTGCATTGGTGAGATACAAAAAAAGATAATTTTTCGCTGAAATACTAAAACACTATTTGAACATTATTATATACAGAAATTTTCTTTTTTGTATCTCGCAAATGCGATCAAGTTTGATCTTGAAATTTTACAGAGATATTGAACATATGGTATGGTCCACTACATGTAGTAATTGTTTAAGAATTTTTCGAAATTTCTAAATTTGGTGAAAATCAAAATTTTCAGATTTTCACCGTATTCGCTTTTTTTGCCTAATACACCCCCTCAACAACCAGTAGCATCGCTCGATAATATGAAATAATAGCTCTTTCGTGACGATTCAATTCACTAATCCTACGAAGAAACACCCTATGTACTAGGCACATACCTATTCTAAACAGTACACATCTTTACTATTATAAAAGAAAGACTTGGTGGTGGTGATGATGAGTCAGTCATCTACCTCCCCACCTCTTGAGTTAGTGAGATCTTTTGAGGACAAATATATAGATACACCTATATGTTACTTGAGGATCTTCTGTGCATTATTAGACATATGTGCATGTGGCTTGTGATATGACTGTGTTTGTTGATTGAATGCAAATTATGTGTAAAACTTTCATACATAGAGATAATTACCTTATGCATATTGTTTCATATGGTTTTAGAAGTTTAGAACTTATATTATGTTTTATTTGATATCCGTTGCAACACACAGGGGCACTCGGCTAGTATCCTTTACATATAGGACTTCTCTGTCACATCGCATCACCTACATTATATACACTTTGTAAAAAGGCAGAGTAAATTTGCAAAATTACTTGTTGTGTCAAAGCTAAATCCCCTTTATACAGACCCAAAATTCATTCCTGAAAAAAAAGAATTTCAGAAACCATAGAGGTTTAAGCCCAAGTTGAGTGAAAAGGCACTAATAAAACAAGTTTAGGAATCCTATGAAATCAGCAAGCATAAGTTTCAATGCTTCATTGTTCTGGAAGCTAAGCAGCGGCAGACCAGAAGTTATCTTCAACAAAGTGAAAATAGAACAAAACCGTGCAGCCCATGAGCTCGCTCATTTAGCGAAACATACAAGAAATTTCACTGTGACGTACTCACGTACGTAAGCACCCTCTTGTGTCAAGCAGATAAGGGCATGTACAATAGTCTAACATGTCTTTTATATGTCTACCTTATCAACCAATAGTGCTAGAGATGACTGCTCCAACCAGTGAAGTCATGATTAAAATGGAGGGTAGGCTTAAAGCCTCAAATGACTAAGCTAATTTGAGACAAACATAGTCTTGTATTATTGTGCAATCAAATTCATACATGAATAAAAGCAAAGCAAAAAGAGAGAAATACAAGAAATGTATCTCGCTAATGGAAATTGCATTTCCAAAATATATAAATATGGTTCCAGTGGATAACGACCTGGACATCAAAATTAGTGATACAATAGCAAATTATACTCAAATGATCATGAACATTCAAGCGCAAAGTTCGTTTCTCTATTATTGCAAACCTACGAACAAATTGCTAATTGAGTATATACTACAACACCATACTATATTCTAACACACACACACAAATTGCTAATTGAGTAATGAGTTTATACCGATGAAGACACATCAATTAGATCAGCACTTGCTTCAGCAGGCCACCTCACTCCTCAACTCCTTAGTTCCTCCTCTAAAGCTTTATCTCCTCAGCCAGTCCCAAGATGCAAGCCAAGAGTCAGAGGCCCAGACACTCACTCGCCAAAACCCCAGAGTCTTCGCGGACCTCTCCTCGCCTCGCCTCGCCTCCTCCCATCCTCCGCTCCTCTCTAGCCTCGTCCTCAGGACCGCCTCCTCCTCGGCAGACGAGCTCCGGGCCAGCTACCTTGCTCCGCCTCCCCCTCAGGCCTCGCCGCCTCGACGTCGGTGGCTCCCTGGTCCCGGCCTACCCCAGCCTCCGGGCTCCCTCCTCTCTCCCAGCTGCCCCCCGCCCCCTGGGCCCTAGCCAGCTTCCTCCTCTGCGCTTGGGACTCGGCGGATCCTGGTCTCCCCCGCCTCCTCTGGCTACCAGCTCGGGCGCTCGCCTCTCGGCCTCCTCTGGCTCGTCTAGCCCCCACCTCCTCTGACTACTGGCACCACCACACCAGCTCCCTCGGCCCTTGGTGTGTGCTTTCCTCTTGATTTGAATTTTCGATTTTGGAATGGGGAATGAGTTGCAGAGGTGGGGACGTGGGATGGATGTAAGGGAATTGGGCCCTGTGGGCTTTGGTAAAGGCCCACAGTCAATGGTTGAATATTGATCTTATGAATGAATGCTGGGGGCTCTTCTAGAGCAAAACAACATAGAAAAGGACACGGGGATTTTTATAAAGGTTCAGGCCTTCTCCTAAGTGAATAATAACCCTACTCCTGTGTTGCTATATTGATTGTGTTTACAAGAGAGAAGTCACTGAAGACTAAGACTAATGACTCCTGTACATTTTTTGTTGTTTGATCGCTTGATCCTCTGTCTTCTGTCCTCTCTTTGTTCACTGGCTTTACTCCTTATATAGCGCATAAAGGGGTGGCTGTTGTCCATGACGAGAGGCACTTTGTTGTTTGATGCAATGCATACGTTTAAGGGTAGTTATTGTCAGAGACATATCCCCCACGTTGCCTTGCAGTTATATAAGAGACAGAGATTTAATACGTACAGTTATCTTCAGGAATAACATCACATATTAACTACCGTGTGTATTAAACATAGCACACAAGTGTCCCTAGTCGATTGGGCCCACATGCCTGTAAGCTTTATCGATCATAGGGTGGTCGTAGTAAGACTTACAACCATGAGGTGATCATAGTAAGACTTACGATCAAAAGACAGTGGTAGAAGAACTTACGACCGTATAGGATG
Source organism: Phyllostachys edulis (assembly GCA_036346405.1). Classification (NCBI taxonomy): domain Eukaryota; kingdom Viridiplantae; phylum Streptophyta; class Magnoliopsida; order Poales; family Poaceae; genus Phyllostachys; species Phyllostachys edulis. The sequence goes on from CM070566.1 coordinate 20,452,390, forward strand.
GTCGTAGAAAAGCTTACGACCACTAGGTGAGTATGATCTCCCTCATTGTTAATATGGAGGGGTACCTTTGGAGGTTGTATAAGAGATATTATTATCTATAATACTACAAATAAATAACTTAATTAATTAAGGATTATTAGATCCTCTTCATCTAGCTCCCTGACGAGGATATAATAATCCCCATTTACTTATTTATCTGTAATTCTTATTATAGATATTGATATTCCCATATTGATCTTAAATATACCTCTTAAATATTTATAAGGGAAAGGCCAAGTTGTCTGGTCATAAACCACCCCATGGTCGTAAGTCTTTCTACGACCATGGTATAGTCGTAAGCTTCTCTACGACTATCGTGTAGTCGTAAGATCTTCTATGACTCGTTTGGCTTCGATCAGCCTGGTTTCAATAACTCTATTGATAAGGCTTGCTGACCTGAGAGCCTAATCAGTTAGGGAGTATTATGCGTCATATTTAATACATGTGGTATTTGATATACGCTGTTACTCTCTGTGAGTAACCGCATAAATCACTTGTGTCTCTGACGACAACTGCTTGACAACGTGGGGGTGCAACGTCCTTAATGACAACTAGCATCAAGCGGTTCATCATTTGGGAAATTGAGACACCTCTTCACTTGGAGAAATTGTCACTCCTTCATACACTATATAAAGGCTGAAGTCAGAAGACAGAGGGACGGATCGATCAAGAGCACAAGACATTAGGCATTAGTCTTCCTCTTGATTGTAATCATCGCACTCAATACAACCACATAGGAGTAGGATTATTATTCTCTTCAGAGAAGGTCTGAACCTGTATAAAATCCCTGTGTCATTTTCTGCGTAGCTTTAGTTTAGGAGACCCTCCGAATCAAACAATCATACGTAAGATCGGTTTTAGATCACCGATAGTTGGTGCCGGTCGTGGGGATCCTCCGGTGATTCCTTGTCAATAAATTCTCTTTTTCCCTAATGCTTCCATGGCAGGAGAGTGGAACAAGGAGAATTGGTTTGACTTGGCCGACTACGTAGACATCGACATGGATGCTGGCTTCGACTATGAGCCGAGTATCATTTCATCCGATGGTAATGCTGTCTCCAGAAATTATTCGCCAGATCCAAGGGACCATACCACCGATGGAGTTGAGGAGGGATCCTTTTCCCCCACAATAGTACGTCCAACTAAGGGAACAGTTTCCTCAGAGGGTAAGGGTCTATCCGATCACAATCAGGACTACAACCAAGCAGGCTCACAACATGACGAGGGTTCTCCCTCCGAATATTCGAGACAGCCTAAGGCAGTCCGACCTAGCGAGGCAAGTTCGAGAAGCCATCATTCCGAGACTCCATCAGTATCTGGTGGTCGTAACTCTACGGTTACCCCCGCAGAGGATATGAGGGAGCACCTTGTTCCTACGAGTTCGACCACATGTTCGCAGAGCTCACATGCGGACATAGACAGTTATAACCCGGAGTTTCCCTTCTTGGAGGGGTTTACTCCAAGTCGCCAAACGGTGTCGTTTAACCACTCTTAAAGCCAGGAGGCCTTAAGCGTAAGTGGAGATCATATATAGGAGGTCTTCGCCTTCCCCTCAGATCATGATTTCTCTCCTAAAAGTAGGCCTGAGGATGCTCCCCGCTGATCACACCCTACGACCCCTCGTGGCAATGATGAGGATGCCTATGGCAATGAACGAGATCAGTACTATGATGAGCGTGAGAGAAATCCTCGAAATAATAGCACTCTATTGAGGCAAACTCAAGGGTCAGATGTGGATGATCCTGAGACAATCTGAAGGAGAAGAATTGCGGTTTAGAGAAATTTGCTGGGGCACGTTCAATATTAGTCGGAGGAAGCTCAGAAACTCCAGCACATAAATGATCTGCTTGAGAACCCAACTCAAAAACTCTCACGAGCGCCAGGGTACGACCTCTTTGCTGAAGAGATCACGTGAAGGCTTCGAAGCATGATGGCAAGACTTGAGCATCATCCCTGACATCATTCTGGAAGTCGTAGCGGTACGACTCTATCGACCACCAGTCCACTACAACAAAACTATCATATAAAGATGCTTTTGTTTTGATGCTTTTATATCCGTCTCTACATCGAAAAATGCATCATATGTAAAGACGATTCTTAAGACGTTTTATATCTTATCTTATCGCTACTACTTAAAAGAAAAAGTTTACCGTCGTCCGTTCGATCGACGATCAACCGACGGCCAGATTTGTCGTGCTGCCAGCACCTGCCTGTGCCCACGACATCCCACTCCGCCCTCCATCCTTTTCTCTTTCTCCCTCACGATCCCCACCTGCACCGCCCGCCTCCCACTGTCACCTCCGTCCCCCACGAACCTCCGGGCCGCTCCCCGTCCTCCTCCACCGAGCCAGCCTCACCCCTCCGCGCCGCCCTCGCCCCTCGCCCGCCTCCATTGCCATCCTCGCTAGCCCCGTGCCGCCATCGACCCTCTTGGCTGCACACGCCGCCACTGCCACCGCCGCTACACGCGCCGTCCCCTTCTCTCCTTGTGGCCGCGCCGCCGATTCTCCTGCTCGCCCATCCGACATCACTGCACTACCAATTTGTCACGTATCGGCTCGAATCTACTCGCGCAACTGTGCCAACCCCGACTCGACTCCCCCCATCCGGTCCTATCCCATCCCCGGTGCCTCTCTCTCGCGCCGCGCAGCAGCAGTGGATGGATCTGCTCCTGCCGACGACAGAGGTGCTTGCGACAAAGGCCTGGGCGATGTAGGGCTACTGGCGTGGTCGGGTTCCGATCAAGCCGGTGACCATGGCCATGGACGAGGCGCTCCCTACCGAGCCCGTCGACGTCGCCAACGGCCTCACCTACTACGTCTGCTCCAACCCCAAGACACGCAAACACGCCGCGCTCTCCCTCGCCATCAAGGTCGGGTCAGTACTCACTACTGCCCCCCCCACGTACCTGGTCGTTTAGCTTGGATTGTCATGCCATTTTCTTTGGTATATAAACTGGATTGTGTCTTTCATATTTGATGTTCTGGATAACTTCATTTGGTCATCAAATATCATGAAGTTGAGATTTTGAGGCATCCGAAGTTAAGAAGCTAGGAGTGTTGTCGGTTCTTGTGTTAGGGGATAAAGAAGCCATTTGTATTTTTTTTCATCCTAGGGCTAGCCATAGATTAAGCAAGTGTCTTTGGCTAAGGGCAACCATCGATCAAAGGGTTGCAAAGACTAGGGTGTTGGCCGTTACCATGTGAATGTGTTAAAGTTGCGATTGGGGTGGCGGGTAGGGATGGGAGGAAGTGGAGAAAAATGAGGATGTTGTCAACTTTTGATGGTATATCAATAATGTAGACATGCTTTACGATCCAAAATCAAGCTATGAAATCTCCGTAGCTCCATTTTTATGCCATATTTAGGACTAGCCAATTTGAACACACTTTTTCTCGAGAGAACCTTCCTATTTTTCATATATGCGCTTGCTTCACATTTGTAGGGAGCTTCGCTAACTATATTAAGTTATGTTGCTTAATGTTTTTGGTCGATATGTTGAAATTTCTAGGATAAATATGTTATAAATTATTTTGTTCTTGTCTCTCACTTTAGAATGGAACAAAGGACTCCATTAGCAAGCTTGTATTTGACTTGAATGCTGTTACACTCGAAAATGATGTAGGTAAGTTCATTTGTTTTTTCTACATGCATGCTAATCTACCTTTCGATGTGACCTGTGCACTAGGTGTGCGCGTTTAATTGGTATATATCATGTATATCTACAGTGCCTATTTCCATGTAGCACGAAAATCTTTTTGAATATGTAGTTTCTACCAGCTATGTTTTCTACCGCTGTCACTTATTTACTGCATTTGCTCTGCTATCGTGATATCACCAAAAGTGTAGATCCAATGCTAATCCCAACATGTTTGTCTCTTCTGCTTAAGTTTAAAGGTACTACAAACCTAAAGCTGCTGATTACCATTCTGATACACTTGATGCCCTTGTCTATGAAGAAGTTTAAGCCCCTACATGGATATATGCATCCTGTATGAGCACCATGTTGCATGGAAGCACTCCTTCCATGTGTAGCAAGCTCTTATGTTGGTTACCAAATTGGCCACAACCCACAAAGGTAGCACCTGAAAACAAAACTTCTTTGTTAGCTTCTACATGTTCCACATGAGCAACATGTGTGGTTGTTTAGACGCGAATTTGCAATGTGGACCCCAAATTATCACCAAAAAGCAATTTCTCATGGTGGAAGACACAAGTAGTGTTGCATGCACCAATGCAGTAGCTACTTCTATTCAGAATTTCAGACTACTTTGGTTGCACACTTGTGAGGCTCACATGTTCTACCTTGTACTGATGATTCTTTAGACAACTTTAATCTATTTAGCTTTTTTTAATTAACTCAGCAAGCTTATTAAAATGTGTGGCTGTGGCAATACTGCAGATGTTGTGGTAGCACCGCCATTCATTTATATTGATTAGGTCAAGAATTCACTAACTTATCGCATTGAGGTATCTGCTCAGAATGCCACAAGAAGCTCAAACCACCCCTTCGCTATCGACCAGTTGAGGTCGCACAGGACGTGGTCATTCAATCCTGCGATGTGAGAGGCCTTCCAGAGGTTGAGACCGCAGAGCTGACGTATGAGAGCCCCCGGGGCATTTAACTTGTAATACTTAATCATTCTATTGGTCCTAGCATTACAAATCAAATATCCTGACTCTCGGTGTAACATGTACCTCACAGGACAGTAGTACATGTACACCTCACAAAATCAAGCATCAATTCCATACAAGATTACAATACTGATAACGACATAGTTACAACATCACAAAAGACATACACATAATAGAGTTATTACAAAAGGGCCGACCGGCCAAATGATAAGGGAAATAACTCAAGTAGCAGCGGAAGCAAAAGCCATAAGATGACGATAAATAAAAGCTAACCAGTTTGCCCTTACCCATAAGACAACTGACTGGACCGCCAAGCTAGTCGTCCTATATGAAGTCTGTCTCACAATAGTTGATCCCATGGGGATCAACCTCCTTAGAAGCAATTAGACAATGCAATTGAGTACAAAAATTGTACTCGTAAGACTTACAAATAACAAACCTATACATCGCTACATGCAAGCTGAATCAAAGGAGAAGGCCATAGGGTTCATTTTATGCACAAAGCAATATTTCATTTATGATAGTGTAATAGATTGAAGGCAATTTGACAAAGCTGTTTTTATTTGTTTAAATAACAGCGAGACATCATTATAAACATAAATAACATTCTAGAGGTGACTTACCAACAACCACCACAACATAGCATGAATTGCCCATTCATATCACCCAATTACAAGTTTTAATGAAAATTTTATAGTATAATTCTTGCGGGAAATAACCAAGTGTGTCCATAACCTAGGACGAGGCTATTCGAATAGTTTATACCCTGCAGGGATGTACAACTTTACCCACATGTCAGAATATCTTTTTGCCAAGCTATAGAGCACACTTCCTGTGAGGACCCCGGTTTATTAGGCTTGTAATACTTAGTCATCCATTGACCCTAGCATCACAAACATAATAACCCGTGTCTTCAAGATATGTATACTTTCCAGAAATGCAGTATACACACCTCTTTACAAAATCATGCATCAAGTTCATACAAGACATAGAACCAAGCACGAACTAGAATGAAAGACATACATAATATAGAGAGAGTTATTACAAAAGGAGAGGCCAACAGGCCAAACAACAAATACAAAACTAAAGTAAACAGCGGAAGCAAAAGTGCCATAAGATGGCCATAAACAAAAGCCAATTAGTGTGCCTTTACCCACAAGGCAACCAACCGGACCGCCAAGCTAGTCGTCAAACCCGAAGCACGTCTCACAAGAGTGAAGCCCTTGGGGCTCACCTTCTTTCTCTGCAACAAAGTTATTAAGCAAAGCAAATGAGTACAAAATGTACTCATAAGGCGGCGTGTAATATAACAGAACTATAGTTTAACTACATGCAAGCTTTATTTAGTGGATGAGGCTTTGGACTCATTTTAGCATAAAGCAAGTTTTCATTTGCAATAACGTAATAGATTGAAAGCAATTTGGACAAAGCATTTTTAATTGTTGAAGTATCAGCGATACAATAATAATACCAATAACAAGAACAACACGGAAGTGACTAACAATAGTCACCACAACAATAGTATGAACATCCATTCATACCAACCCATCAAGTTTTAATTAAATGTTGTAGTCTAGTTCTCACGGGCGTTTCGGCGTGTCCATAACCTAGGGCGAGGCTATTGAATAGTTTTAACCTGCGGGGTGTACCAATGTACCCACGTCGGACCGCCTTTTAGTCACATGATTTAGCACACTTCCTTTGGTATGCTTGCACGGCTAAGTCCTCTGAGACATTTCCAATGGATGATGCTAATTAAGAGCCGCAACCCACGGGATAAGGACACATTAGACAGACCTAGCCGGTGCATAATGCTCCTCTCCACACCACACACACACATTTTCTTGTAAAACATACCAACCGACCAGCTCATAATTAACACCCCCAAAGTACTTAGCCAAGAGGGGTCCCATATGTCCCTCGTGTGGTTAGCACGCAATAATGCTCGAAACGGTGGCGCAAGTAACTCGGTCCTTAATGACCCGTACCATTCGATCACACCAAAGATCACACCAACATTCCATTGTGCCCAAGTCAAACAGTTTTGTTTTCATTTTATTTATTTACAAAGTAACAAAGCACAAGTGCTGGACATAATGGAATAATGATAAAGTTTTTGTGTGATCAAGGTCATCGACATCGTCGACAACCGCCTATTTCTACCGTTATCTAAGCATTGCTAAGCATGACACCGTAAAAACAATAAGAGAGCATAATTAAATCACGGGCTCTAATTCACCAGCGATATTAGTAACTTATGGTTTGTGGCGGGGGTAACAATTTAGAGGCAACAATGCAATAGGAATAGCTACCTCTAATCGATAAAATTACTTTGACCCAAAAGCATGCATACATACAAGTTAAACAAAGTATTAGACTTTAAAGTAATGGGACAATAATGGGATATGATCAAACTGCTTGCCTTCTCGTGTCTGGTCACTATGCTGCAGAGAAACACTCACGGATCAACCCACTCGCCGGCACCTAATCGAAAAGGCGAAAAGAATCGATAAAACGACAAAAACCACAAGGACAGCACAGCAAACAAACTCCAAATGCTCTGAAATTTCTACAGCAGCAAGAGGATGATTTTTAGGGAATTTATCAATAAGAACCAATGGATTTGGATTCTCAATGCAAAAGATATGAGCAAAACAATTCTGCTCAGCCCTAAAAATACCAAACTGCCACTATTCACTAATTTAATTATTAGGCAACATTTTCTAGAAGGGTGGTGATACTGAGATTTTTACTGTAAAACCAGCACCTCATGAGATGAATAACACAATTGAGTTCATCTCATTTGGAGCTATTATGCATTTTCTATAATATTTCAAAAACAAGAACTTGAACAAAATTAAAATGCACAAGTAAGCTTTTTGAAGATAGTGACAAGTCTAAATCTTATTCTAACATTTATTTTACTAACAGAGGAAGCCAACAAAGTTGGATTCACTCAAAAAGGAGCTCTAGAGAATTACTTATGCATTTTACAAGTTAATTTGAATTTTTATTGCAACATTTAAAGTTAGTTTTGAAAACTATTTGCAAATGCATGTTCTGGAGCTGAACTGAGCCTATAACCATTTTTAGATTAGAGCCCAGTCCAAACCAGAGCTACAGAAATTTGAATCACCCTATTTGGATTTAAATTGAATTAGTTATGCAATTTCAAAGTTCATACATTTTTAGGTTTACAAATAAGTGCTCACCGGAATTTCTAAACTTCCAAAAGCAGAGGGAGGGCGTGAACCGTTGATCTAAATCAAGCGGCCCAAGACCTCGGAGGAAAACGCCGCAGCGCTGTGCAGTCCAGAGAACATGGGCGTTGATCTTGGATCAACGGTCCATGTCCTCCCAACGTAGCAGCGTGCTAATCTGGAAAGGAGGTCGTGGCCATTGATCGCATCCAACGGGCCACAACATCGGAGGGAGGACCGGGGCGGCCCAGATCAAGCGAGGGAGATCTTGAGCGGTGAGATCTTCCAAAGGAAGATCTAAACTATCAAGATCTCCCCAAGGAAGATCTACAGTCGAGACCTCTCGAGGAGGTCTGGGCGGTCCAGATTTTCAAGGGAGGACCTTAATGGTCTAGATTGTCCCGGGGAGGACCTTAGCGGTCAAGACAACAACAAAGAGGTCTGGGCGGTTCAGATCCACTTGGGGTGGTCTGAGCGGCCAAGATCTAACAAAGGAGGTCCTAAGTGGCTCGATTTCCTTTGGGAGGTGCAGGCGGCTAAGATTTGCAGGAGGTCCACAAAGGTTAAGAGGAACTCGGGAGGTCCTACACGGTGGAGATCAACACAGGAGAACCTCAACGGCTAAGATCTCCCACAAGGAGGTCCTAGCGGTCAAGATCGGAAGGAGGAGGTCTGGGGGTTGTCCTTACAAAAGACCGAGGGTCGTCTTTTGCAAAGAGGACCCGAGGGAGGTCCAAGATGGCTAAGATAACCCCGAGGAGGTCTGGTGTAGATCCGAGATGGACGGCCCAAGACCTCGCCTGAGCGCTTAAGGACACATTAAAAGCTACAATGATTGGAGATGATTAGCCATAAAGGGAGATCTTTGTCTTAACGACAACGGCATTTATGCAGTGTCGTCAAACAAACTCCCGCGTTTTTTTAAGGCTTGACGCCGATGAGGACCTCGCCAAGCCAACCAAGAGCATCAATGTGTGCGCAATAGTGTTGCGCACACATTGGGACCACTCTCGACGGTGGCGGTGGCCTAAGTCGCCGGAAATGGAGAGGAACGAGATGATCAACACGGCCAAAACACAAACAGCGATAAAAGAGCTCCGCAGACGTTTCATCTGACATGTGCCCGACAACTAAGGACTACCAGAGGTACAGGAGGTCTTGAAGGAGCCGAGGAGGTTGGAGAAGAGGTAGACCGGTCTTTGGTGAAGACGATGAGCTCCACGGCCAAAGGAAAATCCTCGGCAGACAAGCTCCACTTAGCCCTTCTGAAAAGGCCAACCCAAATGGAGTTAGGGTTAGGACTTCTAGGAATTAGGGAGCAACAATGGAGCAAAGGTCTAGAGAGGGTGCCATCGAGTACGCCACCGAGGAGCTCCAAGTCGCTTCAATGGCGCCAAGGAGGTCAAAGTGGTTTGAGCTCCTCGAGGCCGAGAGTAAAATGGTGAGGTGTGGAAAAGAAGCTAATGAAGGCAGCGGGAGCTTCTATACCCCGGGACATGGAGGTCGTGAGCCAAGGGTTAAGCTCATGGTGAGCTTAGCCCATGGCGCGATCCATGGCTGGACAAGACAATGGAGGTGATGGGGGCGGTCGGAGGCGGACCTAGGGCATGGCCTAGGGCGGAAAGGCATCGACACGCAATAAATCGCGACAGCACCTGAGCCGTTGGACAAGACATGCCATGACCTCCTCCTCGCCATGGCGGCGTCTTGCGCCAGAGCTAGGAGAAGAACGAGCATGCCTCCCAACCGTTGGATGAGAAGCGCTAGGAAGGTCGCAGACCCTCGATATGATTTTGAAGCAGTAAGTTTTAAAAGGCGGGAGGAGGTCCTAGCCATGCGATCTCCATCGCACTGCCGTGATGCATCGAGGAGGTCATCTTGCGGTAAGGGTTAGGAGGTCCTAGCCTTTGGATCTACACCCAAGGGCTCGGACACGATGGGGAGGACTTATTCACGGTGCACGCCGATACACAACATGTGGGAGGTCTGGCCAAAGCGCACAACAGAGAAGGAGGTCATGGCGGTTAGATTAAAATCTAACGGCTACAAGATGATAAAGGAGGTCGTGGCGGTTGGATTTTAATCCAGCAGACACGACTGAGGTGCTTGGAGGTCTTGGCCTGGGCAAGACATCGAAGCAGGATGGGGAGGTCGGTAGCGAGATTTTCATCGGCAATGATGAGGAGATGGGGAGGTTGTGGCGTTGGATCGATCCAGCGATTACGACCTCGACTAGGTGAGAGGTTTGATCGCTAAGCGAGGGAGGTCGTGGGCCTTGGATTTTAATCAATGGCGCACAACAATTGAAGCGGGGAGGTCTTGTGCGCTAGATATCAAGGGAGGTCTGGCTGCGATGAATTGCGGCGAGGTCGCGACCTTTGGATCTAAATCCAGCGACTCGACCTCAACAAGGTGGAGAGGAGGTCTGAGTGGTTTGATAGCGAGTGGAGGTCATGGCCATGGATCTTTGATCCAACGGCTATGACCTCGATGAGGTGGGGAGGTCCTTGCGGTGTTGACCGCGGAGGAGGTCTGGTGCACAAGACAAACAGAGGAGGTCGTGGCGGTTGGATCTTTATCCAACGGCCATGACCTCGCACAGGTGGGAAGGGAGGTCTAATGAGTTGGTTGAGAGGAGGAGGTCCGGTGAGCTGAGGAGTGGGTTGGGTTCAACCCAGATAGGAAAATGGCTCAGCCCAAGGAACAGTGTAAAGTTTTGAATTCAATTTTAACAGCTGAGACTTTAGGGATTCATTTGAGATAGCAATTCAACTCCAAAATTTATAAAATTTTAACTGGAGCTTGCTGACATTAAGATTCACCTTACATAAAATTTCCAGAGGTCATTATGCACTGTATTTTTCTCAGGAAATTCATTAAGGCTGTTCAAGGGTTTGTTTTACCTCCAAAAATTAACAAACAAGTTTTATAACTCATGATATTTTTCAGAGAGGCTCCACAACATTTCTAGGACCAAGAAAAAATATTTCCAAAGGTTTGGCACAACATTTATGATACTAGGAAAATGAGTTTGACTTTTGTCAACAAGAGGTTTAGGTTTTTGAACCCCACCACTTTGGACAAGAATAACATGTGAGATCAGGGGTTTCAAGATGTGAGAAAAAGTTTTAATTCCTACACATTTAATTACATTAGAAATAAACACCTGTTTAGGTATTTGGGATGTTACACTTCCTTAGGTATGTCGACAAAGCTAAGTCCTACGAGACGTTTTCCAATGGAATGAATTAATTAAGAGTCACACGTATGGGTGTTAACCCTCCGCGAACCACCCATCCCGGGCTCCCACAGAGGACCCATACGTTGTGTTGGACACATCTGCCCAGCCTCTGCAATTACCGATGCTCCTCGGGCGAGGGAACCTAAATTCGGAACCCTCCCTGCATATGTCCAACAATAACAGAATAACATAACATTTTTCTCCTAACATCTACCACCGGCGACTCATTAATTAACACACCCCAAAGTACTGAGTCAAGAGGGTTCCCATATGCCCTCATGTCGTTGCACGCAAAGGTGCTTGGATCAATGGCACAAGTAATTCGGTCCTTGTTGACTCGGGCACCAAGCACACACCCAACAGCACACCATCCAATCAATGTGCCCAAGTATAAAATATTTTATTTTTAGTTTTAGTTTTTCCAAATACATTATATACATGAGTATCCTGACCAAAGTATTTAAAGTGTTGATAATGACCATCACTGAAACGATGATCCCCATGCTACCGTTCTAAGCATTGCTAAGCGACAACAACTCGCATACTACATACAAAGTGACTAGAGCCCATCCATCGAGCTCTAAATTACAGCGGATATAAACCTAGGCTCAGTGGTAAAGGATGGATGTTTACCTACAGTTCATGTACCTATTCAGGTAAACTAGCACGAATAGCGAAAATACTTGTCAACATAGCATGCATACATACAGTTGAAATTGAAATATTAGCAAGCGAACATAATAGGATCAACATGCATCAAAGGAAGCACTGCTTGCCTTGCTGGAGATAACCCACTTGCTGCAGAGGATCACTCTCATACTCAACGAATTCGTCGGAACCTATCGAAAGAATCGAGAAGAAACAATAGGAACGGGTAACGCTGAATAAACTCCAAAATTTAAAATCATCCAAAAATAATACAATTTACACAGAAGGTAGATCATGATTTTAAATAAATTTAGAAATAAAAAATCATTTGATTTGGAGGTTGCATCAAAAGTTATGGCCAAAACAAAACTGATTGGAAAAGAAAATAAAGAATATCAGTAGTTATAGCCAAAACAAAACTGATTAGAAAAGAAAATCAAGAATATCAACTTTCGGTTACTATTTATACGAAAAATTTCTAGAGAGTTGGTGAACATGAAATTTTCACTTCATTTGGAGTTAAAATAAATTTTCTACGCATTTTTAAAGTCATAAAAGTAGTGCATAAATCATTTGTAAAAAAATATTTTTAGAGATAGTCACATACTTAAAACCTATTCTACATTAAAGAACAGTAATAGAGGAAACCATCAAGCTTGAGTTCACTCAATTTGAAGTTACAGAGAAATACTTATGCATTTTTGAAGTTCAAAAGGATTTCTAGAGCAAAAATAATGCTAAACTAAAAGTAATAATTTCTGTGACAGATACAAGATTCAGACCAATTTTAGATTAAAGTACATTGAAAATGGAAATCAAAAAATTTTGAATCATGCAAAAAGTAGTTAAAATGAATTACTTTTGAAATTTTGCAGTTTACACAATTTTCAGTACACAAATAAAGCATTTCGAAAAACATAAAATCATTTAATTATTTTCTTACCGAGGCTTACCTAGCCAAAAGTTACTGATAGAAGGACCCCACTAATCCTTTTCTATTGTAGAAAAAAATCCTAAAGAAAACCTATTCTTACAAGTGGGACCCGTGTGTCATACTCAGGGTCTACACGCATAGTGCGTGGACTGAAACCCACAGCGCAGTTTCTCGCCGGTCCATAGACCATCTCAGTGCACTATGCCCTAAATGTGCTTGGGCCCGCTTTTCAATGAGACATCATAGCAATAACTACCGGATCAACACAGATAACCGTGCTTAGGACAACGATTAATGGCTAATGATCAAGCTATAGTGTTGGTTCGCGACCGACAACATAGAGCGCCTCTGGCCATGAGCTTTGTCGGCGACGCCGGTGATAGAGCCCATGGCAGTGCCAGCCAAGAACTAAATGGAGCCTAGACGCTATTGCGCTCTCAACGGTGGCTGAAACATTGCCAGAGGCGAGCTAGAGCGGTAGCGCAACGAGATGGCGCGGAGGAGAGCTTATGGCCAAAATCACCACGGCGATACAGTAACGCATTGAGCTATCCAAGGAGCGCACTAGCACCAGAGGAGGGCTAGGAGCATACCGGAGTGGGTAGGGAGGACAGAGCTAGTCGGAGTCGTGCCGGTGGCGAGGAACCGAGGGCGGCGGCGGTGCTCCAATGTGGAGAGCTCAACCTGAGGATGGGTGGAGGAAATAAGAGGTAGGAGAAGCGTAAGCAACATCAGTAGATGGGGATATCAAAAGGAATTTGGCTATGGACTCACTGGCCGGAGTTAGGGATGAAGGCACCCGTTTTCGGCCGAAGAAGTGGGAAATCCAATTCCAGAAATTCCTACGACCCAAAGCCAAAATTAAGTTAGGGGATATGCTTCTCATATCCTAGAACGCGATATGATGCGAAGAGAAAAGGAAATGAACCCCTGTGGCACTGGAATGGTGATGAGGGGTGTCTCGGCCGAGTTCTAGAGCTCGAGCTCCAATTTTGCTCGAGCTTGGAGGAGGAATGAGAGAGTGGGAGATAGCTAGGGAGTGTCTCATAGTTACGAAAAGGAAAATGGAGAAGCTCTAGGGGCCTTCATAGCCAGAGGTGACGGAGAGAGTGAGGAGAAGTTGGCGGAGATGAGCTCGGTCCATGAATGATCACGAGCGATAGTGATGCGATGGGGAGGTGACCGAGACATGGGCGAGCGTGGTTGATGCGGCCAAACCACGGGCGCTCGTCAAAAACCGGGTGCGGGGCAGTTGGGCGGCCGTTGGCGACGATGTTGTCCACGACGCGCACGGTGAGCTGGCACGGGCGTGAAGGCCACGTGGAGAAGATGACCAGGCAAGCGGGACCCACAAGCCAGCGGTACAGGTGATGCGGCTCGGTCGGGGTTTGATGAGTGGGTTGGGTCGAGTTTTAGCAAACAGGTTGGGTCGGACCACGTCTGATCGGACGGGTCCAGGAATCCATTTGAACCGAATGGAGGGGCTGATTGGACCATGAGATCGGACGGTCCTAATCACGCTGCTAGATCAAACGGTCCGAACGTGTCCAAACAGTAGCTAAGCTGGTTTTTTGGAAAGACTGAGAGTTCAAGGAATTTTCAGAGGTAGAACATTAACTCCAAAAATCCTAAATTTTTTATGGGAGGTTACTGACTCTATTATTAACGTTGTATAAAATTTCTAGAGATTTTCATGCATTAATTTTTCTCTAGAAATGTTATAAGGTTCAGTCCTAGGGTTTTGACCAAGGATCTAACTGGTTTGACTAGCCCTTTTTAAAATAGCAAATAAAATCTAAAAATTATGAAAATTTTTAGCGAAGTCACTAAGAAGTTCTAGAACCTAGGAAAATTAATTATAGAGTATGATCACAAGATTTTCTTAAAAAGTTTTAAAAAGTCAATTGAAGCATTAGGTTTTCAAAATCAATAAAACCTTTGAAAGAATTTCCAGAAAATTCAAATAACATCATGATGCATCAAAATTTTTAAATTCCCCTCATTTTTATACATTTGAAATACAAACCTGAGTTTGGGATGTTACATGACGAGAAAGACCGAAGAGGAGGAAAATAAGAACAAGGTGAAGAAGATCAAGTCCTCTCTTAGAAAGGTTTCTTCGGGCTTTAAGATTGTATCTAGGAAGCCTAGGTATGCAAAATTTAAAGAATAAAAAAATATACTTACTCTTTTTATTTTACCCCTTGATGTACTAATATCTGTCTTGTTTCAGTCCCGCCTCTCCAGCCCTCGGGGATGTCTCTGTGGAAAAAGAGGCTATTGTCATCGCTAGACCGTGGGAATGCTGGTTTCCCCTCCGATCATAGGGACATAAGTGACGGTGGTCGAGTCTTCGGCCACTATTCTTGAGGTAGCAGGAGAAGGGACGGTTGCCATCGAGCCCTCCGGGCAAACTTAGGTGGTCAAACCACCTGTCACTACTACAGAAAAGGTATTCACAGACGATTCAAAAACGTCATCACAGACGGTTTCGTGAGCCTTCTGAGTTTATAGGTCAGTGATGACATGAGGTCATCACAGACGGTATTCAACCGTCTGTGATGCATACTTTCACAGACGGTTATTAACTGAGAACCGTCTATGATAAGTATATATCACAGATGATTTGTGGCTGAAACCGTCTGTGATAAGTACATATCATAGACGGTTTGTGGCTGAAATCGTCTGTGATGACTTTTCTCTATAAAGCCCCAAGTAGTGGCTGCTTGTGCCATTATCTGGCATCATATATATATTATATATATATTGTTTGTAGTCTCTCAGCCACTATGGGGGGATCGTCCACGCAGCATGAGAAGGATGAGATAGTAGCCACGGGCAACCTCATTGAGCCCCTGCAAGTTTAAAAAGTATGGATGCCAAGAGAGCGTCAGGACATCCAATTACCTAGATGTTGTCGATAGGTAATTGGACCTAGGTTCAGAAAGTGACGTGGACTCGCAGGTATTCCGATTGGGAAGTGGCATCATGTATCAGCAACTAACCATTCTTGAGCATGTAATCATCTTTAAACCCAACAAGAACACCAAGCAACCATTCTCACATTTCAAAAGAATTATCAACTTGTTGCTTGGTGTTCTTGTTGGGTTTAAAGACAATTACATGCTCAAAAATTGTTGGTTGCTGATAGATGATGCCACTTCCCAGTCGGAGTACCTGCGCATCAACGTCACTTTCTATACATAGCGATGTCCAATTACCTATTGACAACATCCAGGTAATTGGATGTCCTGACGCTCTCCTTGCATCCATACTTTTTAAACTTGCAGGGGCTCAATGAGGTCGCCCATGGATACTGTCTCATCCTTCTCATGCTACGACAATATAAAGTGGTCAGACTACAATATATATATATATATATATATATATATATATATATATATATATATAAATATATATATGTTGGGTCACGGGTAGGCTACGATAGCTACAAACAAAAATTTCTACCACGCAAACCAGGAAGCCATGCAAGTAGATGATCATAGATCGTTACCACCAGACGCGCAGAACAGCGGAAGAAGGGTTGGAGCAGCCTGGTCCAACGAAGAGCGCGTCGATGTAGTGGTCATAGTCGATCGTCCAATGTCCTCACGAGTCGATCGTCTCCTCCAGCAACGTCTGTGGTTCCTTGTGAAGATCGCGGATCGTCCTCAAGCGCAACAATCGTAGTAGCGCCTCTACGGTATCCACACGTCCAGGGAAGGAACAATCGAGCGCGGTGTGCGGCACCAAGTCGCCGCAGTGGAGCTCTCAAGAAGATGGCGGCTAGGGTTTTGGTGGTGTTTCACGCATGCCTCCCAATAGCCTCATGCACCTCCTTATATAGTGCTCGTGACGGATCCTATCCGAACACGTTCTGAATCGTATTCGTCTTGGTTTGTTCCAACCCGTTAAGTGTGTGACCACAGAGGTTCATGTGTAGTTCGGTTGTGAGTCGGAAACTGTTTTTCGACCACAAGTCGATGCGACTCCTAGCGAGCATATCGATTCGAATACACACAAATTATATCGGACGAACCTTAATGCAATATGATCTCGATCGAGTCTTCATTACTTACGACTGTGTCCTATCTCAGATATCGACCGGTTCAGTATGTGGTCACGACGATTCGTAACTCCTTACGACCGATTCGACCACTCTGTGATTACGTTCGACCGATCTCGACTAGCTCGTATTTGCATATGACCATCAGAATCGCTGATTCGACTGGCGACCTACTCGTGTATATTCCCTTTGCCTCACGATGTCCGGTTGAACTCCGGTGAGATGTTGTGTCATCCATGGACTGTTCAATACTTTCTCGATCGAGTGTCGAGATAACTTTACGTGGTCGAACACTTGACTACTAGTGGCATGGCCATGCACTTTCTTTATCCGATCTGCACGAGGGCGAGACATCTCTCTGTTATGTTAGGAGGGCAAATCCCATATCCGACTAGTCACATTCCTTTGCATGTTTAGTAGCATACCCGAAAGCCACCTTTATAACTACCCGATTCATTGTGTAGCGTTTGGCAACCCCTAAGAGTGCTCTTACACATGTAGGAAACCATCTTGATCTCGAGGTCTAAGGATTATACATCATCATTGCTTGAGACCAACTAATGACACATAGATTCATAACAATCTCAATAGTGCCTCAATGTGGGTCTTATCAACATCATGTTCTCTAACATGTGTCCATATTATTGGTTTGATATCTCTATATCTATGACTCGTGAAACATAGTCATCAACCAATGCATATGCTAGTCTATTCATATGTGTCCTCATATGTTTACGACCGAGGATCGTATAAGAATAATTATTGCGTAAATATAGAGTTTCACAACCAAGTCACATACTTGATAATAAATATTAACAATATTATTCTAGGAACAAGATAACACATTATCCAATGTCATGAACATAATGAAATATAATCATCTCTATGATTGCCTCTAGGGCATATTTCCAACAATATATATATATATATATATAGGAAAAATACTTTCTACTCCCGGGTATAGTTACTCCCACTTTTGATATACCACCTAAAAGAACTTGACATACTCCTTTATCACTTTAGGTATACTCATATACTAATTATAAGATACTCCAATGTGAACCACACATAAAAATTGCAAGAGAGTCTATAGTTTTTAGCATATTTTGTAAATACCTTCATATTCGCACATAAAAAGGAGTATGTCACATAAAAAGGAGTATGTCTAAAAAATTGTACATACCACCCCCTGAAAAGGTGTGAATACCACCTAGGTGGTCTTATATACTCATATACTACACATACATACTCTCGGTTGTGCAAAATACTCCCTATGTTGTGAGATACGGAATAGGGAGCAACTACACCCGGGAGTAGGAAAAAGGCTTCCTATATATATATATATATATATATATATATAATATATGATGCCGGTTTTAATGGCACAAGTAGCTATTGCTTGGAGACTTTATAGAGAAGAGATTATGAATGGAATGGTAGGACGTACCTGGGACGCAAGAGGTAGGAGAACTTGACCGGCATGAACACAGTTACACAGACAAAGGTGAAATGAATGGCGAGAGACAACATAAGACTATTAACATCATTACATCACAGAGCAAGGGGACTATTAATATGAACAAATTATCAATTCAATTTCAGCATAAGACTATTAACATCATTACATCACAGAGCAAGGGGACTATTAATATGAACTAATTATCAATTCAATTTCAGCATAAGACTATTGACATCATTACATCACAGAGCAAGGGGACTATTAATATGAACTAATTATCAATTCAATTTCAGCATAAGACTATTGACATCATTACATCACAGAGCAAGGGACTATTAATATGAACTAATTATCAATTCAATTTCAGCATAAGACTATTGACATCATTGCATCACAGAGCAAGGGGACTATTAATATGAACTAATTATCAATTCAATTTCAGCATAAGACTATTAACATCATTGAGCAGTTCAATAGCAAGACAACAAGACCAAGGGTGTCCAAACCCACTACACAAATAGTAGCCCTCGGCATCCATCGCAGAGCACTAGCTATTTTCATCACAGAGCAAGGGGGGTAGAGACAGAGAGGGAGTAAGGTAGGGTGATACCTTAGTACAGCGCAACCACGGCGGTGACCCCACCACCAGCACAACCCTCATCCATCTCCTTCACCTTTCATAAATCACACAAACATTAGGACACAACTTAAGGCTCAAGCATAAAAATCAAACTCAACAAAAGACATTAAGCTAACAGATCTAGAGGAGAATAGAGGGAGGATGGGGAAAGCAAAGCCCACTTGAGTCCGAAATCTGAGAGGTGAGCAAAAGCCAAGCCATGGCCATGGCAAGCGACCGTGGGGTGGCGGCGTCACCGTAGTTGTGGCACGACCCTGACACTGCACAAGACACTACTATCGTACGATCTTGTGCAGTGTAGAGTGGTGTCACAACCGGTGGCGACAGCGACGGGGTCGGGCGGCGGCGTCGAGGTGGGGAGGGGAACGAACGAGAGTAAATGCGCCGGGGAATGACGAGTTAGGCGGGCGCAAACCCTAGCGGCACTGGGGAGTGATGAGAGTTAGGGCGGGCGCAAACGCTAGCGGCCGGCCTCCTACTAATAAAGAGACTTATCACGAGATGGTTCTATTATGGAACCATCGGTGATAATTATCCTGAACAGTTCCATAATGGAACCGCGTGAAATGGTTTTTTCTCAAGTATATTTATCTTGTATATACACTTACATGACATGAAGAAATTACATATTTATATGTCAATTTTGTCATTTAAATCTTCTTTGAAAATTTGCTTTAACTATATATACATATACATATATATATATATATATATATATATATATATATATATATATATATATACATAGATATATATATATATATATATATATATATATCACAGATCCGATATATATATATATATATATATATATAATTAATTTTTCCACTAAACCGCCTATGATATAATTAATATTAATTGTAAGTTCACCTCCAAACTAGATTTTTTCCACAAAACCGTCTATATATATATATATATATATATATATATATATATATATATATATATATATATATATATATATATAGTAATAATTCAACATATAATTAATATAGTAATTAACTTCACCTCCAAACTTTTTTTCATTTTGGAATTTTCATATGGCCAAATAAGCGTGGCGTTAAACACAAAAAGATTAAAAAAGTAGAAACCTATAAATAAACAAAGTTTTTCTAGTGGCGGAGGTAGGTGCTATCTCGTCTTCAATACCTCATAAGCGGCGTCGGCAAGCCGGACGAGTTCTCGATCATCGCCAAGCGAAGCTGAAATCGTCCACCACGACACGCTCATTCGAGTGTCTCCTGAAGACCTTCAGACTATTGAACCAAGAAGAATTGAGCCTATAGGCTCTCTTCCCTTGCTTGAGGGGTCTCGGCCCTATCGACTTGGTCGCCTACCACCTCGATTACGCAGTCCAAGTGACGGCAAACCTCCTGGAGACGTGCAACGTTGTATTGGAGGACCACGTCGATGACACGGTAAACTCGCCGAAAGTGGGAGATCATCCGAAAGACGCGGTAGAGGAGGATGTCAAGGCAGCGAAGGTGGCGTCCACCGCTCCACAAAATTCTCGGCCGGCGTGGAGTGAAGACACTGTTGAAACAGTGTTCTTCCGCAACCGATTCAACGTACAATGAGAGAGGTGCTCGTCACGGTGTGGCGGTGTAGGCCATCAATCTTTGTGACAAGGAAGAGGTAGCCATTTACGTTTTTTATAAGTGCGTGGGGATGATCATCTTCGATGGCGATGATCCTTTTATAAAACAAGGTATAAATTCAGAGCGTGAGATTTAAGAGACGCGCCGGGAGCCGGCGGATGGCGGCATTTAAGAAAACACATTGAAACATGGCGATATTATCACGAGCGGTTATAACAAAAAGCATCTATGATATGTGGTAATATCACGAGCGGTTCTTTGTTGAAAACCGTCTATGATATATAGAATTATCACAGACGGTTATTAACAAGAACCGTCTGTGATACTTCACAGATGGTTTTCAACATGAACCGTCTGTGATATTACCTCTTCACAGACGGTTTTAGCATGACCCGAATAACAAAAGCGTCTCTAAACCAATACCGTCTATGATTGCATGTAATATAGGTGGTTTTGGTCAACCGTCTGTGATGAGGCGTCCAGTATTAGCCTTTTTGTAGTAGTGTGTGGTCATGGAGGTAGAGGTGAAGACACTCGAAGATGAAGCAATGATGATTATCGAGTCAACTGTCGAGGACATCAATATTCAGACAGGAGACTTGTCATTGCAATTGCCAAGAGCAATTGATCCGGTGGTCACAGAGAGTTCCGACCACCGTGCCAGAAAAGAGGTTGCGGAGGAGGTTCCTCCAGGTCCCCAAGGTGGAGTCATTTCTTCTATCAACAATGAAGAAGAAGAAGAAGAAGTAGAAGAATACTCTGTCGACCTCTTTCCCGAATTCTTTGGACCACCGACCGTTGGATCCTCTTCATTTAGGTCCCGTGATCGAGTCCCTCACCCTAAGGATATTCCCAATAGGGGACATATTTTTGACGATGAACATCTTCAAAAAATATGATGGGACAAGGTCGACGGATTCCGTAAACTAGAGGATCCAGAGACGGTGTATGTTCACTTTACTCGATCGACTATCGATGTAAGTGCTTGATACCAAACATTTATATATTTGGGTTTTTGCACTTTCTGCTTTTATTCATGTGTATTTCTTTGTTCATAGAGCTCTCAAACAAGTTTATACTGTTGGTGAATACCACAGGTAGCTTGTGTTGCTGAGAAAGCAGAAGGCTGAGCTCTGCGAATAAGCAGTGAGATGGTAAGACACAGTTAACGAGTAGTTTTCGACTACTTGTTTAGTGCTCATATCACTTTTTCTTTGTAGGTTTAAAAGTGATGAAAGGACCTTAGCCGATGCACTTGACTATGTAAAAGCCGAAGTGCAAAGGCTAAAGAATGAAAAAGAAGATCTGTTGAAGAATCTTCAGGAGGCCAATTCTGCGGCTTGTGAGCTATAGAATGAAATAAACAGTAAGTTTTTCACTAGACATTGTTTATTTCGAAAACTTTCTTTTCTTTCCCCGACTCTTTTTCTTGTTTAGAAAAAAAGGGGTCGATATGGGTAAGCTTCGCACTATGGTCGATTTGAAGGTCTTGGTGAACCATAAGCTTATTCGTATCTCCAAAGAAAAAGATAAGAGCATAAAAGAATGGGAAGAGAATTGCACAAAGGATGCTACCTCCCGCGATGACGAAATCAAGAAGCTTGACTTTCGCTTGGCATGTAAGAATTCTTTACCCACGACCAGTTTTATTTACTGATATTTGAGAAGTGTTTTTCTAACTGGTCGTGCTCTATTTTCAGATCAAGCAGTCGAAATAAAATGACTTCAGGAAACTTCAACCCATAGTCAGGCGGAAATGAAGGCTACAGAGATCAATCTTCAAGACAACATTTCTCTCCTAAACAATATGCTCGGTGGACTTGGAGCTGAAAAGATAACTCCTCTTGAAGACACCATGGTCGGACACACGAGCGCCATTGGACAACACGCCGGGAAACTTCAGGAATTGATAACTACCATAAAGACCAATCAAGTCGACTCAATAAGACAAGCGGTCGAAAGTGCAGTTAGTTTTGCTCTTGCAAAACTTAAGGCTCATGACCAGAGTCTTAGCCTTCAACCAGTCGAAGTTGACTTCGACTACCCTGGAGCAGAGGTAGCACGACCGATCGAAGAAGTGCAGCCAGTCGGCAAGGTCACAGAGTTGGATCTCCTTCATCAGAGTAGTTTGTAATAGGATTTCCTTTGTAAAAACAACTTCTTGTTTATGTATATAAAACTTCATTTCCTGCAATATGACTTTCGTGTAGTTAGTAATTCATAAGACAAGATAAAAAAAATGAGAATTGAGATTATAAGATTGAGAATTGAAGTCATAATTATAATTTTATCCTACCCCCGACTATTTACTTAATTTAATTAGATAAACTAAGTAAATAGTGGAAAAAGAGCTCGCTTAAAAAAATTTGTTTGACCTTTGCTTTTGATCTCGATTTTATTGTACTAGTAACGAGAGTTAGGAACATATCGACGCTAGAAAGTTCCTTCTAGTAGTCAAGACCTCGTGTAGAGAGAAAAGACTTCGACTAGGTGATGTTTCTTCCTCCGACCAGGTTAATCAAATCGAGTGTATCAAAATTAGTCGAATAAATTATAAAAGCCCAACTCACTTATAAATCCTTACGTAAAACAAGGTAAAAAAATTATGTAAATGATTAAAAAGAGCTTGCTCAAAATTATTTCAACCACATTTTATTGAAATCATTTTCCTTGTAATGGTAGCTAAATTAAGGAAGAAATCGACGCTAGGAAGCTCCTTCTAGTGGGTAGGACCACGTGTAGAGAGGAAAGGCATCGACTAGGAGATGTTACCTTTCTTCGATCACTGTAAGGAAAAACAAGTGTTGTAAAAAGGTGATCGAAAAATTATCGAAGCGTTGTTCAATGGATATTTTAAGACAATAAAGATTGAAGAAAACATAAAATTTATTGAGAATGTAGGAGGTTACACATGGAATTTTCACAACTGGTTGATATTCCATGAATTAGAAAGAACTCTACCAATTTCTATTGTTAGTCGTACCGAGCCTGGTCGCGTGACTTCTACCACTATGTCAGGACCTTACCATATAGGGGAAAGTTTATTATGATTGGACTGGAATTGAATCTTTTTCAATACCAAGTCACCTACAGCAAGACTACGAGGTTGGACCTTACGATCATAGTATTTTCATAGGGCTTGTTGGTAGACTGTCGAATGGATTAAGACTTGGTTCCTCTTTTCTTCTAGTAGATTGATGTCATTAGCTCGAAGTTGTTTTTGGCCAAAGTCGTTATAGGTTTTGACTCTTGTCGATCGAATCTTTAGTTCAGGTGGAAGTATAGATTCAGCACCAAAAACTAAGAAAAAGGGAGTTTTGCCTGTAGTCCGACTAGCGGTCGTGCGAATTGCCCATAATACTGAGGGTAATTCTTTTACCCAAAGCCCCGAGTGCTTTACAAGTTGGTTGAAAACCCGAGTTTTGATTCCTTGCATAATTTGGCCATTTGCCCTTTCAACTGCCCCATTACTTTGTGGATGGGCGATAGAGGCATAGCATATCTTAGTACCCAATTCTTCGCAAAATTCTTAAAATTTTACGCTCGAAAATTGTGTACCAATATCTGTTTTGATCTAACTTGGCACACCAAATTGAGTGATCATATTTTCATTATAAATTTCTTGGCTATTTCCGTTGTTATCCCAGTCACAAGTTTGGCTTCAATCTATTTTATGAACGTATCAACATCCACAAAAAGAAAGTCGAAACCTCCTAGAGCTTTTGGGAACGGTCCTAGGATATCAAGACCCTAGATCGCAAAAGGCCAAGAAAGAGGTATGGTTTGTAATTCTTGGGCCGGTTGGTGTATTTGCTTGCTATGAAACTGGCAAAACCACACAGAAAACGACATGGGAATTTTATACAAGTTCAGGCCTTCTCCTAGGATAATAATAACCCTACTCCCGTGTTGCTATATTGATAGTGTTTACAAGAGAGAAGTCACTGAAGACTAAGACTAATGACTTATGTCTGTTTTGTTGTTTGATCGCTTGATCCTCTATCCTCTGTCCTCTCTTTGTCTACTGACTTTACTCCTTATATAGCGCATGAAGGGGTGGCAGTTGTCCACAATGAGAGGCGCCTTGTCATTTGATGCAATGAGCATGTTTAAGGGTAGTTATTATCAGACATATCCCCCCACATCGCCTGGTGGTTATGTCAGAGACATAGATTTAATATGTGCAGTTATCTTCAGGAATAACACCACATATTAACTACTGCCTGTATTAAACATAGCGCACAAATGTCCCTAGTCGATTGGGTCCACATGCCTGTAAACTTTATCGACCATAGGGTGGTCGTAGATGACCTGGTCGTAGTAAGACTTATGACCAAGAGGTGATCGTAATAAGACTTATGATCAATAGGCGGTCATAGAAGAACTTACGACCATATTGGGTGGTCATAGAAATGCTTATGACCACTAGGTGAGTGTGATCTCCCTCATTATTAATATTGAGGGGTACCTTTGGAGGTTGTATAAGAGACATTATTATCTATAATACTACAGATAAATAACTTAATTAATCGAGGATTATTAGATCCTCGTCATGCACGTACCATTTTCTTCCTCCTTCTACAAAACAGACTCAAGGGTCCTCGGCCATGGCCGTCGGACGGCCGAAGTTTGTTTGGGGGGGAGGGGGGTGGAGAGGGGGAATTCCAGCGCCGTCAGAGGGTAGGCCGAAGTCCGATGAAGCCCCCCTGGCTCCAATAGATTGTCTCTTAGAAATGGTCCACACGATAAATACAACAACATTTTTAATTTTTTCCACCATCGAACCTACATGTCAGTGTAACATCCCAGTTTTCGTGACTTTTTGTTATTTTCAAAATAAAAGGAATTAGTTGAATTTTATTGATTCGTTTAAAGCTTAATTTAAAATTTCATAAATTAAAACAATTTAAGGTGAATAAAGCAAAATTCAATTAAAATCAAAAACTGGTTTATTTGATTTTCTGGATTTCTCTTGGTTTCTTTTTCAAGATCTTTTGTTATTTCTTTTGAGTTCTGTTTGAATTATTTCTTTATCTGTTTTTCCAAAATTTCTTTTCTTCCTGGTAAAAATTTAATTTAAATTAATTATTTTAAAGTATGGATTTTAAATTGGAGTTCTTGCTAAATCAATCCAAATTCCAATTCTCATTTCTACTTCGAACCAATTTCCTTCTTCAAATCACAAATTGAATTCCAAAAATCAAATCAATTCTCGGCCAAATTTGAATTCACCTATCCTCAATTTCAAACCTTAGTCGAAATTCAAATTGAAGTTTAAATTTGAATTCTCTTTGTAATGCAAATCTCAAAATTTTCATTTCAATTTTTTTTCTTGGGACGAAACCCATTTTCTTTTCTTCCGCCCACTTTCATTTTCCTTTTTCTTCTTTCTTTCCTTTCTTTTTCCATTGTCTTGCTCTATTGTGTTCCTGCCGACCGCTACTGACTACGCCTGCGTGCACTTTCACTTTCCACTTACACTTTTACCAGACCGTGTGGTGCCGAGCCATACCAGAGACGGCCACGCTCGTGTCGTGCCATGAGCGCCCGAGCCACGCAACATCCCCGTGTAGCTCGCGTGCGTTTCGGCCGCGCCGTACGCATCATTACACCTCCACCATCATCGCACCATGAATTATTTGTTGCCATTTTACGCAATTCTGAAACCGAGCCATTGATGATGCCATTGATCATGCTCACATTCCCGTCGTTTGAATCCTTGCCCGAGCCTTTATATGGAAGCATCATCACTTCCTTCATCTCCTTCACACTCCCCTCTACTCTCAGAGTCACCAGAGCACCGACCGCCACCTAGCTTCGTACTCCCGTCACTCCGGTGAGAATCTTGAAGTCCTAACCGCGTCACATCGTGTTACTGAGCTTCATGAACATTTCCCTTTAATCAATTTTGTTTTTCGTTGCAGTTCATCGCCGGATTTTGCTGTTTTATTCCTCCCGGCTGATTTACCTCCGTCGCTCGATCTCCTTCTCGGGTGAGCTCTGAGCCTTGCTTAGTGCATCACAACGTGTTCCTAGTGATTCTCCGCCCATCCCTCACCTCTATTCGACCGCACCATTGCTGTGGTGCACCACCGCCACCGCCACCGCCGCCTTCTTCCCCACCACCAGCGTCGTCACCCAGCCGCCTTGGCCACCCCTAGCCTTCTTGACTCTCCCGACTGCTTCCCCATGCCATCGTTGTGCCCGTGCGCACGCTGCTTTCCTCGCCACGCTGCTGCACCGTCGGTGTCGTGGTGCTCCGGCTGCGCCGCCTTCACCCGTAGGGCCCTCACTCCGCTGGGGTTCTATTTTCCCCACCGTCCGGCCCTCCCGCGCCGACGCTCACTTGCGCTGCCGCATGCCCTGCTCTGTTTTTCTTTCCCCTGATCTTTCTTCTTTCCTCTCTATGACAGCATGGCCCCACTTGTCATCCTCTTTAATTCTCGCTCTCACTTTGTCTCTCTCACTAGCATGTTGGCCCCAATTGTCAGCTAGTTGTTTTAATCTGTTAATTCTAAAAAGGAATATTCCCTCCTTCTCAATTTCTAGGAATTTACAATTCCGATAAACATCCTGATGCTCGTTCTCCTTTATACGACCTCCGATCAGTCTAAATTCATCTAATTTCATTATCTCTCTATCAGTACCTAGTTTATTGTAACACCCTGGCTATTCGGAAGCCAAGATATCACCTAAATGATCTATCATACAACCATAAAGCGGAAGAATTTGAACACTATCTCATCTAATGACATAAAGAGATCAACATTCAGTAAAACCATGGCATGAAAATAGTATGAATCTAAGCAATTTATATCGAAGGAATAATCAAAGAACACAAGTACTACTAAATCAACCAAAACATAGCACTAGGTATCAATCACCATCTAAATTTATTTATTACAGTTCATCAATAACGAATGAAAGATAGAACTAATTTGTAATCTTGAATTTGAATAGGGTGAAGTGAATGAGTAGTCTTGTGTCTACTCCTCCCAATCGAGCCAACATCAATGATCACCTAAAATAAATAAACAACGCAAGAATGAGTCAGAGACTCGATAAATACAGATGAATAAATGGAACATACTACAAACATGATCATGACAACAACATTGAAGAATATGAATAAATCACGAATCGAATATTTGAATGAATGGAATGAATAGATTGAATGAAATGAAGGGACCACACACATGCATATACGGTATAGCTAGTGACACACCCGTCGGTGTTCACCTAAGCACGTATTTAACAAAATACGGGGATCCAAGCCCGTATGAAGAACGTTTCATCTGATTTGTTCGAGTGCCCACATTGGAATGGTGGGTCTTACGTGCCCATCTTTGGATTTGATGGGTCTTTTTAATCCACTCCCGTGGATGAAACATGAATAATGGATGCATGGAATGGAATATGAATATTGAAAGACCACATCTGTAATCATGGAGATAACACATATGGACAGAACATGAACATTAACTATTCTCATGGATCACAGAAAACACAATAAGAACATCAAGCATACATCATTTTCTAATCATAAAAACATCAAAGAACTTGCCTTCCGCGATGCGACGCGTTAGTAGGCAATGACAGTACTCCTAAACCTGAAGCCTCTCCGCCTACATAATATATACTCAAAATAAGAATAACATGGTACAAGACACTACCATTAACATTCTACAATACCCTCCCGAACACTTAAGAAATAGCCATAATCCCTAATCTGAAAATAGGCAACACAACCACGGAATCGAATCTGGACAGCATAACAAAAATAACCATAACTATTGACCTGAGACTCGAAACGAGGTGAGCGCAGTTCCTAAAGAAACTTAACGAACATATATACAACATTCTAGTTGGTGAGATAACCCAATTCGGCCAAAATAAAATGCTAACAAGCAGTTGAACTCAGAAGACAGATTCTGCCCAAACGAAACGAACAGTAGTAAAGAACATAGCATAACTTTTGATCTACAACTCCGATTAGGGCGTTCTTTGATATTCTGGAAAGGTTATGAAATTTTATAAAACAATATAGTTGGGTGGAAACCCTGAATTTGCCTCTAACATGAACATAAATTAAAAGATAAATTAACAGATCAATCTCGTCAGAATTCTGGGCAGCAAGATTGAAACTATCATAACTTTTGATCCGTATGTTGCAATTAGGTGTTCTTGCCGGCCACAGAAATCTAAAAACATTATCTAAAAATCGCTAGGAGATGGACATCTCGAATTCTATCTCTAAGAACCCAAAATCGACCACGCAATGTACTGGACAGAATTGAACGTCTACCGGCAGCAAAACGATCCAACCCAATTAATCGAAATCACCTCTAATCATCAACAAATAGAGGGAAAAACACTTCGTTACCCTTGTAGATCCACAGGAAGTTGATGATCAAGCCTCGAAGAAGATGATCCCTTCTCTTCTCCTCCTTTCTCCCCTTTTCTTCTTCCTCCGATGGCCGTGACAAGGAGCGACAAAGGCGACATGGAGGGCATGGCGTGAGGAGGGAGGATTTGCTACAGATGGCGGCGTGCTACAGTAAAAGTGCCTAGGGTTTGGTTGCCCTTCTTAAACCAACTTCCCACTTGGGCCAAACAACGTGGGCCGAAAGCCCAAGATTATTTCTCCTCTAAAAATCTGATTTCTCTTTTTAATTCCTGTTAAATATCTTTCTCATTTCAGTTAATTCTCAAATGTTAAACAGAATATTATATAATCGCTGTTGGATACTTTCTTTGTTAGGAGAAATTCGAAATTGAATAAATTCCCTGTCCCGAATAATATTCTCTCTATTTGATATTCGGGGTATTACATTTATAATTTTTGGATTTTATTTGGATTTATTGTTATTTATTGGTCTCGTTTTGTGCGTATAGATTTTCGGTGTTGTCGAGACCAGCTTGGATAAGTCTACATGAGTATCTCTATTCCTCGGCGAAGCCAAGTGGTAGACCTTTGATCTTGTTATACCCATTATGCAAAATTATATTGTTTTTATGTCAACATGCATGATAATTTTATGTTTATTTGTTTCCAGGAGTAGCTAATTACCTAATTGACATTATGCCACCTTAAAAATTTGTGAATGCCATGTATCCTTCGACACCAAAGGAAGGGATGATTTTAGTTGGACAGAATTGAACGTCTACCGGCAGCAAAACGATCCAACCCAATTAATCGAAATCACCTCTAATCATCAACAAATAGAGGGGAAAACACTTCGTTACCCTTGTAGATCCACAGAAGTCGATGATCAAGCCTCGAAGAAGATGATCCTTCTCTTCTCCTCCTTTCTCCCTTTTCTTCTTCCTCCAGATGGCGGCAAACAAGGAGCGACAAAGGGGCGACATGGAGGGCATGGCGGCAGGAGGGAGGATTTGCTACTGATGGCGGCGTGCTATAGTAGCCGCGTGCTCTGATAAAAAGTGCCTAGGGTTTGGTTGCCCCTTCTTAAACCAACTTCCCACTTGGGCCAAACAACGTGGGCGAAAGCCCAAGATTATTTCTCCTCTAAAATCTGATTTCTCTTTTTAATTCTGTTAAATATCTTTCTCATTTCATTAATTACGTAATGTTAAGCAGAATATTACATAATCATTGTTGGATACTTTCTTTGTTAGGAGAAATTGAAATTGAATAAATTCCTGTCTCGAATAATATTCTCTCTATTTGATATTCGGGGTATTACATTTATAATTTTTGGATTTTATTTGGATTTATTGTTATTTATTGGTCTCGTTTTGTGCGTATAGATTTTCGGTGTTGTTGAGACCAGCTTGGATAAGTCTACATGAGTATCTCTATTCCTCGGCGAAGCCAAGTAGTAGACCTTTGATCTTGTTATACCCATTATGCAAAATTATATTGTTTTTATGTCAACATGCATGATAATTTTATGTTTATTTGTTTCCAGGAGTAGCTAATTACCTAATTGACATTATGCCACCTTAAAAATTTGTGAATGCCATGTATCCTTCGACACCATAGGAAGGGATGATTTTAGTTGGACATAATTTTAATACCAACAGGGGTAGCGTAGTTATGCTTATCCATGCTTAGTTGTACATCGGGTTCTTTTTCACAAAATCAAATATTGAGAATTTGACTTAATGAAATATGGAATTGTGGTGCAATGCCACAGTTGTAAAATTTGTTGTGTCATTGCAGGGGATGCCATTAGGCCTGGTTGAACAAAAATGTTTTCCTACTCGAGCGAATGATTGTGTAGCAATGGTGGTGCAATTAGCACATTTTTGGATGAGGTTGTCTCACCTGAGTAATCACTAAGGACTTAATCTGGTGCGTCATTATGGGATGAACCTAGCTAATTAAGTAGCAATGTCTTAATTTTGGTCTTGCCATATGTGGTGTGGGTTCCGAGATAGACGGGTAGATTCACATGGTGCAAGAGGGGGCCCCGACTGTGGTGAAAAAACCTTTGGTGGTAAAACCTTAACGGGCAGAACTGGGTTAATCTAGAGTTTTTTAAAAGCCTTGTGATAATCACTTAGTCGCACACCTATGGAAGTGTGTCAAACGGACATTATAATTTGATTTGTCTCCTGTGGGTAAAGTTGTACAACATGTGCAGAGTGTAAAAACTATTCGAATAGCCGTGTCCCTGGTTATGGACAATGCTTAGAGATTTCACACAAAGTATAGAGTTTTTATAAAATGTTTACATGGTGGAATGGATAGGAAGTGAATGAGTAGTTCAGTGTTTGTTTCACAACAATTGTTTACTTTATGTTTATAATCTTTTCAATTATGCTTTTAAGTCTATTTATCGTATTATCTACCAATATTGATTTCTGTAGAAATAACCATACAGTTATTCCTTATTCAAGCCATACATGAAAACTAATTGCATAATGTTCCCTACAGTTTGCTGAGTACTTTATATACTAACGGCTTTATGCCTTCTTGATCAATTGCCTTGTTGATCAATTGCTAAGAAAGAACCCAAGGGCTAAACGTTATTTGTGGATGAGTTTTTTTGAGGACTTTGCGAACTAGGTTGCGCTTCTCACTCGATTGTCTGTGGGCATGACGGTTGGCCACCTCGAGTCTTTTTATTGCTGCTACAAGAGTTTTATTTGTCTCTGAAACCTTGGGTTGCAAGTTGTGTAAACTTGCACCTTGAGGTCCGCTTCTGTTATTATTTATTAAGTTTTTATTTTCTTCGTTGTTTCGTGGTTTGGTTGATATTTCATCTATGTTTTCATTGTGTGTACTAGCGTGATCCTAGACTAGTACAGAATATATAGAGAGTCCGGATTTACAAGTTCAGGTCCCGACAGCCAGTGTCTATTAAACTCTCTCTCTCTCTCTCTCCCTCTCCCTCTCCCACCTCTCCCTCCTCAGTCCAAACCAATCCGCCGAGGTTGCTGCCTATGAGCTTCTCCTACCCACGTCGCCGCCCTTCACCCATCTTCTCTAAATCGCCATGCCGACCTCCCCACCTCCTCTACTGCCTACATCCTCTTCCATCACCACCGCAACGTCCTCTCGGCGTGTTGTCTCCAGAGCCGCCTGCTGGCCGTCGCCTTCTCCCCACCCCACCCCCACCCCCACCACCGCCTACATCCTCCTCCATCTTTGTCACCACCACAACCTTCGATGAGCTTGTCGTCGTCGATCTGGCTAGATCCGGCTCACCAGCGTTTGGATCTATCCCGATCCAGCCAGATAAAGCGATCTTCGGTCGCTGTCGCCGAGCCGGTCGCCGCCGGATCTACCACCTGGCCGTCATTGTCTTCACCTCGCCGTGATTGCGCCGCCTCGTGGGCCTCGTAAATCGCTTGGGTGACAGACAGCTCCTCTCCAACAGAGCGCACAATCGTCTCTTTGTGGCATTGGCTTGTGCGCTGCAATCGTCGCATGAGGAAGCAACGGATTCTCTTCTCTCTCGTCCAGCTCAGATTTAGGGTGATGTAACAAGCTAACCGACAGCTGAGGTGTCACGGTTGGAGATGCCCTAATTGCTCAGGGATACAATTCTCGTTCCGAGTAATTAACAGAATTGTTTTCTCGTCGGGAAAAGAAAAAACCACACGCCATACACGCTTCCAATGCATTTTGACGTTACTAAGCCAACATCCCTAATTGGCTAGCGTTCTAACCTCCGAACGGCAACGCCCATACTGCTATTTTCCGAGAGATAAGCCCCTGCGATTTAATTAGCCGATGATGAGCTGCCGACCGACCTCTCGGTGGGCTTCAAATCGTCCCTTGGAACGCGCGAAAACCGCTCGCATAGCCGTGCTTTCGACCAAAAACCACCGGGACCATGGAGACCAACCTCGGTCAGCTTGCAGCCGTGCCGGCCGTGCCGCACAAGTGCACAAGTGCACAACACAGAACAACCCCCGTAGAGACAGAGGCGCGGTGCGTACTGCGTGCCCAAGCAATGCTACACGACGTACAAAACATTTCCTAGGATGCATTATTGAACTACCGTTGATTGTACACTGGCTGGCTGACAGGTGAGCCCACCTGATTTATAAGAATATATGCCGGAATTGCTACAGCACCACGGTGTTTTCGTGGTTATAACCTAATTTACAACTGCCCGATAAGAAAGGAAAAAACTGATACACCAAATTAGTTGGTACTCCGATACTCCATACTCCTCTACGGTTGCACGTATACACGCAGCAATTTTTATTATTTAACCATTTTTAATTAATAACCTCTGACTCAACTTATTTCGAAATTTGACCTTTTTAGCCACGCTATGACGATCGGCGCGATAATGTTGTTTGGCCATGCTATGACCAACAACATGGCAAAAAGAGTTAGTTTTAGAAATAAGTTACGCGAGGGGTCGTCAATAAGAATAAACTGCAGTGGCTGGTGGTATAGATCGGGAGTGAGTAGCTGAATGCGCCGAAGCTCGTACGGATCCCTTTTTACTACATGAATGTACTTTTCCCTACCATACTTATCAATTCCATTCCGGTACCGACCAGAATGGCCAGAACATGCCATGCCGATACCCAAACGGGCACACCATGGCCTCAATCCTGTACCGGCCTCAATACCCGTCAATACCGGCCATTCCGGTCATTCTGGTACCGGTCAAAAAAATCAAAATTGAAGTGGTCACTTCTTCAAATAAGCTCGGAAGGCCGAGTCCAATACTACTCCTTCGGTAAGTGAAATTATGCTAGACTATGGTAAAATGTATGAAATTATGAACTCATATTGTATTATTTAACTATTTACGACCTTTGTATTTATCAAGTAATTGAACTATGTATCATTTTTATTCTATGGTTATGTATTTGAAGTGAGATTCTAAATGAAATTATGTGTGTGTGTGTGTATATATATATATATGAAAATGTTATGGTACTCCTAGGAGTACGTACTCCCACTTCTTATATACCACTTAAATCGTATGATGATACTTCTTTATCTATTTGAGCATACTCAATAATGATTATAAGATACCCCAAAGTGAGTTCCATAAAATTTTCATTAAAGTTCACTTTTTATAGCAAAATTTGTGTATATACTTCTTTTATATATGAAAAATGGTATATAGCAATAAACAAAAGGCTCAAGCGAAAATTTTCAATCAAGTCGTATTGGAGTATCTTATTATTGGTATTTAAGTATACTGAAAAATGATTATATATATATATATATATATATATATATATATATATATATATATATATATATATATATATATATATATATATATATATATATATATATATATCCAGAACGGTGGACTGGTACTGGTGTATTCCATACTAAGAGACAAATCGGAATGATCTCGAAATAGAATTGATAACTATACTTTCTACATGTATGCTTGATGAATTGTGCGTCAACTTCTTCCCGAGCAGTAACGAGGTGAAGTTAAGCGAGGGCCGTTATGTATGGCACGGGCAGAGCTAGATTTAGGGGCATGCAGTATGCAACCCGTCTAGAATAATTGTGTTTAGTTGGCGCTTGCATCCACTGCCTGGTCTCGGCATAGCCGAAGGTGTAGGCATCCGACATGCGCGCGTCCAGCTCGCGCGGTGGTCTAGCCGCTAACCAGCCGGCGTGGGCATGAGAGCCGTATACGCTACTACAGAAAAGATCTTCACAGACGGTTTAAAAACGACATCATAAACGGTTTCGTGAGTCGTTTAAGTTTATAGGTCAGTGATGACATGAGGTTATCACTGACAGTTTTTGAACCGTTTGTGATGTATACTATCACAAACGACAGGTCATCACTGACGGTTTTCGAACCGTCTGTGATGTATACTATCACAGATGGTTATTAACTCAGAACTGTCTGTGATATTTGACTATCACAGACGGTTTATAGATGGAACCGTTCATGATATCTTATGCATCACAGACGGTTTGTTCTAAGGAATCGTTTGTGATATTCTTTTTGTATTGCTAAATCTATTTTTGTTTGTTGGCTAGCCTCAAGAAATGCTAGCATGCCCTCTGAAACAAGTAGAAACACAACAAGTACATATCTAATTCACATTCATTTCAGAAACAAGCACATCCAATTCACAATCATTTCAGAAACAAACGCATCCATTTCATAAATCAATTAACTCAAGTGAACTAAAATTAACCATTTATGAATAAATATATACACATGTTCCATAAAGTTCAATCCTATCCCAATCAAGTTTAATCTACATTGTGGAACTTCCCGTTTGGGCTTACGACCTCACGCATCAAGAAGGCCGCAAACTGTCTTCGAATGCATTCGAGCTGGGCCTATTCCAACGGAGTTTTAGCGATGGTTACAACTTGTCGCTAAGAAGATTAAAGTCGTGTATATATAAATTAGTAAGTATGAAATAATTGTTACAAGATTGGCAAATATGAGGATTTTTGGTCATCGGGGAACCAAGGAGTAGTTCCATGTTGTGGTAAACATAGTATCCACAGGTGTTGCCCGGTGGCTACTGGTGGCACTACAAAAATAGAATTGTTTAGTTCGAGAGGCATTACTACGAAGTGTTATATAAGATTAATGTGTCGGAGGTTCACTCCCTTTCATTTCTCTCCATTTGCATAGTACGTGATGAACGACATACGTGATTTTAAAAACTTAGCCTTAGCCATTGCAAACGAAGGAAAGACTACAATAGAGTTATCTATGGAGGAAATGTGTTTACCTGTCGATTCAGTTTTTGACAACTGTGAAGTTTTTATTAGACCTCTTTAGGGAATCAAGGTATCTTACCTGGTTCCATTTTGGTATAATTACAATTAGAATCCAGTGGTACCTACACAGGTATATCGCCATGATCATTAAACCTAAGTTCGTGTTGCTTATAAAGTACAAATCAACAAGTATAGCCACTAGTTCAGCACTTACCCTTGGTTGTAGGGCAAAAGTATGAAATCCTTCTCGCGGTGATCTAGCAAAAACGTCGCCATGTACACCTCGACGAAGGTTGCATTGGCGTTGATACATTGCTCAAAGACCAAGTGTAGGTCGAGGAAACCTACCGATAGTTTACTTGATGTTTGGTTTCTACGATCATGTATATATATATATATATATATATATATATGTACAAAAGCTAGAAGCTATATATGACATTTATCGGTATTACACGACCGTAGACTATGATTGTACACACTTAAAGTGTTCAACATCGCATGAGTGAGACGTCGAGGGAGTCGAGGTTGAAGAGTAAGAACAAGTCATCAAAGGTCACCGTGAAGACACAGTCTTGAAACTCGTGGTTAAAATGAATTTTCTTGAACTTGACGGTGACACCCAAGCACCGTTGTACACCTGTCTTTTTGGCTTGTTCTATGTACCATTCATGCAATCTCTGGGAAGCCAATCCAAAGGTTTTGATGTCCTCTTCCGGGACGACCAACGGCTCGCCATGTACGAATTTCAGACCCAGCGGCAGAAGGATATCATCGGTCGCTTCGATCGCCCTTCGCCTCGCTTTTAGAGATCGACCGGGCACGAGGTGTAGATGCATCTGATGTACCCAGTCCTTGCCACATCAGTACAGGTAACTCTGGTGCAGGTAGCTCCGATGCAGATACTTCCCATGAAGTTGACACCGGTGCAGGTAGCTCCGGTGCAGATACTTCCCGTGAAGTTGACACCGATGCAGGTAGCTCCAGGCAGATGTCTCTCTTGGGCTACTGGATGAATGCTCCAATGGCTTGCCCTAAAGTCATGACCTCGTCATTTGGGGGCATCTCCAGCTAGATGACCTCGAAATTGGTATAAACACCGTTCACATTCACTTTTGTGAAAACCCGGTGCTATATTTACACCATGCAGCAAGGCCCTAACACTGGATGGATACGCCTGGCCCCAAGCAGCATCTAGGGCAATGGAGGCACATCTCACATGGAGCTTGCACTTCGTGGCCACCTACATAACGATACAAAATTAGCTACTCCAACAGGCCTATCAATGGATCGAGCATTCCAGGGATAATAATTATTACCAGGATGTTATCAACAGGAAATCTGTTATCGATTTTTAAGTTATGGTTGGACGCGCAGCTACTCGGACATTTGGGGGGGCTAGCACAAGATGGCGGGGAATTCCAACTGATTTGTGAGGGATGCACGAATCTCCTCTCGTGCGACATTTTGCATCTCTTCTCTGAGGGATGCACGAATCTCCTCTCGTAGCTGTGCTTCGCGCTCGGCTTTGGCTCTCTTCCTACTCCGGTATGCCCCAGAGTCCGCTACGTACGGGGCACAATCACCAGCGTGCACTTTTCTTAACATGCGCCCTTCACAGATTTCAATAGTAAGTTCTTAGATTCAGCAAGCACTGCTTCGCTATTACAGTTTCAAATTTTGTGTTTAGGTTTGTCATGAATCAATGTATATTTACGCTATTATAATTGCCTCATGAGGTTTTCCTGTGCTGGACATGAGCAGAGGCTCATTTGGTTCCCTTAGTTCCTGTAACCTCACCTGCCTCACAATGTGTTCGACTCCATTGTTTTATCCCTTTTAACCTTGCAGAAATTCAATTAGGCATTTCCCTTAATTTCCAATGAATCATATAGCTTATAGAGTATGTATGGATGATCCCTAGCCTTAGATGCAGAATGATTTTTGCGTTAGTCTCGATAGGTAACCAGGGCCAGTGATGTTAAATTAATAGCTTGCTATTTTTTCTCCCATGAATGTAGCCAACACACTGTATGTTGCATGTGGCTAAATATGTTCACTTAGTTTTCTTTTAGAGCTGCATGTGGCTAAATCTATTCATTTGACTTTCTTTTGCATCTATGATGATCCATGATACTGGCCCTCTACAGGAAAGGTAAGAATCTGAACTCTAAGGTAATTTTAGTAGCCCAAACATGATTATCTTATTGCTTAGAATCGCCGTTAGATTGTCTTTTGTATATATTGCTTAAATACGCCGCTAGATTGTCTTTTGTATATAGATTGTCAGGTCATATTCTTATAGAAACTTTCTTTTTGACGATGAGGATGTCTCTTGTGTATTGGTGTGCATCCTGCTTGCTTAATCTTGCCTGCATTTTTAAATTGCTTGAGCAAAAAAAGGTTATGCGTGATACAATTATAGCTTAGAGTGATTTCTATATTTGTTCTTCTCATTTTGTTATATATCTTTAGATTATCTTACTATATATATGTTTTCATTTAGAGGGGCAGTGAAATGGTCTAAGAAGCTAGTTCAGAGCGTTACCTTCAGATATGGGAAATATTGGGTCGTATGGGGCACAATCACCAGTGTGCTCTTTGCTTAACATGCGCCCTTCGTAGATTTCAATAGTAAGTTCTTAGATTCAACAAGCACTGCTTTGCTATTACAGTTTCTAATTTTGTGCTTAGGTTTGTTATGAATCAATATATATTTACGCTATTATAATTGCCTCATGAGGTTTTCCTGTGCTAAACATTTATAGAATTATTGATTGTTTGCATATAGGTTTTTACCGCCTGCACCTTTTACCATCAGTTACTTGCCATTTTGTTCTTGGTATGGTTTTGTCGTTCGCGTTGCCTCACATTCATGTTTAAAACGAGTATATCAACCAGAGCTACCAAACCTCATTTTTGCCTTATGTCTATTTCTATATTGTTTCATTCATGCAGATCAACGCTTCACAACTTACGTATCATGTTCTATCCATAAGAAATTGTTCAGATCAGTTCCATGCAATGAATACCGTTTAGGTTGGTTACATAGTCCCTTCCTCATAAGGGCTATTAACTCGCTGTACATTTGTCACCTACATACCATGCTTATTACCTATATTTGATTATTGTTTCCTATAAGCCTACGTATCTCCTTGCTGCTCTACCGTTAGCCGCCTCCTATTAGTTTCGTTAGGATTCATCCGTGTTTTCATCAGCAGCCAGACCCTTCGACACCCTTTTTAGGTATGTATTCTTCTTAGCTCTCTCTTACATATCTATTTATGTCTATATGTTATGTATGTTCTATTAATGCCATTCTATGTTTGCCCCGTTTGATCTATCTTTCTTGGTTGTAAAAACGCACTGTCAAGCACTTGCAATAAAATATATGTAAAATATATATATGTTCTTTTATATCGCTGCTGCTATTACCTTACCATTAGGTCTCAGTTACTCCTCAATGTTGTCTACTACACTCATCAAGGTAATTAACTCTTTCTGATTTTAGAAATCCTGCCTATGCGTATTCTGCGTTGCTAATCCACCATAATTAACTTCCCTTCTTAGGACCTTTACTACTTTTTAGATTT
The DNA here is from genome assembly GCA_036346405.1 of Phyllostachys edulis. Lineage (NCBI taxonomy): Eukaryota > Viridiplantae > Streptophyta > Magnoliopsida > Poales > Poaceae > Phyllostachys > Phyllostachys edulis. Next base: position 20,491,600 of record CM070566.1, read on the forward strand.
CAGAATCAGCTCCAAACTTTTTAGCTAGAAAAAAAAAATCTAGGTCAGTGTTCTTTTTTTAGCTACTAACTAATCTTAGGACCTTTACTATTGGATATTTATAAGATTGACGATGGTCACCCCCAGACAACACCAGTTTCAATAGTTAAACAATCAACATCAAATGCCACTTCTTTCGTGTATTATACTTTACCACAATCCGTTCCGGTTTACCATGGAGATTATCATATTCTAACCAACATACTTTTACACCTACAAAAACTAATTCATTTCAAATTTCTTTGCGATGGAAAAGACAATCCTTCATCACAATCTATTCGAAAAAAACCTCTCTACTGATTACGAAGCTATAGCCAGCCACATAGCTACCGAGCTATGTATTAAAAAAAAGGAAACAAGATTTCCAGACCATATTAACTAAACAACACCATTCCTCATATTTCATACTAATATATGTTGTTCATAAAAGTTTCCACATACACAGACATCTAACTCTTAACATCTACATACATTTACTTATTGCATCCTTATAGTGTAAAAAAACTATTTTATAGTACATCTATTCATTAAACATAGCTAGATACAACTATCCAAAAATTCCACTACCATCTAGCTTACAAATTATACATATATTAACATAGAAAGCTTCTAACCAAGACTGCGTACATACTATTACTTATACATATACTTGCTATACATTCGTTAACATACAGAGTTTTCAACTATTTACCTACGCTCAACTACCATTCCGTTTTTAGCTTTTTACAAATACCTATTATATCTCTTCTATTTACAGCTACATCCCCACAAAAAAACAGGATGCAAAATCTATATCATCACCGGACAGAGCTCCAGCTTCTTTTCCAGCTAAAAGGTTTGTTAATAGCATCTCAATCACATACTAATAGAGATCTCAAATAACATCTTAGATTATATATAACATTCCATAGATTTAACTCTTCATTTCCTACACCATCATACTCAAACATTAGGACTAGCTGCTCAATCGCACATTAGCAGACGTCTCCCACAACACTTTAGATTATGCGTAACATTTCATAGATTTGACTCTTGATTTCCTACATCATAATACTTGAGCATGTTTACCTGCATAGATCTGCGTCGCCGTCTACCCACACTGGAACCGAACCACCTACAAAGAAAACTCGCTCAGCTACAAAAAAAAATGTTGAATGATGGCCGTGTTCTACTTACCAACACAACCTTAGGTATACTTCTAGACCATTTGCAGATGAAAAAAAAAATCACTTCTAACTCACTGCTACTTTATACAGGCTTTACATAAAACTTTTGAAGTCACCGCAGCAGTCACTACTTCCCAGCAACAACTATGTGCTTTTGTCCACCAGTTTAAACATTACTCTATCAATATTGTACACTATACCACCCATCTAATCTAAATTGCTACTCTTGCAAGCCGTCTTTTGTAAACGTTTACAGCTCACCTAAGTCCATGAGTGACTACAGTTTATATATACAAATGCTTTCGCCACTTCCTTACTCTGTTTTGTAAATGTTTATAACTCACCTAAGTTCATGAGTGACTACAGTTTGTATATACAAATGCTTTCGCCACTTCCTTACTCTTCATGTTGATGCTACAAATGACAATCATTTTGTTACTTCACGAGCTGCTACACTTAACTTCATAACTACGTTACAGATTATGTGATCTATCTTAAGTGACTCAATTTTCGCTCATACTCTTAAATAAACTCCCAATCCATTAACATCCACGTCATATGGCGCGGGTTATCTTCTAGTGTACTTGACTCTTCAACGACATACAGCATGACCATACACTTTCCAACCAAACCAAATCGAGAAGTCCGGATGTACTATATCTCCCTGGGATGGTAAATTTCCATCTCGACCGGTCAGATTCCAACATGCACATCCAGCTCTCCCGGCCGGTCTTTTTCCATGGCTTCATGCCACACTCGGTCAGAAACACAATGTTGCTGCCAATTAGCAGAGCTACGTACGGTGCGCACGCAATTAATGGGCAATTGCATGGCAGCTCAATGCATGAAATTGTGCCTGTGACCACGGTGACGAGCTAGATAGGTGGTTAAGCGAGGACCGTGCGTATGTATGAGCAACTGTTGTGTCTTGCACAGGGAGAACTATATGGTTTCGTAAATTTTATCGAACCCCATCGACAGAACCAGTAATACCGCCGGTTATAAGATATTTTGGCAAAATTTCAGATGAAACTTTTTAATTGAAATTTGATTTTTTTAGATGTAAAGATGAACTTTATCTAAATTTTGAATTGAAATTTGAATTTGGATGAAAATGAGATAAATCCATTTTTTTTTGCTTCGTATAAAATTTTATCGGACTCATCGATAACACCGGTAACTATCAATTACTGACGAAATTTTGCTAATAAAGTTTTCCATGTCTTGCATGCGTTACCTAGTTTTCGGCTGACATATGTATCCTCCGTGTGAACTGACAGCGCAAAAAACCGTATTACGCTAAGATTCTAGCTGCACGCATACATGACAAAACTGATATATACTTTTTTTTGTGGCTATGAAAGGGAGTTGGAACTTGGAAGAGCTCATGAAGACATTGCAAACGCCATCCATGCAGTCTGCTCATACATACTCTGCCTTTAGCTTATGCCTTTACATTGTACATTATGTTCCTGCCCTAGGAGTAGCTTGTAGTCAACAGATTCAATCCATCAACCCCTGTAATTTGCCTACGAGTTATAAAGCGTTTAATTTTGATCAACGTTTCGTTCGATCCTATCTTTTACCTTTGTCGGTTTGCTAGAAATCGGCTGGCACGCCAAGCAACCCTAGCCGCGTCAAGTGTGCACCCTCCATAGGGACACGATGTTGTCTACCGGATTTTGAACGCAACACATCTCTCGAAAATAAAAGATCACGTCTAGAATTAATGCAGAAGTTTTAGAGCATCTATAATAATCCATACCACTTGTTACTAAGAAATGAATACATCAGCATTTAGTTGATGTAGATGAGAGATGATGATGAGAGAAGAGATAAGCTTATTTCTAGATGAAGAAACAAGTAAGTTGTTAATACCAAGACGTAAGAAACAATAAAATAGCTATTGGAGACTTATTTGTTACCTAAAAAATTATTTTGTGGGTAGCAATTAAAGTCTTAATTAGAGATAAGCCCAAGAAACAATCCATTGGAAGAATTGTTTCTTTTTATTAGATTGAGTACTCTCCCTCCTCTTAGTAACAAGCTAAGAAACAAACTATTATAGATATTCATATAATTTACTTCCTTTGTTCCACAATACTATTTGTCTATATTCTTAGGAAACGTCGTTAGTGCAGTATTTCTGCTGTCTACCCCTACTTTAATATTGTAAAATAGTTTGAGCAGTTGTATGTGTTATAATAGAGGTACGTATGATGATTGCGCATTAATTTATTTCTTAGACTTTGCTTCATTTCTCTGTGCGCACGGTGTGTGGATGGGGTATATGGGAATTATGCTAGTTCTGTGAAGTTTTAGTGAAATTCCTAATTTCTAAGTAGGCCAAAGAGAGCACGTCTATGCATATAGAATAATACTTGTCCCCATCATCCGATTTGTTGCAACTTTTCCCAATCGGTCCCTTTCGAATCGGTTCCTTTCTGTGCATTCGTCTTCGGAATCGGTTGCTTTATGTATGGATCATCACCACCTTATCTCATCATCTCATCTCGAAATCGCATCCAAATGATGGCGATAATTAACTTTTTTTTAGCTCAGTCTTTTTTTCTCGAAAGTATAGGCCCTCCGTGGAGCATATGGAGGGTGAAGCAGAATCGTAGATGTACGACTCTACTCATCAAAATTAAAATCATGTTGCTCATCTTTATGCACATATGACTACGCTTTGATATGTATTTTTTATGAAACCACGGATTTGTGAGATGTGCATGTATAATGTGTCTGCGTCTTCCGTAAAAAAATGACAGAAACTAGCATACGTGACAAAGTACATTCCGCACTGTCGCTAAGGAGCGGAGCCTTTTACATATATTCCAATTTATTCACATCTACCTGACGACATCACAAAAAAAAATTTCACTGGTACGCATAGTCGTAACTCTCGCTTCCCCGCGGACCACAGCGTACAATGCCGAATTTTTTTTCATTTTGACCCCCTGACGTCACGCAATTACAAAAATAATCTCCGTACTAATTTTTTTGCAAATCTAGACCCCCCCCTCCACCACCTTCCGTGGTCGGGGAGTGGGGAAGGTCGCTTCCGCGCTCCCCGAGCGCGGAAAGGCACCAGAGGTGGCCTAGGTCACTTGCCGCGGTGCGTGAGCGCGGGAGGAGGCGAAGTTTCCGCGGTGGCCGAGCGCGGAAACACCCGATTCCGCGGTCCCCGTCCATTTCCGCGGAGATTCGTGTTGAGTACCCACGTTCCGCAGTCGGGGAGCGCGGAAGGTGAGGGAGGAGGTCTAGATTTGCAAATAAAACGGGATGAGAGTTATTTTTGCAATTGATTTTAATCAGAGGGCCAAAATGGCATTCAATTCACATATGCCACGACATGTGGGCCCCACACGAGCCCATGACCCAACAGTCTCGAGACATTGATGCATTGCACAGGCAGTGGTGGACTCGATCAACGAGGTCATTCATGGCTTCCACCCCAGGCGCCGGCGCAGCCCCTCACCTGCTGCTACCTGTCCTCCTTCTCTTCTGTTGCTGCCATTGGTCTCCTCTGACCTAGATGTTGGCCTCTGTCTCTCTGTCTCGCCCTTCTTTCCCGTCTCTAGTGATAGCCACCGGATCCGCCCACCGTGCTCCTCTAAGCCTGTAGTCGGCGGCACCACCGCCATCTAATCTAGCAAACCCCCATCGTAACTCGTTGCCGCTGCCGTCGGAGAAGACAAACTCACCGACCAGAGCACAAATCTTCAAGCCACATCAGGAATAATCTATATGGGTTTGTTTGGAAAATCCATTCTTGACCGGGATCTATATAGATGGATCAGGAATTTAGACTAAAATTTCGATCCATTCACATAAGCAGAGATTTTGATCTAACCAAACAAGGCATATATTGACTAGCTTGTAACATATTGTACGAATAAGGAGATTATGAACGTGGCGGATCTAGGATTAGATCATGTCTCGCGCTAAATTCTAATAGGCTAACATCTTAAAACTAATGCTAATTTCTACCCACAGCAAAACATAACAAAAAATAAGCCACAAATACTTCATTGATATGAAACTTTATCAAAAATGTTTCAACATAAAATATAATAAGAAAAACATGACAAAACATAAATAATATAGCATCTTAGAGATACAAATTGAGTACCTAAATAACGAAGATTTCATCTCTAACCTAGCCCACCATTTCTTCGTAAATAGTTGGACAAGTACCGAACCTACAAAGACAACATAAAAAAAATCAAAAAGAGGTATGATTAAATACAAAGAACATGAAATTTAGATTTGTAAGAACCGAACTTACTACTAGCGCGAGATAGTTGTTTTTACGTGACCTCATTCCTTGAAAATGCTCCAAAATCTTATCATCTTTAGTGCTTGTAAATATGTCCCGCTCAATATAGCATACCATGCTATCATTCATCCATTCATCTTATTCCGTAAATTAGTTTTAATAATGCTCATAGCTGAGAAGGCTCTTTCTACAGTTACCGTTGCCACTGGCAAAATCAAAGCCAATTCAATGAGACGATATACCAATGGGAAAACTATGTGTCTGTTGGTTTGAACCATCTTAACAACAAGATTTCCAAGAATCAATACAATTTACAAAATCTATATCATCTTTCACATCAGCAATAAATGTGCTTAGTTGGTCTCTAAGGACTACACGGTCATATTGGGAGAAGTCAGCAGCATACATCCTAACAAGTTCAATTAATCTGTCTTCATCAAAGTTGGCAAAAGAATTCTTTGGATCAAGACAAGCAATGCACCTTAATAACTGAGTAGATCTTTTAGCAAAGCGATTATTCAACTCAACAATAATTTGGTCATGCATCACAATAAATATTTCATAATGGAAATGACCATAGTAAGTTACCATCTGGCTGCCACGACCCCTTGAACGACCTCTAACCGGTATTTTATCAGACATATTTGGCACCAAGATATTATGCTGGAGACAAAAAGGCATTCAACTCTTCGAAAAGCTCATCCCAACCACAATTTCTTATTATCTCAATCGTCTTCAACGTGGTTCCAATCAACCCTACAACACGAACAATGTTTTGATCTTTCTTTTGCAAACATTGTGAAAGATCAGTAGTCTTGCGTAGAATTCTGATCATAAGATGCATGATGAATACAAATTCAAAGCTTTCCATTTTTTTCCAACAATCCCGAAGCTGTGGTTTTCTGTGTTGCATTAGTGGCATCATCACTCAAGTTTTCTAATACCTCTAGAACCAAATCCCACATGAGAAGAAAATGACACAAAGTTTTATGATGTGAGCCCCAACGAGTATCGCCCGGCCTTGCAAGGTTAGTTTGTTGATTTTTCCCTTTTCCTGGGAAAATTTCACCGGTCTCTAATTTGTTCACAATTTTATCATGGTGATCTTGGGCCAATTGATCTCTTCTGTTACAAGAAGCATTAACCGTGTTGACAATCATGGTCATGTAGTTAAAGAAATCCAAGATAGAAGAACAACACTTGGCAACAGAACCAACAACTAATTGCAACTGATGAGCAAAGCAATGGACATAAAAAGCATATGGATTTTCATCTAATACGTGTCTTTGCAACCCATGAAATTGTCCTATCATATTTGATGCTCCATCATATCCTTGTCCCCGCAATCTAGACATACATAGATCATGTTGTGGCTACTAACCTCAAAACCACAGCCATTTACTCTTTGATGGATGCATCTCGGGCCTTATCAACAAGTACGGTGAACTATCTATCCCTAATATCATCAATAATGGCTTTGGTGGTCTCTTCTGCACAAGCTTTGCACAACTGCTTTTGTATATAGTGTGAAGTCATTAAATGATTCTAAGGAACATTATCAAGCAATTTTGCAGCATTTTCATCTTTCTCTTTATACCATTTAAGCATTTCTAAGAAGTTCCCCCTATTGCTTGAGTTAGATGACTCATTATGTCCACGAAAAGCCAGAGCTTGCAATAGAAGAAATTTTGCAATGCCTAGCATAATAGTAAGACACGCTCTATATTCTTCCTCATCCTTCTTGGTGGCAGCAGTCAGCACATAATCCTCACCTTGCCTCTGATTTTTAAAACCTCATAATGTCTTCTTGCTTTAATGTGAGCACTATTAACTTTACCAATATGATCATCAAAAGATTGAACTCCATTCTTCCAATAACTAAACCCTACCTTCGTGAAGGCATCAACACCAAAGTTTATAGCTCTTTGCTGCTTAAAGAGATATTCCAACCAATCATATCTTTTGAACAATGACCCCTGAAATCTCCTCATCTGACCTCCCCGATCTTTCCGTGGGAATTTATGTCCACTATTGTGTTCCCAATTGCAAATACTCCCTTCTAGCAGCGTCCCTAATTTTAACATCCAACTCCTCAATTGGTTTTCGAAGCCCAGGATCGACAACTACATCATCTAGACTAAGTTCAATATGAGGATTGTTTTGCTCATTATGGCTAGCTCGAGTTCCAACTGTTTCTGGAAGCGATTGGTTGGACTATTGTGTTTGTATTGAAAAATAAGATGACAATGCCTTGCTCCTCTTCATTTTGTATCTGTAATTCCTAAATAAGCAATACACTTATTAACAATATGCAGCAACAAGTTAATTTTGCACCAAGGAAGTAAGGAACCAAAGCAAAGATAAGTCGAGCAACTCTTGAACTACAAGTCTACAACCATACGGTCTATTACTCCATTATCTGCACACGGCACAGTACACAATGCCCTTGAGTCCTGAACAGAAGAACTACAAGTCTACACTCCATAAGACTACAACCGATCAAGTAATCAACCATAGTCCATATGACCTGACCATATCCAACATTGATTCATTGAACATCTTGATATAGACAAATCACATTTATTTAGACATCACATAACACCAGTCATCACCATTCACCAGATATCATGTAACGTCCCGTTTGTCTAGAGTTTTGAAAAGCTTTTAAAATAAAAATAACCATTTGGTTTTGTTGAATTGCACAAGCTTAACTTGAAGATTTTGGAATTTGGAGGTTTAACTTGAACTAATCAAACTCAAATTAATCCTTTTGGTCGATTTGGAGTTATTGTTGTTCTTTGGCTTTTAGTCCCTTTTCTCTGTTGCCTTGTGTGTCCTTCGGGCTAGCTTCTCTTCCTCTAGACTTTCCTCTTGCTGGACATTCCCCTATGTCCAGATCCTCCTTTAGTTGGACATCTCCTGATGTCTAGATCCCTCTCTGACCAGACCTCCCTTCATTTGGACCTCTTTGTAGGATCAAACCTCCTTTGCTCGCTAGGCCTTTCTTTGTATCTTTTGTTTGGACTTCCTTTAATTCAGACCTCCTCTTTGTTGGTTTGAATCTCTTTGTGTTTAGACCTCCCCTTTGGTCTAAACTTTCATCTCTGTCTAGATCTCCTTCGATCTAGACCTCTTTCTCTGTTTAGACCTCCCTGTGGACCTCTCAGCGTTCATTTGAACTCCTTGAGTTCATTCGAACGTCCCAGAGTTCCTTTGGACCTCCCCGTGCCCATATAGACCTCCTCGTCTCCATATGGAACCCTCCTTTTGAACTCCCCCTTGTGCCCAATCAGACCTCCCAGTGTTCAGTCGGACCTCCTCCGGTCCATTCGAACCCCTTTGGGTTCATTTGGATCTCTTTGAGCTCATTTGAACCTCCTCAGGTTCATTTGGGGTCCCCTCGTGTTCATTTGAACGTCCTCTAGTTCATTTGAACCTTCTCGGGCTCAAATAGACCTCACTATGTCCCTTTGGACCTCCCACTTTGTTTATTTTGTTTGCCCTCATGTCCGCTCGGACCTCCCGCTTGCTCCAGATCCTATCGCGGTTGTACCGCCCTTTTAGCGTAGTTGTATCGCCCCTCTATCGCGGCGGTACCACTCTCCTATCTCGGTTGCACCATTCCCCTATCGTTTGTGAACCGTTCGATCTGTGTTGGACGGCTTGATCTTGTTAGCACGTTCGGTCGGTCCGAACGTCCCATCCTTTTTGTACCGTTCAATCTGTGTTGGACGGCTTGGTCGCGTTGCCACCTCCGCTCGGTCTGAACGGCCCAATTAATTGGCCCCGTTCGATCGAGATCTGGCGGCTCTAGCCTTCCCCATGCTTTTCCTCGCTATCGCTCCACCTCCCATTGAGGCCACGACCTCCTCTTTTTTGTCCTTTAGCCGCGACCTCCCCTTGAGGCAACGACCTCCTCTCTTTTGTCCTTTAGCCGCGACCTCCCCTTGAGGTCGCGACCTCCTCTCCTTCGTCCTTTAGCCGTGACCTCCCCTTTAGAGATCTTAACTGTCAGGACCTCCCCTTGTAGATCTTAACCGTCAAGACCCCTTTTGATCCATCTTGACCGTTAAGACCTCCTTTGATTCATCTTGATCGTTGAAAATCTTTTGGTCTTCAGGACCTCTTAGTTCGTTCGAACTTTCCCCTGGTCTTTTGAAAAGACCACCTCTTTTGGTCTTTTTGCAATGACCACCTCCTCGGGGTCTTTTTGAAAAGACAACTCTCCTGGTCTTTTTGCACAAACCACCCCCTTGGGCTGTGACCTCCCTCTGAGGCCACGACTTCCTCCTTTGTTGTTTTGCCGCGACCTCCTCCCTGTGGTCTTTTTGTAAAGACCACCTTTGCAGTCAGGACCACTTCGTGGTCATGACCTCTGGTCTTTTCGCAAAGACCACCATTGCGGGAATGATCTCCTCAGGACCTCCTTGTCCTCAGGACCTCTTTGCCTTTGGGACCCTTGGTTTTTCTGCAAAGACCACCTTTGCGGTTGAGACCACCCTTGATGGTCATGACCTCCTTCCCTGGTCACGACCTCCCCTTTGGTCGCGATCACCCCCCTTTGACTGAACTGTTTCCCTAGTTTGACTGGCTCCGTATGTCAGTCCTGCTCACTTATATTTCTCCACCACATAAGTCCCTTGTGCGTTTAATGTCGGTTGAGTCACATTAAATGCGGTCACTTGCATGGCACCTTAATCTCCCTCCTTGTTCCCTTCTTTTCCAGCACATCCTGTTCTGGCTGTCCTCCACCAGATCGGTCGTGACACTTGCCCTGACTCCTACCTACCTTTGACCCGTATGTCTCTGAGTCTCTCTGTGGCTCTCTCTTTCTCTCTCTTTCATCTCCGGCTATAAAAATAGCCTGAGGGAGCCTTCTTTCATTATTCCTAATCTTTTGGCCTAAGTTTTCTTCATGCTTGAAGCTTCACCAAGAAGAGCCCGAGGAAGCCATGGGAGCTACCCTCATCGCCAAGAAGGATCTTTTGGAGCCTATGTCACCGGCTTGCTACCTCAAGAGTTCGCCGGAGCGCCGTGCCAACCTCGACCACCGCAGCTGTCCCTCTGATCTTTTCTCTTTTTTCCGTCTCTTTCTTGGTTTTGGTGAGTTTCCTTGTGCCTAATCTTTTCTAGTCCATACGACCACTTTGTGTGATCGTATTCTTCTCACGACTACGTTATGTGGTCGTGTTCTTTTTACAACCACGTGGAATAGTCGTGTCTTCCTCAGGACCTCCCCCTCGGGATCCCCTCAGGATCTCCTTTTGCAAAGACCACCTTCATGGTCTTTGTCGGCTCTTTTGAAAAGGCCACCCTGGTGGTCCTTGCTGGTCTTTTTGCAAAGACCACCCTCCCGCTCATGGCCGCCTCCTGGTCTTTTTTGCAAAAACCACCCTCTCGGCCATGATCGCCTCTCAGCCATGTCTTGGTCTTTTCGGATAGACCACCCTCTTTCAGGTTGGACCTCCCCTCTCGCTGAGACCTCTTGCTTTTCTAGTTTTTGGTTGAGATTTGCTTAAATTCTTTTGAGTCTTTTAAGTTCTTTTGTCGAGAGTTGTCTTGTTTATTTGGTTTTTTTGCGAACGTGTAGATCCCGGTTGTTGCTGAGGAGTTCGTGGATCAAGCCACCTCAACCGAAGCTTTGCTCAGCAACAGAGGCAAGTCGTGTACCTTGATCATCTTGATCCCATTTTGCAAAAGTATTTTGATTTGTTAAACTTGCATGGCTATTTTTATAGAAAAGTTTGGGTAGTAGCTATTCTCCTACTTGACATTATGCCTCCTTGATAATTGTACTCATCATGTTGACATGAACCCCTTGGACACCTTAGAATGGGTAATTTTAGTTGGTATCGCTTGATATTGTCAACATGGGACCGTATGTTTATGCTTAGCCTTGTTTTAGAACCGTGGGTCTTGAGAATCATGCTTCATCATTAATAATCTTGACTAATTGAACTATGGAACTATGGTTGGTGCCACTATTGAGCAGCTAAGGTGCTGATGCCGCAACTGTATTGATTGTGGTGCGGTGCCACTCTTGCTAAAATTTGTTGCGCCAAGACCAGGGTGGTCTTTGGCCGGGTTGGACCTAAAATGTTTTCACACTCGGGCAAGTGTTCGTGCAGTAAAGGGGGTGCCATGCGCACACTGGGATGAGGTAGTCTTGCCTGAGTGGATTAAGGACTTAACTTTGTGTTCGGTTGATTCGGGTATTACTGTGCAACCACAAGACCATTTTATGGGGGTGGTTTAAGCCAACTAATTTGCCACATTCTAGCACCATGCCACAGGATGCTTTTGGGCGTGCAGACGATGGTAGCAGTACATCCATGTCTGTCAGGGCCTGTTCAGACGATGGTAGCAGCACGTCCATGTCTAAGCAGGTTATCCCCCACAACAGTGAGCTTCGGGTCGATGGTAGCAGTACGTCCATGACTCGGGATAAAGTTCATCGGGCGGTTTTGGTGATAGGAGGTGGTATTGTAAAGGCCTTGTCGCGCTCTCTAGACTGCTCACCTTCGGAAGTGAGCAAGGGTTCCGACGGGAACCTGCCCCGCTAGAGAGGTTGTGAATTGTAGGTAAAGTTGTACACCTCTGCAGAATGTAAAATCTATTTGAATAGCCAAGTCCTTGGTCATGGACATTGCCTGGTGAAAATTGCGCAAGGGGTAGATTTTATAAAATATGTCCCTAGGCGCTTCTGCGAGAGGTCGTGGCTTTCTCTCGAAGAGACCTTGGTCGGCTCCCGAGAGGTCATGGCTGGCTCGAGATATGGTCCAGGGATTGGTCGGGGAACTCTGGAGTTGGTGCTCTAGAGTGGTCGTGGGAGAGGTCCTGGTCGTGGGTACAACCAGGCTTTCCCCGTGTGGTTGCAGGAACTCTGGAGTTGGTGCTCCAGAGGGGTCTTGGGAGTGAGTTGGTGCTGACCTCCCCCTCTTAAAACAAATGTATTTATGTATTATGCTTTTAACTTGAGCTTTGCAATCTACTTATGATATTCACTGTCAAAATTTGCTTTCTGCAACTAACTCTACAACCCTCTTTTGGCAAGCCTTGCATGAATAATATTTGCATCCATTTCCCCACGGCTTGCTGAGTACATTCAAAAGTACTCATGGCTTGTGCCCTCTGTTTTAATCAGTAGATCAGGAAGTTCTAGGGAGCTCAAAGCTCCAAGAAGAAGAGGTCTTTAGAGGCTATGCGTGTTAGGGGACATCCTCCACTCGATAGCCTGTGGGCTGATCGGTTGGATCTGCTCGTTTGGGTTTGTTTTTATTTCTGCTGCAAACTGCTCTTTTGTTGTAAGCCCATGCGGCAAACCCCTGTAAGAAGCTTGACCAAAAGGTCTTTGTTAATATATGTTAAGTTGTCATTTGCTTCTTCTTTAGCTTGTTGCATGGAAATGATCACACCAATGTATGTCTGTGCGAGCTAGCAGGACTGATCATGGGACTAGCTCAGTGAGCACAGAGGCAAACCTCCTCGGGTGGTCTTGAAGGACCTCCCAGACCTCCAGGTGGTCCTGTCGGACCTCCTGGGACGTCCTGGGAGATCTCTCCTGGTGCAACTCGAGGTAGGTTCTTACAGAGGTGGTATCAGAGCTCCATGTTGACTGTTGGACGTAACCCTAGTTAGCATGGTCGTATTAGTCAGATTCAAAAGTTATTTTCTAAATCAAACCAACTTAAAACTCTGATTAGTGGTTCTTCCCTTGTCTTGTTCTATTCTATTCACATCTTGTCTCACTCTTTTCTTCTCTTATTCAATTCCTTTCTTATCGGCCGCCAAGTCAGAGAACGGGCGCGGCCGCGCAGGGCCAAGAGCGAGGGAGCAGTGGAGTGGGCTTGCAGCCTGGAGGCACTATCGTCGCTACGTCGAGGGAGGCAGGGATCCCTCACCGGCTCACCCTGGAGCCTAGAGGCGCTGCGTTGTAGTCGTTAGCGGCCGAGAAGAGCCGCAGCCGCCCAAGGCGATTTGTCGACGATGGCATGGGCGCTGTGCCAGGCGGGGATGGACCGATGAAGCCACGAAGGATGTGCGGACGAACGCCGGGCGTGAGGGAGGGCGCAGAGGAGCCGGGAGGGCGGCCGGGCGAGGTCGCGAGGGCCGAGGGCGCCGAGCCAGCCCCGGAGCCACTGATGGAGTGGGGGAAGGGGATTAGGTCTGGATGTGGATGGAGTGGGGGAATCGGGGAAGGAGGCGTCAGCGCGTCTGTACGTGGGCTGGGCTGGCTCGGATGGCTAGGCCTCGGGCTAAAAGGCTACAAACACTTTTTTCAGCCCATATGTAATTTTTTTTGCACTGCTATTTTTTTCTGGGCCTCAGGCTATAGCCCACCCTGCCCGAGGCCCAAATCCGCCCCTGCCCACAATCATAACCGTTGCTTGATGTTCCAAGACTCATGCAAAATATACCTTTTAATTTTCGAAATGGGAGAGAGAAAAGGAGGTTGTTAGATGTAGTGCAAACAGTGCCCGCCACAAAATTGTTATCATCTCTCGTCTCTCTCCCTTTCCCATCTCTCATTTTTCTAAATTTTTTACTGTTCTAGCCCCTGTAGCAACATTTAATTTCAAAAGTAGCCCTCTTTCACCATAATTTGCAAAAGTGACCCCTGAACAGTGTAGGTATCTGGGTACCGAGGGACGGTGGCGACTGCCCCACCACCGGGCGCGACAGGCTCTCGCCTGGCCCAAGCCTTGGTGGTGGCAATAGGTGCAAAATCCAAATTTTGAAAAAGAATGAAAAAATTGAAAATTGAAAATTTTAAATATTATTTAATTATATTTGATTCAAAAAAAATATCGACACTGAGATTTGTAAAAAAACTTTCATTAAGAAATAAGGGCATGGAGGTAAAGTAGGGTTTCCTTTTCTCCGAAATCAGGGTTTCATCGCAGTTTCAGCGCTGTTTGTGGTAATTTCAAAATATAGCAAATGAGTATAGGAAAATTACGAAACTTTTTATGGAGCCTCCCGTCATAGTGTTGTTGCTTTGTATAATTTTATTCGTTTAGAGAAAGGAAGATTGATAAGCATATGAGACGAGGTATAACCTTGAGGATGTCGTCGAAGCAAACTGTCTGCTGAAACATTTGTTGTCTTTTAGAAGTGGGATAAAAAAGGTATCAGGACTATTGGAGTCTCTCCTCGATGAAGTCGTCTGAACGTATACACATATATAGGCAGGCAGTCGATGAAGTACTTTATGAAGCTTATACAGAATATGATTGAAGGGGCTGAGACCGCTCGTTGTGATGATGAATGTTCCCCAAAACATGGAGTCTCTCCTCGATAAAGTCGTCTGAACGTATACACGTATATAGACAGGCAATCGATGAAGTACTTTATGAAGCTTATACATAATATGATTGAAGGGGTTGAGAACGCTCGTTGTGATTATGAAGATGCCCTAAAACATGGAGGATTCGATGTGGGTGCGAATGGTTCTTTCTGGGATTCCACTAGAAGAGGCATACTTGCAATATAGGCTTGCTTTGATGGCTCGGCATTGAACTCCTCGCCGGCCTTCCCCTTCCCCTTATCGCAGGAGTGTCCACGTCGGGTTGGTATGTCGAAGTTGTCCATGTCCTGCGATTCCATGATGTAAGTGCACCGTATAGTGAAAATCGTAAGAATGATATAAATTCTTCATAACTCACGTCGTCGATATGGATTATGCCCGGACGACCGGATACGCTATGGCGGCTGGGCTCAACCGCATGAGCCTTTCCCTTGCCCTTGGCGTGGGACTATCCACGTCGGGCTGGTATGTCGAAGTCGTCTATGTCCTGCGATTCCATGATGTAAGTGCACCGTATAGTGAAAATCGTAAGAATGATGTAAATTCTTCATAACTCACGTCGTGGATACGGATTACGCCCGGACGACTGGATACGCTATGGTGGCCGGGCTCAGCCGCATGAGCCTTTCCCTTGCCCTTGTCGTGGGACTGTCCACGTCGGGCTGGTATGTCGAAGTCGTCCATGTCCTGCGATTCTATGATGTAAGTACACTGTACAGTGAAAAACGTAACAAGGATATAAATTCTTCATAACTCATGTCATCGATATGGATTACGCCTAGGCGACTACTGGGCTCCTTCGGTGCCTCCTCAACAGGGTCCGGTACATGAGGTTTCCACCGCACAAAGTTCTCGGCCCACACCGAGTAGTTCAGCATATACTTTTGCTGGATGAATGCCCTGTCGTACATCTTCGGGCCGTCGATCCACTGGAAGAAGTGGCAGTGCATCTCGGGCTGCCCTTTCGTGGGGATGAAGTTAAAAATTTAAGGAATTCAATGTTGACGAAAATCGTCTTGTGAAAAAGAAACGCTTACGAGGTGGTGCTGCTGCGTGTAATCGCCCGGCGGCGTGTCAGGGTGTGTGGTGGATGATCTCTGCCGGTTTGCCACACACACACTGCGGGATCGGAAAACATGGTGGTATTGGAGCATCTTTCATTGAAAAATCTGGGTATTGTAGCTGTTTCCTCTTCTGCTTAAGCCACTTTTGCTTTTGCAACATCCTCGCGTAGAAGTTTGCGAAGAGTCCATAGCTGGGTATATATTGTGTAGTGTTGTGTAGTGATGGGTTTGGTTCAACCCCCTTTTATAAGCTCCATGGTTGGCATGGTGTGGTTAATTTTATGCAGAGTCCTATCTTTTAGTTCTGAAAAGCTGAGGAGGTAGAGTGTTGTCATGTCCATCTAAAAAGCTGGTGAGGCATAGTGTTGTCACTGCGCAAAGCTGCCCCATGTGGTCATGTCACTGCGCAAGGCTGTCTCCTTTGGTCTTGTCACTGCGCAAAGTTGCCCCGTGTGGTCTTATCATTGCGCAAAGCTGTCTCCTTTGGTCTTATCACCGCGCAAAACTGCCCCGTGTGGTCTTATAACTACGCAAAGCTGCCCCATGTGGTCTTATCACTACGCAAAGCTGTCTCCTTTGGTCTTATCAATGCGCAAAGCTGCTCCGTGTGGTCTTGTCACTGTGCAAAGCTGTCTCCTTTGGTCTTATCACTGCGCAAAGCTGCCCTGTGTGGTCTTGTCACTGCGTAAAGCTATCTCCTTTGGTCTTATCACTGCGTAAAGCTGCCCCCGTGTGGTCTTGTCACTGCGCAAAGCTGCCCCATATGGCCTTGTCTCTGCACAAAGCAAGCAGCCCCGTCTGGTCTTGTCATCTGCAAGCTAATACATTACCCGCTTTGTTAGCCTCCCCCCGCGGGCTATAAAATGCACGGCCCACGTTCTGAAAGTAGGACCACTGGACCCTTCAAACCGTAGGAAGAAGAACCTTCTCCGTCGTATAGTAACATACGATGGCGAGATGCCGAGACCATCCAGCACCGGTAGCCGGCGGACCTTGTCTGGAAAGGAGGAGGACTTTGGCCCTAACTACGGTTGATGCCAAACAAGCGTGCTCAACGGTATGGCGAAATGCGGAACCGAGGAGGAGATCAGACCGATGGCAGATGGCGTTTCTTCCGATGCCCATACTCTGGGGTAAATAGTTTTGTTCATGTTACTGCTAATACATCCTCCATACTAATTGTCCCTTGCAGTAGATGGAGAAATACAACTTTACCCGTTGGATCGATCCTCCCCATGAATGACATGTTTCGATGCATGTGGCTACATTGTTGAACCGAATCTTTGATTTGGAGGCACAAATTGACGATCTCAAGGAGCAAAATGATGACCTCTGCCAACAGATGCAGCGCGAGAGAGGCAACGAGGAGGTCGTGAACATAGGAAGTTCCTATGATCCCACATGTTGCTGCGCCAACCCTAGCTGCATATGTGCGTGCCACTACGGTCCCACCACACGGGCATATGTTGTGGGGCCTGGCGAAGGTAACCAGCAGTGCCATGTGGGCACAGTACATGGAGATCGTTAGCAATCATCACGCTCTGATCTATCGACGACCCATGGTGTATGTCCATTTTGTTTATCCTGCTCAATCCTCTGGGGGGGGCCGTTGAAGGAGCCAGCAACGCTCTTGTCCCCCTCTTTGGTTTGTTGACGACGGGAGAGGTCTCGAGAGTGCCAGACATCGTTAGGCAGGATGCTCCAGTTGATAGAGATTCTGGTAGTTTCCAACCGAATGAAGGTGTGGACAAATGGCAGGATGCTCGTGTTGATTGTCACGAGATTATCGATGGCATGTCCGAGGGCACTGGCAGCGAAGATGAGGATGACTTTCACTCGCAATCCAGCGAGGATGAAGCCGACAATGAGGGTGGGATCGTCGGTGGCATTGTTTCGACCGACACGGACTATGTTCCAAGTCGGTTGGATTGCTGCGGCCTCTTCCTTGTTACGGCGTAAGCCACGAGTCTTCGTGGGCCTTCGATGTGGACACCCCGCCAGGGGCAACATTTCCCACGCAAAGTCGCCGCCGGGCAAGCTATCGTGAGTTTCGCGGTGAAGACCAATGGACTTACCGAGTTTACAGTGAGTTTGAGCGTTGTTTGTCAGTATCTTGAACTATCTACTGATGAAGTCGTACTAACTATTATATGTCTTCCGTTATGTGCAGGTCTAATCCTGACACTTACATAGTTAAGTGCGTGCTTAGCTCTTGCCTTGGTAAAGTCCGTGCGCAGAGATTCCCTAGGGCGGGAACGGCCTTCCGCATCACAGTCGTGACGGATCACACATGTGAGCTTCAGGAGCCATTGCAAATGCATAAGAATGTAACCTCGGCCTACATTGCGAGCGTCATAAGCCATGCAATTGTCACGGATTTGACCATTTCGCCGAAGGTCCTGATGGCTAACGTAGCGAATACAGTAGGGTATGCCGTTAGGTATAGTAAGGTGTGGCGGGCGAGGCGGAAGGTCCTCAAAGGGTTGCACGGTACCTGCAAGGAGGCGTACGACCTAATCCCCAGAATGCTGAAGCAAATTACGGATGCTAATCCGGGGACATGCGTCAACAGGGTGGACAGGCCCCACCAGTCGAACATCCCATATTCCCTAATCCTTGATCGAGTCTTCGGGTTTTGGCCCAAAGAAGGTGCGAGCTTCTCCCATCGTCGTCCGTCGACTATGGACGGTACTTTCCTTTGCAGGAAGTACAAAGGCACCATTCTCATCGCTATTGCCGCTGATGGCAATGACTAGTTGCTCCTAGTTGCCTTTGCAATTGTGGAGAATGAGAACACTAACAGTTGGCTGTGGTTCCTAGCCAACATAAAGCAACATGTTGTAAGGATCGGCCGAATGTGTGCATCATAACCGAGTCATCTTGCCGGGTTGTTGTCATGCCGCACACCATGCGGCGGGATACAAGCCCGCCGTTCCAATGGAGCGACATGCGCTGCGTTGGTGCATGCGGCATCTAGTCGCCAACTTCCACACGCTTTCGGACCAAAGACCTCATGAAGAAGTTCAAGAAGCTCTGCCTGCAGAACCAGAAGCGCAAGTTCGATGCCGTGTGGCAGGAGCTTGAGGTCAAAACTGAGCGTGCAAGTGGAGGTTCTGGCCTAGGCGCACCGCAAAGCGAGTTCGCTGAGTGGATGAGTATGCATGCCCTCGACTATGAGAAATGGTCCCTTCTTCACGACACCTATGGTGCTCGGTACGGCATCATGACAACCAACATGTCCGAGGTCTACAACGGTGTGTTGAAAGGGGTCCGTGCCCTGCCCATCACCACTGTTGTCGATGAGACATGGAACCGTACGATCGGTTACTTCGTCAATCGGGCAATGATGGCCAAGTAGCATTTGGACGAAGGGAAACAGTACTCGGAGGTTAACTTTGCCTACATGGACAAGAAAATTACCAAGGCTTGATCCCATATAGCTATCACAATAGATGGTGTGAGGAGGAAGTTCGAGATCCGCCTACGGGACAAGTACGTTCGCGGCCACATGAGAGGTGACCGGAAGCATGTTTGTACCATAGGCGATGTGGCAGTTTGCACCTGCAACAAGCCTCAACTCCTGCACAAGCCTTGCTCCCACGTATATGCTGCATGTGCTGTATTTCACTAATCTTCTAGCATGTACATGTCGGAGTACTACGACATACGACACCTGTATGATACTTAGAACGGGGAGTTCAACTCCTACGGTGTGGAAGGCCACTACAAGGACCTATGGCCGGGAGCAGTGAAGTGATCACCGAATGACGCACTACGGCATCCAGGCCGTGGGAGGCGTCAGTCAAGGCGCATCCGCAACGACATGGATGCGAGCCAACGTGGAGATTGGCCAAGACCAATGAGGTGTAGGCTATGCAAGACTCATGGGCACTCATTCAGGAACTGCCCGAATAGACCTTCTTCCTCCGGCGCCACTTAGTATCTGTAAGCTATCCAGTGTATTTGAGTTATGTGAGTGTTGTAGTGATGTAAGTGTTGTAGTGATTTGCGTTGTAACCTGCACTGCTTTCTATGATGTAACAAGTTGTTATTACCGCTTCAAGTTGTTATTACCGATTTATAAGTATGGATATCTTCCTCGTTTGGGTCACGTCGTGCTTTGCATAAAGTAGTCGCGTCTTGCTTTCCAGAGAGTTGTCACGTCCTGCTTTCCAAAGAGTGGTCACGTCCAGCTTTCCAAAGAGTGGTCACTTCGTGCTTTCGAGAGAGTGGTCACTTCGTGCTTTGGAGAGAGTGGTCACTTCCTGCTTTCCACACTATGCGGTCACGTCCTCCATTCCACACAGTGGCCCCTTTGTGCTTCAGAAATTAGTTAAGATAGTTAGTTTTACAGTCTTTCTTCCATTATATGTTATTCTTGCCAAGTAGAACGTCAGTTCTAATGAGATTGTACTGTCCACTCTTTATCCATGCATCACAGTCCTTGATGAATGAGAATAAAATTGTTCTACTGAGATGGATAATGAAGTACAAGTGTCCAATTACATTCCAATTACCACACTCTGCTTGAATTACAAATCAGTAACTAAAGTACAAGTTACAACATATAATAGACTTTTAATGTTACTACTGCTCACGCTGCTACTCACTGCTCTCGGGCATAGGACCCTGTACTGGCCTTCCATGCCGTGTTCCTACCATAGGTCTCTGACGAATCTGTTCCTATGGGAACGTCAGCCTATCAGGTGACCGTGGGTTCTGCCGCAGGTCATAGCGGGGCTCCTCAACCGCCATGTCATCATACAGGGGGGGCATCACCTGCGGGAGTGGCGTTGAGAACAAGTCTGTGATCCAAGTAGTAGGATCCGTGGAGGGGCACCAACTCGGCTCAGCTTGCGGGATGAACTGGCTGAACTGCTCGGGGGTACGGTGTGTACCTGGACTGATACCATGGCACCGTATCGCCCATTGGAAATTGTCCAAGAGTGTGGGGCTGGGAGGGAAAATCTGGGATAACCTCCGCCGCGATTCTGGGTTGCACGTCCGTGCTCTCCGGAATGGCCTCTTCCTGCCTCTGTGACGACGACGGCACCAGCGTAGGGTCCCTCCGTGATGAGGACGGCATCAGCGTAGGGTCCCTCCATGACGATGACGGCATCAGCGTAGAGTCCATGCGTGGCTAGCAGCGGACGATCCGCCATTGGTCGACTTCGCCGAGACGGAAGATGGAGGGTTGAGGTGCGTGGCGGCGCCCGTCCGATGCCTCAGGTCGACATCGCTGGGCCTTCCACAGCTCATGTTACGAATGACCTGCTTAACATCATCAACAAGCGTCTTCATGACCGAAAAAAGGCGTTCAACTGTGTTGTTCGTACCCGCCGAGTTCGATGGCCGCGCTCCTGGCAACGCTCTGCAAACGGTCCACCTGCATGGTTACTGAACAAATTTTTTTTTGTTAGTTAACCCTATTTCGGAGGGTGGTTAATCTACTACGTGCTCAACGTACCGAATCATTATGGCGTACTGCACGGTGCGTGTCCAGCCCCAAGTCCAAGTGTTCGGCGTGGCTAGGATCTGCATGTCGGGCTGGGGGGGTGCGCCTGTCAATCTCGTCTGCGTGTGCCTTATGTACCACTCCAAGTACGTGTCGTAAGTCCCTTCATCGTAAGGCCGTGCCTCCTGTAAAATGGAATCAATGGCCGTTTGCCATGCATCTATCCACGGCTGCTGCGTCTGAAGCCAGTCATCACTCTTGCGGCCCTTCTTCGTCTACCTGAAGGTGGAACAAAAGAAATAAATTATGGTACTGACATAACATATGACTAAAGGACCTACAATATTATTAAGTAAGGTAATCTACTTACAAGTGACTACGCCTCGCAAGCGGTCGCCCTAGAGCAGGGGGATCTCCTGGTGCAGCTCGAACTGCCTCATCACCCGTTGTGGGTTGTATGGCTCAACCATGTGGGAGAACACCAGATGACAAGTTGTCCTCCAGTACGCCGCATCCTGGTGGCATAGCAAGCTCAAGCCGTCGGGCGCCGTGCCCTGCACGAAGGCATCCATCCAAGGAGCCCATATTATGTCGTCCTCATGCAGGGCCTCGAATTCGTTGTGGAACTCGGGGTATATGCGGCACGCTCTCTCCCTAGCCCACCCCAGTACTACCACAGTCCATCGGGATCCCATGGTCGGGCCTTCCACAGGATCCTCGTCGTCCGCCCCACCGTAGAAATGTTGTGTGCACGGGTAAGGGTGGATCAAGACGGAACTACTGCCGTCCGGCCGCTGGCAGTGCTCCCACGACCACACAGTATATAAGTGTAGCAACCCGAGACACAGGCTCTGTTCCCCATCTGACAGCACAAGATGCTTGAACCCCAAGCATCTTTGCGGCACGTCCTCATCGTCCGCGTCCACGATGGACTCCGCAAGGTAAATATAACTCGGGTACACCATGTCCCCCTGCGTGCTAGGGAACATGACCCACTCGAATATAAACAACAAATATGCAATTAGGTGGCATCGAACCACCTCCTCCGTTGCGTCATTTGGGCAATGCATGAATCATCGCAGCCAGACGTGTGGAACGCCCTTAGACTTCTCGGGGATAGGCTGCCCGAAGCGATGATTGAGACGCGCCTTCTAGTCCGGCGACCTCGGAAGGGGAACAATTGCACGGCCTCGCAACGGCAGGCTGGTAATGAACTTGACGTCTTGCAGTGTCACGGTCATCTCCCCCCACCGGAAGTGGAACGTGTGGGTCTCCAGCCGCCAACGATCAACCAGGGCCGAAAGACAGGAGGCATCAATCAAGAGGTTCTGCCCCATGTTCAGCATGCGGGCGAACGCAATCGGCCCAGATTGATGAAGCCTCGAAACATACCGCTCGTCCAATGGCCAGGTCTCCCTCGGTCCCCGTGTCACTAGAGTTGGCGGCCCATCGCCACCGATCCAAGCATGACAGCGATGCTTGGCGTCCCATGCCTCCTCAGGTAGGGGTGGTAGAGTACGTGCCATTGCTGCAAATAGAGAACAACTAACAGTTAGCGAGATCTAAATACGTACTTAACGCTAAAAATTGCAATAAGAAAAAATTAAATACGTACTTAGCTAATCTAATCGTTTCGATGCGCTGCGGCGTATGAACGATTCGGCCGCGTGCGTTCTTTATATATGCAGAGAAAAGAGACAACGAAAGACAACGACGTGATTTAAAGGGAGGAAAAAACAAAACCAAACGTAGCCAAAAAATCTTTCAGTGGAAAAGGGAGCGGCGTGGCGGCGACGCGAGTGAGGCGAATCGCGCCGGGGCGGGCCAAGACTCGCTGCGCCATCGCGCAGTGCTGCGCGCCCGCCACCGAAGGGCAAAGTGCTTGCCATGCCGTTGGCGAGGCAGTTGCTTGTCAGCGTCCGTGCAGCGATGCGTGCCATTGATTCAGAGATAATTTTACAAATTATAGTGAAACATGGCTACTTTTATAATTAAATGTCGTTGTAGGGCCAGCACAGTAAAAAATCCCATTTTTCTATCCCCTCTCTCCCCCATTCGCA
Source organism: Phyllostachys edulis (assembly GCA_036346405.1). Classification (NCBI taxonomy): domain Eukaryota; kingdom Viridiplantae; phylum Streptophyta; class Magnoliopsida; order Poales; family Poaceae; genus Phyllostachys; species Phyllostachys edulis. Next base: position 20,514,973 of record CM070566.1, read on the forward strand.
CAAACCAACTACGGCGGCCCAAGTACACCACCATCCCACTGTCGAGCCCACAACCGAGCTACTTCGTTCCCTTGGTGCTCCATCCCGCCATCAAGGTGCTCCACGCAGATCTGCCTTGCTACACCCTAAGTGGCGGCTATAGACGGTGAGCGGTGAACAGTGATGTTCGGCGGGCGTCAGACGGTGAGCCGATGGTGGTGTACCTCCCTTTCGCTGGTGGGCCGTAGTGGCCCATCTGGCACCACCGGAGCTCAGGAGGATGGACCGCCGACACGATTGGATCCCGCTGCCCCTGCGGGATTTGGTCGTCCTTGACACAACCGCCTCCGGATTCGGCCACCCCCAACCCAAACCCTTTGGGATCCGACTGTAACAGCCTCAGCCCTAATATACAGTAATAAAATATTGTTCATGTCATTACTGTTCATCTTGGCAATTTAGGCAACCTGTTACAACCCTATTTCTCCAAAATTTTATTACAAATTCTATCTTGATCAAAAATTTCAAAAGGAAATACCATCCAATGTTGGTATTATGACTGGATATATTTTAGTTGAAAATTAGATGAATTATTATGGCCAAAAATAATTTTTGTTGAATTTTTAGAAATTATTTTGATTGTTAGAAAAGTCTTTGTCTTTAAATAAACCCTAGTTGATTTAAATGAATTATTTATGTATTATAAAGAAGAAACAGTGATTTTAAAATTTATTTGGGGAATATATCATCCCAGTATCAAGTATGCAAAATTTCATGATTTTACAAATTTATTTGCTATTTTAAAAGTCCCAGTCAAAGTTTTGAAATTTTGAATTGTTCTGGTCAAACCTCTCGGCCTGGGCTCGACCACATCAGATGACGCTGTCGCGCGCTCAACCAGTGCGCCAGTCCGGCTCGGCACCGCCCCACTCGTGCGCCCTAACCCAAGCCCATCTCAGCCATCCAATCCCTCGCGAACGGGCCAGATTTGATGGGCCTTTCCGACCGGCCGGAGATGCCACTCAATATCCACCGTTGAATTCTGATCGGACGGACCACGTCCAATGGGCCGTTCGACCACCCGACACCCCTTCAATCTCACCAGAGCTTTCAGATCCAACGGTGATTTCCTTTGGGGCGGCGCGCAGTAGCGTTTGAAATCTTGGACCGTTGGTTTGCAATCGCACAGCTCCTGTTGAGTGGGCCGATCGGACCATTACAGTACCCACTGAATCGCAGCCGTTAAAACGCGATCGAATGGCTCCTGTGAATTGGGCCGTTCGGACCACTACAGGGACCCATCGATCGTGGCCGTCCACTGGGAATCACACGGCCCACGCTTCCTTATACCGATTCAAGTGTTATTTGGCCTCTTCATCGCAGTAGCTTGTTCTGATCGGACGGTGGTCGTGGCGTTGACGCCCATTGCGCGTTGCATCTTTGTGGTTGCCCACAGGACCCGCATGTAAGTGGCACTTCTTTGCTTCCTCTCTCATCATGCACCGGTGCAGCCATTCTCGCCAGAGAGGAGGTGGTGTCTGATGATTATGAGGATATTTTCTCTTGATAATTATCTTTAGATGCCACCTCATTATTTCTAGAGACCTCTCGGTTGCTTCTACAAACTCTATACACTATATAAACCCTAGTCATGGGACTTCTGCCATTTGACTAAGGGGAGCTCACCATCTTTATCTTCCTCCACAGTGAAGCTCCTTGTTCTTCTACCTTCGTTCAACTACAAGCATACCTAAATCTCATACTAAGGTGGTTTGGGTGTTTCTTGTAGGTTGGACTTAGGACTTTTGTTCCCTGTCAACTTGAGCTGTGAAGCTTCATCTTGGAAAACCTCACCTGGGTGAGTTGAGTTCCATCTTTCCTTAGCAAGAATGTATCTAATGATCTTTAGAGCTAAGTTCCATCACTTTCTTTTTGGTCAGCACAAAGAAAAGGGTTATTGGATCTCTTTTGTTGACCAAGGAATTGACTTCATCTTTTCTAACCCTAGCTGGTAAGTTAAATCTTGCCTTCTGTTAGCTTAAGCTCTTTTAGGACATCCCTCACTCCCATGCATCACTCACTTACTCATGTGATGATCCCTGTTCCTTTAAACTGAAAAGTTGTTATTATAACTTTTCGGTCTTTCATATCGTTTTCAAGAACTTTAAATTTCTCATACCAGTATGTTAGTTGTTTAGGTTCTAAGAGAAACCCTAGCAGCACCATGACCTTTCTTTAAAGTTCTTAAAGTCCTTAGTTCTTTCATTAATGCAAATCTCTTCTCTGTCGGTTTTGTTGGCTAAAACCGACAAATGGTGTAGCTTCCATTTCTTTCTTCAACTGGCTGGTTAAGAGTTAGTGATCAGGAGTATGGTATTAAGTGCTTCCTAGATAATTGTAACTTCCATAAAAGTCCTTGCCTGGTGTTGTTCTCCGTGCCAACCAAAACTGGTAGTTAAAGTATTACTGTTTTGGGTTATTGGTCAAACCGACAACACCAACAATTTCAGTCCAATATCTTACATTGTTAATGATAGATAATAAATGAGTTGTATAGTTTCCACGCTGCCCAAAAATGGTAAAGTTCCCTTACTATTTATTGTTGACTAAACCGGCAAAAATGAAAAGTTTCTATTTGTTTCTTTAATCTGGCCAGATAGCTTTGGTATTTATAAATTGTGGTATTTATGACTCCCAGTTAGTGTTAACTCCACCTGAAAACTCTAGTCTTGTGTAACTTCAATAGCTAGCCAAAAATGATCAGTAATGCTTTACTAATTTTGGCTATTAACCAAACCGACAACAACAGTCCAAGTCTTAAATGACTATTGTTAGTTATTAAATGATCAGTAGGCCAACATTAGCCTTAATATACTTAGTTTCAGCTCAATCTTTCATTTATTTGGGGTTTAGCTTAATAGATAATTTAATTATAGATTGTCCTGTTCCAGTGTATAAAACCTGATCCTGTAGCTTTGAACTAAATATAAAATCTGGGTAGCCACTGTCAGTAGATGATATATATGGGATATTACCCTTAATAAATTAGATATAGCTTAAGCATACTATTACCCATGCATTATCATTTGATCATGCATTCTTTTATGCATTTTGCTCTCTGTTTTTCCTGTGTTCATTGGAATTCTTGTATTCTCTTTTAGATACTGGTTCTTCTGAGTTTGTTGGACCTTTTGTTGAACCACAAGAACCTGAGCAAGAGGTTATATACTATTATCAAGGCAAGCTTCCTCTCTGCACCATGTTGATCCTAATCTTTTGAACTGTAGCTTTATAAAATACAGTGACACTGTTGCATGCAATTTTCTAAAAACTATTTGTGCTCTGTTCTTAGTTAGTTACAACCTAAACTTGTGGCTTACCTTGAATTGAATCATACACTTAACCTAAGGTAGTGTGTGTTATGATAATATTTGGTTTCCAGTTTTGCTTAGCCATGCAGTCCATAGAACGTCAGGGTTTGGCAAGCTTCTCTTGTCAAACCTGGGGACAACAAATAACTTTTATTTGTTTTTAATTCTTGTTCAGTTATTTGAATTTGAAATGATCCTAAATCTTGTTGATAAACTAAATTCAAATCTGGACAAGTGGATGCTAGTGATGGTGCCTTTGTGCACGAGAATTGGGAAATGTGGATGTCTTGTCTGGGTTGATTAAGGCCTGAACTCTGACTACCAATTCAAGTCCAACGTACTTCCACACGCAGTGTATGGGCGCTGTTTGGTTAAGTAAAGGGTTAATATTATTGAGTTGGATACAGAGAGTAAGGACATGTGTATTGATTTCATATGGCATAGATGCTTAAGTCTTCGGCCGTGTCGTATGCCATGTGGAGCTTATATCAATATCGGATGTTCTTAGAAGGGTAAGGGCGTAGATGTGTTACATCGCATGTACGTACCTCTTCAGGCCCCGATCATGTGTAATATGTGTGGCTAACACGAGTTTGCATTTAATTGATGGGTCGGCATTCCCGTACAACATGTGAGCCTCGGTTGAATATATGCTATCATCGTTGTTTAAGCGGGATCAGTCTCACATGGGTCATCCAACTCAATAGTGTTAACTTGTTGAAAATACCAAATCTTAGTTTACCCGGCCGGCATACCAAAGGAAGTGTGCTATTGTTCTAGATGGCTTACGGGCTAACTAAGTCGTGTGGGTAAAGATGTACACCCCTGCAGGGTTAAAACTATTCAAATAGCCGTGTCCACGGTTACGGACGACACTTGAATTGATGTCATCTGTATAGATTTTATTCTAATTTTGGTCTTGGGAATTCATTTCGGCATGATGGTGTCATGCACGGTTGATATTGAAATGAGACTTAGTATTGTTACTGTTTATGTTTATATTTTCAATTACTTACTGTTTTGGTCCAAATTGATTTATTAAAAATTGCTTTGTTAAAACTTAGTACTGTAGGTTAAGATGTATCGCTTTATGCAAAATTGAACCAATTAAGCCTTCTGTTGATAACCTTATGCATATAAAAATTCTATTCCTTTGTATAGGTTCTATCAACCACTTTCTTTTATTAGTTTGTGTAAGACTTGCTGAGTACCTTTCGTACTCAGGGTTTTATGACCTCTTGTTGCAGGTGAAGATGGTTATCTTTTTGAGATGCCCGTTAGCGCCGATCAGGGTGACGCTAACGAGTGATGCTAGTTCTAGTCTCCACGTAATAGCCTGCGGGATGATGGGGCCATTGGTGGTTTTTATCGTTTATTTTGCTTCCGCTGTTGAATTTTTGTGATGACCCAAGGTCATCTGTTCCTATAGCTATTTCGGTTACTGTAGCAAACCTGACACTGTAGCACCCGAATTTGAGATGTAATTACTGATGTATAATTATGTAAATGTATGACTTGTATGTGAATGATGCAATGTTGTTTAAGGATATATGTGCAATAGTCAATAATCCTGGGAACTATTGCAAGACATATATCCGGAAACCTAAATGTTGGAATTGTTACTTATTAATCATTATGCTTCTAGTATGATTCTTATTAAGGGAATTACACTGTTCCTTAACTAAGAATTATGCTACCAGTATAATTTTAATAAGGCACCTTCTAATATTTGAGGGTCTCACACCGACTGCCTGACCCCTCTGCTTCACTCCGTGTTCTTCCTTACCTTCATCGTGCACCGCCATGTACTACTCAGAGGTGCCCTGCCGCTGCCGCAATGTACTACTCCGAGGTCGTCGTCCTCGACACGCGGATCTGCGCGTCCCCATCATGCTCTAGGTGTTGATGCACCTCCTAGTCGTCAGCGCCGGTGCCGGATCCACTATCCCCGAGCCTGTTGCCGTTGGATTTCACCAGATGTCGTCCATCTTCCTCAGCTCCATCGTCCCTGAGGTGCACCGGTGCCACTGTCCCCCATGCACCTTGCCCAGGTGATCGCGTTGGTACACCACCCTTCTTCTTCCTCACCTGTACATTGTGCCATCGCTCGTCTTATTCCTTGTCGAGGTGCTTTGATGTGCACCTGCTCCAGCTTGAACTGCTCGCTTTGTACTTGCTTCACGATCCACCTTGTCGCCGTGCACGCGCATCTCCTCTCTGTACACCTCTCTGTACATACAGTGAACATGTACAACCCATGTACATAACTCTCCTCTCTCCACACCTCTCTGTATATACGGTGTACACATACACACATGTACGTGCATGTCCTCTCTCAACACCTCTTTGTACATGTACACAATACATTTCTGTTTTCTTTTTGAGATGTACAATATATTTATCGTATATTCTCGAGTAGAAAATACAATGTAGTTTGCGACGTACACAGAATGAGTGATTTTGTGGTGTCTACATATTGTTGTACAAGGGTAGAGTATTGTACTAGTGGTGAGTATTGTACAGAGTGTACGCTAGGAGTATTGTACATTGAACTTTGTATATAGTACATGAGTATGTGGATGCCTCATTCGAATTTTGAATCCAGGATTGAGAGATTAGTTCTTGGGGTTGATGATGGGACAATTAATTTGCTTTCTAATTTCACTAAAAAAAACCCTGTCATAGATATGCTTTTCTAGATGCACTTTTCAATTTGTCTATAAAATAACGAGTTATATAGTTTAGAGTTGTTTTTTAGAGGCACTTTAAAAATCGCTCCAAAATTTTGTATACTACAGATAGTTTTGGATGTTTTTGAGACGCATACAAAAATTTTATCTTGTAGAGACGTTTTTGAGATGCACTTTAATTCGTCTAAAGGTTATGTTGTGTAAAGGCATTATTTTGATACGCTTTCCAACTTTCTAGAGGCGTTTTTTCGGTGGTTGATATGTGTTAAAAGAACTACATATAAATATTACAACAAACAACTAAACAAATGAGGTTGTGGTGACTCGTATGATAAGTCTAATAGAAGTATTTTCAATGAGGTCTAAAGTTGGAGTACCAATCTTTGTAAGAGTCTATACATATTTTTATATTTTATTTGTTAAGATATAGTGCAACGTCTCTATATAACGTCACATATTCTACAGAGACGCTTTTAAAAAATACCACTCCTATATGAGAGAGAGTTTATGCAAAACGCCTCTACAAGTACCTAGGGGCGGGAAAAAAAGTGCCTCAGCTATAAAAAAAATCGCCTCTAGGAGACATTTCTGCCGTAGTGTTTCTCACGAACTTTTTTGCGCGAATCTCGAGGCTGCAATGGAGGGTAGAGATAATGGATGCAGGTGCACTTGAGTGTAGATCGGCGTTTCCCCATATTGTACTCGCAGACAAAGAGTTAAGAAAGCTCGATCATCACCAATGCACTTTTACGGCGTCTTGTATAAATATAACATATGGAGTATCAATAAACTAGTACGGTGATTTGGAGAACGAGGAGAAAATTAACTTCACCTACATTAGCCCATCCGATATAGTTGACGTATCAAATATGGATGGACACATTTTCATCATATATAGAGAGTATCGTACTGCTGCCGTGCTGGATTAATGAGTTGCTTACCAAAAGTCAAAACGAGCCAGCGAGCTTCTAATCAACCTCCCTCTGATAGATCAACTGCAGGTCTGCAGTCGATCAAATGCTCGACATATGTACCTGCATGCACAGTACACTAGATACTCTACTGTAGTAGTAGCACTCCGTTCCATTGATTCGGCCAGCTGGGAGCAGTGTATACGTATACCTGTAGTACTCCGTTACATTGATTCCGCCATCTGGGAGCAGTGTATACGTATACCTGTAACTTTTTTTTTTCAAACAGGCAAAAGCCTAGCTTTTATAAAGCTAATCAAACCGGTTATACAAAAAACCAGAAACAGACTAAGTTGGGGATACCAACTAACCAGACAATTACAGTTCCAGATAAGCCAAAAGAACGACAAAACAAACTAATAGACCATCAGCTAAGGCATTGTCAACCCAAGCTAACCAAGAAGCAGAACAACCAACAAAACAGACACTACTTTGAACAACAAAAATCTTTCATCCAGTCTTCAATGTTCTTCAACATCTTGTCCAGCTTCAAACAATCAGCTCCTTTGATGAGGATACGCCATTGCTGCAAACAATACATGAACTTGAACAAGACTTCGACTGGTTGAGAAGGATAACTCTTCTCAATAGCTCCTTTGTTTATGACTTTCCAAAGGGTTCAAGCCATGGCTGCAAAACTAGACTTGTTCAAATGCCGGGCTGGGCCGGGCTTTTCAAGCCCGACCGTAAATGGGCAGGCCCGAGCTCGGCTCGGTCCGAAATCTGTCTTTTCCAGTAAAAAAGTGTTATTTTAATGTTTTTTAATAAACAGTAATATTTAATTCATTTTAAGAATAAAAAAGGGTTTATATATATTTTTTATTCGTTTTGTCGGCTCTTCGGGCTTTGGTAGGCCATCAAGTTAAAATGGAGTCCTGTGCCCGGCACGGATTGGCGAGCTCGCCAGCCACCCATGAACACCTCTATGCAAAACTAAATAATCCAAGATTATACTCATTAGCACCCCAAGCATCAAGCCACCCAGCATGAAGATCATCTAAAGAATCAGGACATCTATCCCAATGGAACACCTCTTTCAAACAACACCATGCAAACTTGGCCAAATCACATCTAAAGATGACATGGTTAGCGTCCTCGGCAACCCCACATAACCTGTAGTTGTCTTCATCGGCTGCATGTCGGTCAGATGCACTACTACATAGAGGGTCATCATAGACGGTTCTAAACCAGACGGTTTCTGAATTGTCTGATTTATTGTGTTTGTGATAACAAACGATTATCACACACGATTTTTTAGCCGTTTCAAGTCACAACACAGACGGTTTAACATCCCAAAATTTAGGTACGTTTTGAAGTTTTAAAAGAAAAATAACCATTTGAATTTTTCTGGTAAAGTTAAAAGTTTAATTGAAATTTTTAGAGTTCAAAAATAATTTAATATGAATAATCTCAACATCAAACTATTATCAAAATTATTTTATTTGGGTTCTTTATGCTTGGATATATTTTCTAGAATTTTTTTGAGTGCTTTTGCTATTTTCTATTTGGTATTTGGATTTTCTGCTATTTTCTAAAAGAAAAAGGCTAACAAAATCTCAGAAAACAGTGTTGGGCCGAAACCCACTCCCGTTCCTAGTTCAACTTAGTTACGATGGGTTCATCATCACATGTGTCATAATGATTAATCTTGACTTAATGAAATATAGAATCGTGGTGGTTAGCCACAGCTGTTATTAAAATTTGTGTACTATGATGGGGTGTGTCATTGGTCTTGGTTAAACAAAATAGTTTTCACTCATGCGAGTGGTTGGTGGATAGTGGTTGTGTTTCTACACGCTGTGGGTTTGTAGTATTCTCGCATGAGTAACTTGTCAAGGACTTAATCTTGTGCGCCATTGAACTGAGCCTTTTTGTACAACCACATGCCTGATGGGACGGGCCTAACCTAGTAGGTTGTTGTGTTTTGGCTTTTGACTACTCAGGTAGTGTTTGGGTGGAGGTGTGTATCATTTTCTAAGGCCACATCGTAGGACGGTTCGCCGCGTCCCTGTCCAACGTAGTACGTCAACCACGATGAGGTTTTGGATGGCTGTAGGTACAACGAGATAGTCAATTGTTGAGATGAAATTCCTGAAAGGTTTTGTTGTGGTCAACTCTGATCCGGTTGATTGCATCTTGTGGGTAAAATGTACAACCTCTACAGAGTGTCAATTGATCTATTCGAATAGCCGCGTCCTCGGTTATGGACATGTCCGGGGATTTCACACAGGAGATAGAGTTTCTTTAAAATGAGTCGGAGTGTGAATGAGATGTTCACTTGATGAATATAATGTTTGTTTGGTGAACAGATATTTCACTTGGTGGTTGGTGTCGATTGGTGAATAGGGGATTCACTTATCATGGGTTTGGTTGGGAAGTGAATGGGAAGTTCACTGGTTGTTTCAAAGAAATTGTCTACTTATTTATTATTGTTTTCAACTACGCATTTCAATCTATTTATTGTATTTATCGTAAATGCTGCTTTATGCAAAAGAACCATATAGCTAAACTTTGTCAGGCCGTGCATAAATACTATTTGCATACATTTCCCTACGGCTTGCTGAGTGCTTTAAGTTCTCACGGCTTACGCCTTTGTTGAATCAGTTGAAAAATATCAAGCTGCTCAGGAGTTCTTTTAAAAGGAGGACTTTGAAGGTTTTGCAGATTAGGATACGTTCTCCACTCGATTGCTTGTGGGCATGTTGATTGGCCTTTTCAAGAGTTTTATTCCGCTGCAAGAGTTTATTTGTTTCTTTAGCCCTACGTGGCAAGTTAAGTAAACGTTGACCATAAGGTCCAGTTATTATTATTATTTGTTACTCTTAGATCTTTTTAGTTAAATCGAATAAATGGATGGTATTTCATCACTGTTTTCTATGTGAGCTAGCTACTGATCTTGGACTAGTTCATAATACACAGAGGGTTCCTGAGATGCATTTTTGGGTCCCGACAGAGGTAGTATCAGAGCCATATCGACTGTAGAACGCGACCTTAGTTAGCATGGTCGTTTTAGCCAAAAGCTTCAAAATTTATTTTCTAAATCAGATCAACCTAACCTGATTTAAATGGTTGTTCTTTTCTCACCTATTCTGATTCTTTTCTCATCTTAGTCTATTCTATTATTATCATATTCTATTCTTTCTCATCTTATTCTAAGAAATCTGGTCTCTTGTCTTATCTGAACTTTGATTTGTAATCTTAATTTGACTGTCTTGCCTGTTAATTTCTTTAGATGGTGCGAGTGTATTGTGATCAAAGAGAAGATTGGCCTGGAGTTCTTCAGTGCTTGTTGCAGAGTTTGGGAACAAGCAGGAGTGCAACTTACTTCACCAAGGAAAAGAAAGTGAAGGGGCACACAATTGGATTCGAGACAAGGGTGTATTTCATCGTGAGGATTGAAAGCCACATCCGTCACCACAGCATGAAGTGCCATGAAGAGCTTGAGGACATGTAAGCAATCAAAGTTGCCAAAAAGCTGCTCGAAGGATTTGCAGATTGCACCGAATCAATTTGTCCAAGTTGGTTCAAAAGTATGTGATGCAAGTGGCATCAGTACCAGCTGCTCCTAAGCCAGAAGAAGAATTGGGAAGATCCTCAGTTCCATCACCAGCTCCTTTGCCATCACCGACTCCACCCAGTCCAAAAGAAAGGCGTCGAATCACTGGCAATCATCCAGAGTATCTTCGCCGCTTCGTTCCAGCATTTCGTCCAGAGTCTCCACCAGCAGTTCACAACTCGTAGGTGTTCTATAGTGACTCAGAGCCGGAAGTCGAAGAGTCTTCGTTCTCTAGCCCAGAGTGGTTGTCGTCCTATTAGAGTTTTTAGTAACATTTTAGATCTTTATTTCGGTTGTGTGTAAGTGGGAGCTGCAATTTTGCTGTCAAGCATTATGTTACAGTCACACTGCGGCTTTAATTTAAAGAGTTTACTTGTTCTTTCATAGCATTTCAGCTATGTCTTCTTTGTCTTTTGCCTTTGGGTATAATCTATTCCCCTAATTAAGTTGTTTCTGTCTTTTCTATCTTGTCTATCTCGTCTATTGTGCTATTCCCTCTCGTCTACTTTGCTTTTCTATCTTACCTAATAAAACCTGTGGAAGATCGTCGCAGATGGTTGACACTCGCAATACATCGAGCCGTACTCAATCAAATGAGGCTAATGCCAATGTCAATACTAGCAGCCAGTCACCAGTCCCTGGAACCGCAGATCCAAACATGGCACAACTTCTAGCAGCTCAGACTCAATTCATGAGTGTGATGATGCAGAATATGAATGCTATGATGACTCAGCAAAGTCAGACCGCCGCTGCAATAGTCAACTTGTTGAACTAAAATAGTCAGAGTAATCATAATAATCAAGCAGCAGCTATTCCGCCACCAGCTCATCATCATTCCAAGTTATCAAAGTACATGAGAACTCATCCACCTACATTTTCTCATTCGTCAGAACCTTTGGACACAGAAGATTGGATCCGTTCAGTGGAGAAAAAGCTCGCCATTGCTCAATGCAATGATCGTGAGAAAGTTCTTTATGCTTCACACCAATTGGAAGGTACAGCCGCAGAATGGTGGGAGAACTACACTACAGCTCATGAAAATTCACATGCCATTACTTGGGAGGAATTTTCAACAGCTTTTCGTTAAGCGCATGTTCTAGATGGTATTGTGGAAATGAAGAAGAATGAATTTCATGAACTACAGAAAGGAAACATGTCTTTGGGTAAATATCTCAATAAGTTCACTCAACTTTCTCGCTATGCTCCAGAAGATGTTGCTATAGACAATGCACGTCAGAAGCGATTCAAGCGTGGACTTAACCTCAGTTTGAAAGTACAAGTTGTTGGAAATGATTATGTGGATTTTCAACATATGGTGGATAAAGCTGTACTTATAGAAGATTCTCGTCGTGAGTTGGATGAATCTCGCAGAAGGAAGATAATACAAAATGGAGTTCATCAAACTCAGCTACAGAGAGCCAGAACCAATGCTCAGCATCCTTTTCGTTCCAATAATTCATCTGCTGGATTCAGAACCCCTGCCCTAGTGTTACATGCAGGAAACACAGGAATTTCCAATGTCAATAGCAGCAACAATCAGCAACCTCAGAGGACCAACAATTCAGCCACAGGAATTCTGTCGACGATTGAGTCGCCGATCTTACGAAATAAAAGAGGAAAATGACGTGATATATCCTGGGAGATAATGGGACTGCTCTTTATTGATATGAATTGGATTTACAGGGGGTGCTTTACAACCCAGATGGGGACTAATCCTAATTACACTGAATCTCATGCCTGCTATGCTAATCAATCAGACTTAAAGCACGAATCTAAGGCTGATTGTGTTGCTCTAATCTGATGTTGTTGTCTTGCTTGTCTTAGATCGTCATTTTGTCTTCTGCGCTTCACCCTTAAATAACTTCCGAAGAGGTGGCAGTTACTCCTAGAGAAGGCATCCCTGGTGAAATGTTGTGACTGGTCGGAGTAAGGCGTCAGTTGATAATGTGTCAACTGCTCTGCGGTTAAGTGTCTGTGAGACACCCAACCATATGGTGGTTGTTGTCAGTGTCTTAGGATTATATAACATCATGTGGTTTGGAATATACAGCACGTGTTCCATTCATCACACGGTTAAGATACTAGTTCATAGCTCTTCCGAGCAGCTACCTGGTCGGAGACTAGGCACAGGACCTTGTCCGACCAGGGTACCCATTATGTAACCTCTGAAATCCTTACGACCAGTGAGGTCGTTAGCCTTAGGGGTTACAACCATGAAGACGTATGGTCTTTTATTATGTGTTAAAATAATACATAGATGTTTTAATCCTCGTCAGCTAGCCCCCGAACTTTAAATGAACAGGTCGTATGAACACTTTCTTCCGACGAAGTCGTATCGGGCCAACTGATCATCACGGAGGTAAGTGACTTTGGGGTTCCTCTGCGTCCCTAGAGATCAGTGGTGAGATTCCGGACCATCTACGGGATACTTGCAAGGGAACGGGTCCCCATCACTACACCAAGCTGGAAGTCTCTGACGAAAGAACAGAAAGGCGCGCTGTGGACAGAACTTTCAGAGAAGTTCACTATTCCAGAAGCACACGTGGCACGCATGTGACGGACGGCGATGCTCACGATGGATAAATCGTGGAGGACCTTCAAGAGCATTCTTGTCACGAAGTACGTGAACACGAGTGAGACGCCCTTCGCAAAGTATGGATTCTTGACGCCGGAAACATGGGACGCCCTTGTGGCTATGAAGACGATGGCTGAATTTAAGGAGCAAAGTGTGGCGCACAAAGCTCTCCAGACATGAAACACTCACCCGCACAGACTCGGCACCGTTGGGTACGCGGGTAAATACGAGGAATGGGCGGCGGAGGAGGATAACGCAACCAGGCCATTTCCTGATATCACAGACCCGCGTTCCCTAAGCTGGTTAAAAGTGAGGGCAAAAGTCTCGTCTTCGGGCAGCATCTCTTTCACAAACCTAGCAGACTAGGAAGTGTCCCAACGTGGGTAAATATGTCGAACTACCTAGTTGTTAATAAGTCCATAACTTCATAGTGTAGCACCCGGGTCGCACGCGAGGCCTTGGGGTTCACGTACCTTGGAGTCATGGATTCGCAGATGACTACTGCACGTATAGGAGTAGGAAGAGATCCAAGACCGAGCGCGAGGACCGGTTGGTACAGATGATTACTGAAAAATTTGAAGGAAAGCTAGCAGCATTGCAGGATCAAATGAATTAACTGAGCGATGCGCAAGCCGCCTCGCAATTTGGGGAGCCACCCGCCGATATCGAGTAGCGCTAGGCCCACGCATAATTCAACATGACGACGCCCAATTACCGGCTGCATTTATATCAAGGTAATGTACATCTATGGAATGCACCAAAGATAGACCTATAGGACGCCTTAACTAATTGCGTATCGTTTTGTAGGGGCCGACGCCCTGCAAACTCCAAGTGAGGATGGTTGGGTCCATTTCTATTAAGGCTAGGCGGGGGATGGTGTACCCAAACCAAGAAGGGGCAGTGCAGCACGGTGCCCAGCTGGCGTAGGGTTACACCAGGGTCTAGGTGGATATGATACATGACAATTTTATGGCCGTCCCACTGGAGATTCGCCTGAACGAAGACATCAGAACACTAGGGGGTGCCGTGTACACTTTTATCTAGTTGCCCAAGAAGGACATCACCCTGGACCCAGCAGTGCCGCGATCTCGACACGACCATTCATCTCCAACGGGACCCTCGATGACTCCACCTCATATTTCGCCTCAGAAGGCCACCTCATCGGTTCCCGTGGAGAAGACGTCGAAGGAACAATAAAAGCGTCTTTGCCGTATCGGTTCGAAGTCGCCTCGCAGAAGACGCCGCCACCATGAACACCAAATCGAAATCAATGAACGTTAAGGCGCCTCCCAAGTCCGGGAAGCCTGGGACATCCAGGAATTACTCCATCGGGAAACTATTGTGATCCAACACAGTATTGCTCCGCGCTAGATATGCTTGTCAGGCTTTGCATTTCTGGTACATGCAGAAGACCAAAAAGAAGGGTGCGATACTGGAATCACCGTCGCATACAAGGATGAGCATTTCTTCAACGGGGTGGGCAACTTCGTCGTGGGCTTCAACGACTTATATGACTTATTCAACCTCGTTGGCCTCGACACCTCGCTTCTACGATGTTGGACACTGTAAGTGTGTACAATCAAGTTTTACATTCATGTAAAACTGATATAATACCAATAAATATCACAACTAATTGCTTATGTATAGATACATGATGAAAAATGCCCGGGCCTGGCGAGAGCCGGTGGGTTTTCTCGACCCACACGTGGTATCTATGCAAACCATCGAAACAGACTCGTCTTTCGTCGAGGAATACATAACGGTGGCATTGCTTCATCAACAGAAGAAGTACATAGTGGTGCCCTACAACTAGGGGTAAGTGTCACTACTTGCTATACAAATTTCATTTGTACTTTATACACAGCACGAACTTAGGTTTAATGACTATAGCGACATACATGAGTAGGTACCACTTGATCCTTTTAGTCATTATACCAAAAAGGAGCCATGTGATATACCTTGATTCCCTAGTCCACAACAACCACGACTTCAGTGTTCTACAAGGAATACTCGAGAGGTATGCTCATTTCCTCCATACATAACTCTATTGTAGTCTTCATTCGTTTGAAATGGCTGAGGATAACTTTTTGGAATCATGTAGGTCGTTCATCGACTATGTTGCCAATGGAGGATTATACAATGGATCGAGCGCCGAAATAACACATAGGATGCAATTTTTGCAGTGCCGCCAGCAAAAAAAATGATGAGCTATGTGCAATCTACGTTTGCCATCATATGCAGCAAATCATTAGTGCTACGAAGAAGGATCACGAGGTTTGTCAATCTCGAAATAATTATTTCCTAATTATAAAATTAAATATGTATGCTTACCATTTTACTTTTGCTAGCGACGGGACTTGATAATAGAATTAGATGAACTCTTTGCGGATGAGATCAAGGACATTCGAGAGAAGCTCTGCGCCTTTATCATATCGATATCGTTAAGGACAAGGAGAATTTCACTCGCCACCGACCCGAGTTTCACCTCACGACACCTCTCAACCACCTGCAAACAATTGACTCAATTGTAATCCAATTGTAACTATAGCGACAATATTTGAACAAATTCGATCTTTTACAATTTATTTTGAGTAATGATTACTTCGAGTTGTCAACAATTTGATTATCTGCAATGTATCTATTTGTCTGTATGCTTGTTTTCAGAGGGCATGGCTAGCAATTTCTGAGGCTAGCCAAAAATCAGAAAAAATGTAGTTAGGATAATGAACTATCACAGACGGCTTTTGTTTTAAAACCGTCTGTGAAAGCTAGTATCAGAGACGGTTCCATGGACAAACCGCCTACGAATGCGTAATATCATAGACGGTTCTGTGTACAAACCGTCTGTGATACGCAAATTTCATAGACGGTTCTATCTACAAACCGTCTCTGATATTTATAACATGATAAAGGCGCAGAGCTTCTCTCGAATGTATAAAAGAGAAGCAAACATAGTCTTATCCAGTTGGTTCACCTATTTATGTTCGTGCCAAGGACAAACCTTCTTATACCCAGTGGCGGAACTACCGCCGGGGCAAGCCGGGGTGGCTGCCCCGGGTTTCCCAGGCCGGGCGGAAGTACCCCTCGCCAGCCTGCCGGCGGCCGGCGCCCCCGGCCAAATCGCCATCGCCATGACTGATGACTTGTCTCCATGACTGATAAGCGAGCTGCGTGCAGGCGCGCCACGTGGGCCATGGCCATGGGCCGAGTCAGAGACAAGCCAAGGCAGGCAGTCCAAGGCGGCAAGGCCCAAGCCAATTAGCCAAATGCCCAAATAGACACCAAAGATCCGGGCATCCAAAGACAACCCTAATTCAGAATTTCCTATCGGGCAAAGACTGCAAAGATTAACCATTCCCCATTCCTATTTGGTTCTTCCTCCCGCCCCGCCGGAGATTGCGCGCGGGCTTGCGGCGGTCGGCGGTCTTTGCGCCGTAGCGGCGGCCGTGGCACGGCACGTAGGGGCAAGGCATGGGGGCAAGGCGCAACGCGACCGCCGTCCGTAACGGCACGGCAGTACACTTGCACACCGAGGCGAGTAAGCAATCCGAGTTAGCGATCGACACTCGAGCGACCACCGCCCGCCCGATCCCACCCAAAGGCCCACCGAGGTCCGAGGCAGTAGGCGACCAGCGGTCGCAACCTCACAAAGGACGCAGCTTGCAGTGCACCACCGAGTGTCTGAGCTTGACCCTTGAGTATTGTTTTGAATTTTGATTTCCTAGAGTACAAATGTATGATATTAGTAAATTTTGATTTTTTGTAGGAATTCTATAAGAAAATGAAATCAATACAAACTTATTTTAGACTTATTTTAGAACCGTAATAGTAGATGGCAATTAGTTGATCATGAGATTGTGCCTCGGTATTTTTTACACTACATGTTCGCCCCGGGTTTTTCTAATTCCTAGTTCCGCCACTGCTTCTACCAAGCTCCAAAATAAGTCTTTTGATTGCATTCTTCTTTTCGAGTGCCTATAAACATCAAAATTGTAATTAACTAAGAGTCTAAGGCTAAGAAGCTAAATCACTAACGTAGTGTGATTGATTAGAGAGGAAAACCTGCTGACTTGAGGCAAACTAATAAAGTAGCCGCCTCCTAGAGGAGATGGAACAGGTCCCGCGCAGGGTTCTGGTAACCGGATCAAAAAAAATTTCGGAGGGGCCGGTATGTCCGATTTTATCGAATTGAAATTTTCGCCAATTTAGCCGAATTTTCAATTTTTTTGAATTTTTCGGATTTTAAATTTAAAAAAAATCAAATTCAAACAAAAATCATCATCTAAGCTAGTTAGCAAGATGTTCATATAGACTATTGATTCAAATGGGCTTGCATTACTACACTCATTCATCAACTGAGCAAAACTCAATCAAATTCGAAATTTTTTGGATAAAATTCATTCAAACCGGCCAAATTCGGAGCCGGTTTGTATTTGAACCGGACCCTGCCGGTAGAACCGGTTATATCGGCTATCGGCCGGTTATCCAATCCCTGGTCCCGCGCCCTTTGGCTGCACCAGCGCACCTTACGCCCGATGGCCTGAGCCGCGCCCTCGACCAGAAGCCCCTCATCATAGTGTAGTGGATTACCCAGACGCCGTGCCTCAGCCCGCACGAGCACGAGCACGAAGGCGAGGTCGCCGCTGCGCTGCCGCTCGGTGGTCTCAGACTCCCGCTAGCCCAACTGTCTTTGATGGCAATAATTACCAATTGGGAAGAAGGTTAGGGTATACTTCGTAGGTGGCCTCTGGGTCATCACTTTATGTTTTAGTTGCTAAACATCCGGCCCATCTCGATTCACAGTTCTCATACAAACCCAACTCGTCATCTTCCCAACTCGTCATCTTTCTCCCAACGCTGCTCTCGGATCCTCCGACCTCTTCCTCCTATGCTCCAATGGCAGCCAGCACCCATCCATGGCCGCCGCGGAGGGGGTGGTACTGGCGCCGGCGAAGGGTGGGCTCCAAGCCCACCTAAGCCCCTGGTGGATTCACCCCTGCAGTAGTAGACGTTAGGCACGCAGGCAATGCAATGCACCGCCCAACACATGGCGAAAACTGACACAAGCAATGCATACTACTCCCTCTGCTGATACATATTTGGTCATCTCTGGCTTTGACCAGTCAAACATGATAATCGTTCACCAATAATATTTTTTCTAATTTTTTGGATTGGTCCTATTAAAATATGGTATTTTTAGATTTCTCGTAAGAAATATTTTCATTTTTTTTAATGTGGGAGACAAAAGTCTCACCTGCTTCTATTATAGAAACTGATAGTTAATTAAGGTTCTACAAGTGTTCAGTACCAAACACGAAAAAGAAAAAGAAAAAGAGTGAAACTGACCGCAAGCTGAGGACAAAGCTTGTACTGTCACATTACAGAAGGTTACAGAGCAAATTGATAATAGAGAGGACAACACACTACTCCAAAAACTCTGAAAACTCTCCATCTAGATGGAACAATATAACTCCAGCAAGATGAACTAAAGACAAGTACTTCTCGCCAATCTTCACGCCACTACATCTTCCAATCTGAGAATTCCAATGCTCCAGCCTCTTGATCTCTCAAACACCTCCTTCGCCACAGACCGCAACACCTTGATCCCTTGACGTATTAGCTCTTGATCTGCAGGTTTCTGAAGCAGAGACCAGAATTCAAGCCAATAGAAAACATTGAAAATCAAAACATTAGGGTCAGAAGGAAGAGCAGCTAGGAACACTGTGAGGTCTGGCTTTCCAAATTGACCAAATCACTGCCGCTATTCCAACAATAACCAACAGACGCTTATATTTGGGGAATTGATACCACCATCCTCCGAGGAGTGATTGCACATCAACAGGCATCGATTGAAAACTGAAAGAGCAAGCAATAATGGTCCAAAAGAATTTAGACAGGGGACAAGACAGAAACAAATGTTCAACAGTCTCCAACTCCCTGCAACAAAATTGGAATAAAATTAAGAGTCAAAATTTAACTTTAGAGACTATAACAAGTCAAAGAGGGTCAAATATTCTAAAACGGATGAAGTACTGCATCGGAACACACGAGCGCGCGCATGCCGCTAGTCACTCATTGCACGTGCATGGGTATATATAGTGTACGACACATTCATATGCATGCATGCACGCCCGCGCGCGTGCGGTAACGCATTAAAATAAGTGTCGTAATCGTAAGATGATATGTGCATGTTTGCTAGTGTGTCTGTTAATATCTTTTTTTTTTTACGAAACACCCAGTACAACACAAAGACGTCTACACACACGCACACACTCACACACAGGACGTCTCCGAAAGACTGGACGAGCGAAGCTTGACGAAGTCATCACCGGTGTCTCGCTTGCGACGTACACGTCGCCTCCCACTAAAAGAAAATTCTCCTAAATGAGATACGCAGGGTCAAACATGACGTTTGAACCCTGGTAGGCTGGGAGTAAAACCACTGCCACTAACCACCCAAGCTAGGTTTGACTCTCATCTGTTAATCTCTCTTGATCGAATACACTTACCTCTCCATCTTTTGAAAACTGTTTTGTGCCATTGTCTCCCCAACCATGAAGAGATGTACTCTCTCGATAAAATTTTAACCATGAATAAATGTAAAACTATAAATTGACAAAATTAAAACCATGACATTGCGGTTTATCTTGCCAAATAATTTCATGATACTCCATCCGGTCACAAAAGAATGTGGTCCCCGACCACTAATTTTTATTGTGATATGCTTTTAAAACTCAATAATATTATAATATCAAGAAAGTAATTTTTGAGACAAATCTACACGCATGAAATTCCAATCAAAATATTTAAAAAGTTAATGATAGCTAAAGTTTAGAAAGCTTGACTGCAAGGGCGGGATCTTAGACTACAGCATCGAGGATGCCTAGGACGGCGCGGCCTCCGACCGCAACGCCACAGGCTCCCTTGCCGCTGTCGACGTGGCGCAGATCAAGGCAGGAGGGGAGCCACCAAACCCATGGAGCGAACCCTATTGCAACACCCATAGGTTCAATCCGTTCTCAACCCATATTTCTAAACCCACCCCACTCCAACCCAACCCGACTTAATCCATTGGCTATTCCATCCTGTTGTCACCCGTCCAAAGCTAACCCAATCAAAGACCTAATCTGTTTAACCAATTTTAACCCAACCCATTAACACCCCTATATGTACGTTTGCTTGATCCCATTATCTAGGAGGGAGGCTTGTGCATTGCATGGGCCTCTTTGGACGATGGGATGTGGTATGGTACTGTGTACTCTTTGTTAGCCTAGTGACCTGTGATCAGAAAAAAAAAAACAGAGAGGGAAATGCTTCACGTACTGTTGTCAAAGTTACATAGGCGTACGATCGCTCTTCCCATGTTCCTCTCTCCTCTTCTCTTCAGCCCCGGCCAACTGACCAATCCGGCGTCGTAAGCGAGGTACAAGCGAATATTGTATGTATAGCACCGCTAAAAAAAGCCTAGTGACTTGTGATGTAAACTAGTTTGGGCTTGAAGTATGTTAATTGGGCCGACAGGAATGGATCAAGTGGGTGGCCTGATCTAACTGGGCTTGGAATGAAAGTTGATTTGGCTATTAGCCATTGTCAGATGGTATTTTGGCAACCTATGATTATTATTATTTTGAGACGGAAACCTATGATTTTGCTACTGACATGTTGGGAATTTGCCTTCCTTTTTCAAGACTAACTTTCAGAACGCATTCCTATGTATGCCTGTTCTCTTTCCTTCCTTCTTTTTTTTTAGTGGCGACGGTTGACTAGCCACGGCCTAATCTGCTACACAATCGGACCAACTGTTTTTTCAAAAAAAAAAAAAAAAAACTAGTAAGGTGTCCGTACGTTGCAATGAAACAACAAAAAAGAGTTATTTTTGTAGCAATTGAAAAAAAAACCTATTAAAGTAAGGCAAAAAGGTTGTAACATCTGATGAAATAAATACTCAAATATCTAGACAACAATAGTGTGCTTCCAATGAGTCAATGAAAAAAAAAGGCTGAGCA
The DNA here is from genome assembly GCA_036346405.1 of Phyllostachys edulis. NCBI lineage: Eukaryota > Viridiplantae > Streptophyta > Magnoliopsida > Poales > Poaceae > Phyllostachys > Phyllostachys edulis. Next base: position 20,536,121 of record CM070566.1, read on the forward strand.
AAGTGTTATATGGGTGCAAAAAATGTGTTCCCTAACAAAACAATAGGTGAGTAGAAGGCATGTTGTAATTTTTTTTTAAAAAAACGTACTACCGTGTCATAGTTAGAGCCAGAGAGTGTCAAAATTGATCAGCAATTGCACAAGGGAAACTACATTTTTTTAAAGAATGCACCAACACAAGAAACACTGCAATCCTAAATCAAAAAGAATCACAACAGGTTTTAATTGAGTGAACAAGAGACATGGTAACTGAATTTTGTTGAGCGAGCCATCACCAAGATTTACTCATTAACCCATCAACATAGTTTGGGCAAAACATCAACAACAAACAAAGAGCTTTTACCCTACACTCGTGAACTCTATTATTTTTCTAATCCCCTGACTCAAGGAGGCAACACTGGCAACTCATATGCTACCAAAAAAATAACCTAATAGCTGCAAGATATATTACTGATGCCCTCGCATTCTCATGAAATTAGGAGATCCTATTCTTCAAATCACAAATCGATCAGTCCAAAGCATCCACCATCTCCATGCCGTTTCCTCGATCTCCCATATCAAAATAGACTTTGGCAAGTCCACAAGCTACAAATGCTAACATAAGCAAAGTCCAAGTCACTCAGAACACTAAATAATACCTCAGACAGGCAAGATGAATATTACCTTGATTATATGTCAATCACTTGTATTGATTTTTCACCCCTCTGACTAAATCCTTCCCCAGCTCCTTGTCGTCCTGCCATGATTTAAATAGATTGAGAAACAAAACATAGATTTTATGGTAATCAGAAAATGACACTACAAGAGTAAATAGATTTTATGATCTGACAACTGTTCAGGCTATCTACCTGCTTAATTCTTATCATGGTAGTGGCATGCCCTAATATATGGTCATAAAGTTTGCGAGTAAACTGAAAAGAAGCAATTTCTATGTCTGTTTTTGATAGGTATAACTTCATCATGAGCTGTAAGCACAACACAATTGAAAAAAATCATAGTAGTTCCTTGGCATCCTATAGCTTTGGGCATCATTTGCTCTAACCAATCTATTTGAATTATTTCTGGATTTCATCACTATTTTAATGAGCCACGTGGAGTATCACATGGCACTGGTGTGACTCAAATTATATCAAATATTGAAGGAAAATATGAACAAAAAGCTGAGTATTCTCATGTCAAAAACTAACTGTATATATGCCACTCTTTCACATCTCATGATTAGGCTTACTAAGAAATCCTCCATTCATAACGCTTACTGTATATATACACAACTATAGCATTTAACACATTCTAGTTACCTTTCTACATAGCTCTTTCTAGCTATATATGCTCCTCTTAATCAGACACAACAAGCAATTCGAGTATTCACTCTAGCAAGAGGATTTTTTTAAGGGAAAAAAAGTAGGATAGCTACTATTATGCCATTGAAGAAGAAGTAACATGTTTACAGTGTCCATACTAAGAAGAACAAAGCAGAAAGAGAAAAAAGGGCAGGTAAGAGGTTTTGACTTGGATTTCAGATTTCAGATTGCGAATAGCCCAGATGAAAAACACTTTTCAGTTTCAGTAACCACCGTTGTACACACACAAGATGAAAACTTTGAATTCTCTCACTACTGAATTAATACAATTGCATGTGACCTGTAGGCATTTTGTCGAACGGAAGCTCAAAACCCCCAAAGCTTCCCCACCTCCTCCAATCTATCCCCTAGGTAGACCAAGCCAAACCAGAGCAAACCAGGCAAAGATCGAATCTTTATCCCATGCCGGCGCACACTAAGAGAATGAGTACGAAGTAGGAAGAATGTCTCATCGGCTCTCCGTGACGGCCGTGCGGGTGCGGGGGGTGGGGGCAGGGATGGCCGAGACAAAGGCGAAGAGCACCTGCTGGCGCTTCAACGGCGAGGGGAACCTGAGCTGGAAGGTGAGGTAGATCTTGGCCCACTGCACAACGATGGTGTGGTCATGGTCGTTGGAGATGAGGAGCCCCTGGTTGGTGACGAACTGCGAGGGGGTCTTGCCCTTGAGGGAGAACTACATGACGTGGGCGAGCCCCGTCTTGGCAACCCACCCCACCATCTGGAGGGCGAGCGGAGCAGCGGCGACTCCATCTAGGCATCTTGGCCGGTGGTGTTGTCTTTAGATTCAAAATTTTTCTGGTGAATGAATACAACACATTGACAGAAAATAACTACTCACATATAATGTACAACATGTAGTAGTTCTAACAGAAAGCTCATCTCTCTCTCTCTCTCTCTCTCTCTCATTGGGATAATAAAGAAAGCTAGCCTTGCAAGCGTAAGAAACAAGCAAAATAGTGAGAACGTATCATCAGTACCTCTCTAGTGTAGAACTTCACAGCAAAACCAAGTGGATTCCTCAAGGTCTCCGGGCTTCACGCTTATGCATAACAGTAGAGAACCGAACAATAACTGGGGTCTGAACCCCAGGAGCCTAGAGAAAGTCAGCACACGTAAGGTGCGAAACATCATGAGCCACCTCAAAAAATCCCTTTGCACTGGCTCCCTGTGCATGAACAACACGTTCAGGGATATGCTCCTTGTCAAACTATGCAAGCTTTTCAATAAGATGATAATCCTCAAGGAGGATAGGCCCTGTCAAACGAAGAATTCATCATGTGAAGCCACAAATCATCCATGATGGAAAAATGCAAAAAAAATAGGAGTGTCTGGGTGTAGCTACAGATACAAATTGGAAAACATTATGGGAAACTTCTAGTACTCTTACAAAAAAAAACTATCATTTTTCATACCTCATTGACAAAAGCATTTGCTTACAGATACATATATATTGTTAGAGTTTGGTGCTTTTTGCGACCATGACATTTAGAACAACAAAACTTGACTTCCGATGACTTTCAAGATATGGGTCATGAGTCATGACAAGCATAAGAGAACCAACATATTGTTTTTTCTGGAAGTAAACTCAATCCAATACCAGGTTACTATCTTGGAACCGCTTACCTCCGATCACTATGACTGGATGATGACATGTTTGATTCAAAAGGCGAGTTGTTATCTGTTCTTAAGCAACTTTATGGTATTACGGTGGATCCATTTAAAATATAAAGACAAAATTATGAAATGAAGTTTTCTTAGAGTTGATCAAGGAATACAACCCGCTTGAAGTTGAATAGTACTACAACAATCACAAAGAATGCAACCAAAATAGTGCCCTTTTTGTTTCTAGCGCAGTGAATCATCACATAACAACATATACAACATAATTACTCACAAAGAAATAGTCGACAACTTTGAATCGCCAAAGAAACAAAGAAGGCAAGTAACAACGTATAAAACAACATAATTACTCACAACAAATAGCTGACAACTTTGAGTCGCCAAAGAAACAAAGAAGGCAAGATCTTTTGACATGTATCGTAGAGACCCCGACGTTTATTAAGCTCATAATACTTAGTCATCCAATTGACCCTAGTATTATCAACCAAATAAACCAGTCTCGAGAGATGTATACTTCCCGAATGCAAGATACATACCTCACAACAAAAGAATGTATCCATTCCATACAACACATAGAACATAAGCAACAAACCGAAGTTAATATTAATAAGGAATAGGTTATTACAAAAGAGGGCCTTCCGCCAAATAACAACAAAACTACAAAGATACACAATGGAAGCAAAAGTGCCATAAAGATGGCCCAAAATAAGAGCCAACCAAGGTGCCTTTAGCCCACAAGGCAATCGACCGGACCGCCAAGCTAGTCGCTTCTCCCAACCACCGACAAACTCACAAAAGTAAAGCCCTTTGGGCTCTACCTCCTCTGCAACAAAGTTGTGAAGAAAGCAAATGAGTACAATAAATTATTTATTGTACTCGCAAGACCGACGTGTAAGATAATGTAACTATAATTTAGCTATATGCAAGCTTTATTTAAGTGGATGAGGCTTTGGACTCATTTAAGCACAAAGCAAGTTTTCATTTGCAATAATATAGTAGATTGAAAGCAATTTGACAAAGCATTTTTAATTATTGAAATAACAACGAGATAAATAACATGGTAACAACAACAAGAACAACCCGAAGTGACCAACCCAAGTCACCACAACAATAGCATGAACTCCCGCTCATACCAACCATGTCAAGTTTTAATTAAAGGTTGTAGTCTAGTCTTGAACGACCTTACCAAGCATGTCCATAACCTAGGACGAGGCTATTCAATAGTTTTATCCTGCAGGTGTACCACTGCACCACACGCCGCACCGCCTTTCCATTAGGCACACTACCTTTGGTATGCCAAGCACGGCTAAGTCCTACGAGACATTTCCAATGGACAATGCTAATTTCGAGTCGCACAACCCACGGGGAGAAGGAGACATCACACAACCTACCCGAAGCTAATGCTCCTCCCACATCACACACACATTTTATCTTTAAAAACACACCAACCGAGCGACCCCAATTAACACCGCCTAAAGTACTTAGTCAAGAGGGTTCCATATGCCCCTCGTGTGGTTAGCACGCAAAATCGCTGGCTTAGTGACCCAAGTACTCGGTCCTTAGGGACCCAGCATACCACCACATCCAAAAACCACGCCATCCATCCAATATGCCCAAGTCTAAATCAATCTTTTATTTTCAGTTTTTGATTTTACAAATTAATCAAAGCACAAGTGCTGGACATATAGGAGTAATAATCAGTTTTGAGTGATCAAGACCATCGACTAAGTCGATGATCGCCCATTTCTACCGAAAACTAAGCATGTCTAAGCAATTTAAATCGAACTACTAAGTGATAGGAGCTCATCCAACGAGCTCCCACCACAGCAAATAACCTAGGCTCATGGTAGTAGAGGATAAACAATTCCTACAGATTATGCAACTATAGGATTGCTAGCGACATTTAACACAAAGTAGCATGCATACATAGAAGTAAAACAACATATTAACCTTTAAAGTAATGGGACGTTAGAGGGGATATGATCAAACTGCTTGCCTTGTTGCTGGTCACTTTGTTGCGGAGGGTCACTCTCGGGATCACCACAAATGTCGAAACCTAACGGAAAAGCAATAAAGAACCGATAAGAACGATTTAAAAACAACAAAGACAGCACAGCAAACGAACTCCAAATTCTCTGAATTTTCTACAGCAGCAAGAGAGTGATTTTAGGGATTTTGCAATGAGAACCAATTGATTTGGATTCTCGATGCAAAAGTTATGAGCAAAACAATTCTGCTCAGCCCTAAAATACCAAACTGCACTATTCACTAATTTAATTATGAGGCAACATTTTCAAGAACAGAAGTGAAGCTGAAATTTTTACTGTAAAACCAGCACCTCATGAGATGAATAACACAATTTAGTTCACCTCATTTGGAGCTATATTGCACTTTCTATAATTTTTCAAAAACAAGAACTTGAACAAAATTATAATGCACAAGTCCTCATTTTCCTAACAGCAACATGCTCAAAACTAATTTTCACAGTGAGTTCATTAATAGAGGAAACCAACAAAGTTGGTCTCACCCAAAAATAATCTACAGAGCATTAGTTATGTATTTTACAAGTTAAGCATTAACTTGAGTGTATATTTAAAGTGAGTTTTAAAATCTAATGGCAAAACTGTGCTCTGAGCTAAACTCAACTTACAATCATTTTTGGATTAAAGTCAAGTTCAAGACAGAGCTAACACGATTTGAATGACCTCATTTGGAATTAAAATGAAAAAGATACTGAAATTCTAAAGTTTATACCTTATTTCAGTTCATAATGAAGAATTCTATCGAATTTCTAAAACCCATAAGGACATGGGAGGACGTGAGACACAGATCATAGATCTAACGGCTCAGACCTCCCAGTGAACAACGCCTGCGCCTCGGGAGGTCCAGAGGTCCCGACCTCCTAGCAACGCATCATGCGCGAGGCGAGGGGAGGTCGGGGCCGTAGATGGGAAATCCAACGGACCACAACATGGAAAGGAGGTCCGAACGGACCAGATCTAAAGGGGAGGTCCTCAACGGTTGGGATGTCCTCGAGGAGGTCCCAGCGGAGGTCCTCAACGCCGCTGCACCTCCAGGGAGGTCTCGGCCGGCTCTGATGCATAAGGGAGGTCTTGGACGCCCAGATCTCCACGGGAGGTCTGGACGTCCCTGACCCAGCAAGCACGCCGCTTGGACAGCAGAGTGTAATGCGCCGGGACCACGAGGAGGTCCGCTACGGAGGTCTTAAATGCACGCATTAAAGGGTGGATTTAAGGCGCTTAAGACGCCCATTGATTACAATGATGGGAGCAATTGATTAGCGCATTAAAATGGTGAATCTTTGTTCTAAAACGACAATGACACGCCGGACGTCCGGCAAAGATCCCGAGTGTGAAGAAGTGGTCTCGCCGGCGATGTAGAGCCCATCGGGTGAGGTCCATGGTACCACCGAGTGCACAATAACGCTGCGCACCAGTGGACCTCCTCTCAACGGCGACGGCGGCTTTGAACGCCGGCCGAGCCGAGAGGGCAAATTGACCAAAGACGGCCAAAACCGAAAAGCAAAATGAAGCTCGCGCGACATTCAAGCGTATGCTCAAACAAAAGCTCCGCGACATTCATTCATCGGGTGCCAAGAACTAAAGGACTACCAGGGGAGTTACCTGGAGGTCCTAAAGATGCCGATGAGGTTGAGGATGGTGCTGGCCGGAGTTGGGGAAGATGGAGAGCTCCACCGCTTCAAGTCCAAGCTCCAACTCCAAGCTCCCAGCTCCACTAGGCTACCTCTGCAAATGCCCCACCAAAGAAGTTAGGGTTGAGGTCACAGAGATGCCCAGATAGAAACAGAGAGAGGAGGAGAAGCCATCGAAATCCTGAGCCACCGAGAAGCTCCAAGGACCTTGACAATGGCAGCCACCAATGAGGAGGAGAGTTTGGGATGAGGAGCTCAGCCACGCACAAAGTGCAAGGCTGAGATCAATTGTGTGCAAAGGAAGCCACGGGAGAGTTCCAAGGGGTAACTTATAGCCTGAGTGAAGGTTATGAGCTGGGGCTAAGCTCCATGGTGAGCTTAGCCCACGGGTTGGTCCATGGGGTGGCAAGGACATGAGGTTGACAAGGTGCAGTCCGAGCCGACCCAAGAGCGGAAGGTCGACCAGCATTAAATGCGGTCAGCAAAGAGCTGTTGAAAAGGTACCAAGTGGACAGACGTGCATTAACTCCACCGCCAGAGCTCACAGCGCGCCAGAGGAAGGAGAAGAACAGGAGGTTTTATGACCGCTGGATAAGACCATGGGAGGTCCTAACCATCGGATGAAAATTTTGAACCGTTATGTTTTAAGTGGCTGGAGGAGGTCCCACCACACGATCAAGGATGGGAGGTCGTGGCCCTCGATTTCCTTAATGTGTAAGCGCCACGAGGAAATAGGACAGAGGTCCAAAGCGTTGATCTCCATCCAACGGCGCGGACCTCCTGTGAGGTCTTAACCGCACGCGAACATAAGACATGAGGGGGAGGTCATGGCCTTAGGATTTGAATCCAAGGGCGCACAACCAAAGGGAGGTCTGAGGCTTTGCGTGAAGCGCGAGGGAGGTCAAGACCTTTGGATTTTGATCCAACGGTGGTGATCAAAACAGGGGAGGTCCTGAGCCTCGCACGACACACAAGGGAGGTCATGGCCATTAGATTTAGATCTAAGGGCAACGACCTCACGTGCGCGGGGAGATCTGATGCGCATGAGACCAGGAGGAGGTCGTGACCGTGGATTTCAAATCCAACGGTGCACAACATGAGATAGGGGAGGTCTTGTGCGCTAGATATTTTGAGGGGAGGTCGTGGGCTGTTGGATCTGATCCAACGGCTACGACCTCGTTTAGGTGGGAGGTTTGTTTAGTTTAACAGTGAGGGGAGGTCAGGAGCGGTTGGATGTAAATCCAACAGCTATGACCTCGCCAAGGTGGAAGGTGGTTTTTGAGGTTTGATAACAAGAGGAGGTCAGGGCCGGTTGGATCTTAATCCAAGGGCTATGACCTGGACAAGGTGAGGAGGTCTTTGGGATTTAACACACAGGGGAGGTCATGACCGTGGATCTTTGATCCAACAGTTCGACCGATGAGGTGAGGAGGTCTTCTTGGGGTTGACCGCGAGGAGGTCTGGCGCCCACGCTGACCCGAGGAGGTCCACGCGTCCGAGAGGACTACTGAAGGGGAGGTCTGGGTGCGTTGAGTTGAGGGGAGGTCGTGGCCTTTGGATTGATCCAACGGCCACGACCTCATCAAGGTGGAGAAGGAGGTCGATGGGGTTGGGGTGGACCACTTTGCAAAGTGGCTAGCCCAAGGAACAATGTAGGCTTTTAAATTTAGTTTTTAACAAATGAAACTTAGCGTAATTATTTGAGATAGCAAATGAACTCCAAATTTGATGAAATTGTAATCGAGCTTGCTGACAATGAGATTAACTTTGCATAAAATTTCCAGAGGTTATTATGCAATGCCTTTTTCTCGTGAAATTCGTTAAGGTTGTTTAAAGGATTGTTTTACCTCCAAAATTTATCAAACTAGTTTTACAACTTGTGATATTTTTCAGAGGGTCCCACATCAGTTTTAGGACCAAGGAAAATATTTTCCAAATGTTCGACACAAGATTTAAGATAATTGGAAAATGAGTTTGACTTTTGGTCAACAAGAGCTTTGTGTTTCTGGATTACACAACTCTTGGACAAGAATTACATGAGAGATTGGGGGTTTTCAAGATGTGAGAAAAAGTTTTAATTTCTACACATATAATTATACTTGAACAAACCCTAATTATACATTTGGGATGTTACATACTGCTACAGCCAAGCTTCCATAGATCCAGAGACCATTAGGATTAACAACCAAAAAGACTCTAATTCGCCCAAAGCTAACACGGATCATCATAGCCCAGAGAAGTATTGCAAGCTCACATCAAGCACGTAGCCTAACTATAGATTCAAATTAAGACAAAGCAAGAACACACACAAATTTGAACCTAAAGACACTGCCAACACACTATTCCCCCCTTACCTCGCTATCTGACGGTCACCGTGGAGTTGTTGTTCTAGACGAGGGCACCAGAATTGGTGGTCCAGAAGTTCGAGTTGTTCCCGCTCGACGGCCGGTGCTTCAAGAACCCACCCTCCATAGTAAAATGCACAAACCTAGCTAGATCAGCGCGTTAAAGACACCAAATTGATGATCTGGAAGAGCAAAATCGATCGAAGAAAAGGAGGAAAAGGCGGCACCTTGTAGGGATCCATGGCTGAAATTGCGCGGGTCTCAGGTTCCTTGGGTGTTGGTGGAGACGAAGCACCAGCTAGCGCGGTTAGATCTAGGTTGCGGTGGGCAGAGGAGAGGAACGGAGCACGGCAGGGAGGGGAGACGCCGTGAGGGGTGGTCGCGGAGGCGAGGGGGGTCTCGGCGGCTAGCGAGGGAGGCACCGCGAGGGACGGGCATGGAGGCGAGGGAGGTGGGTGAGGGGCGGGCGTGGAGGTGAGGGAGGTGGGTGAGGGGCAAGGGAGTGGAGCGAGCCAGTGGGTGGGAGGAGGTGGGCGACGCGGGCACACGATTCAGGGTCAAAGTAGGGTGAGTCGCGGGTGGAAGAGTTAAGGTTGGGCAACTTGGGTGGCTTTTCCCCCCTTTTTTTGGTGTGAGCTGCGTGGTGGGGGAAATGACAGTTTTTTTGGCGTGCGCTCCGTGCCTCGGTGTGGGACGATCGTCCGCTTGCGCGGACTAAACTCAAAATTATAGTAGTTAAGATAAAATCAGGGGAGAAGCCCTTTATTCATCCTCCAAAAGGAAGATGTACAATCTAGCTGAATAACATCAGCAAGAAACTTAGGGGTGAAATTTATTCATGTACATGCAACATCAAAATTAAGAGCTTCTTTTGCACATATGTGTGCCGCTTGATTCACCGACCTTTTGGTTTTGCGTATCTCAAAGCCTTGGAGACTTCTCCCGAGCACTTGAGTTTCTTGAAGGGTATGTGTTGGACCGTCGAAGCTACCGGGGTGAATAGGAGTACCTACTCTTTCTCGACCCCGATGGTATTCAACTTTTGTTAGAGTATTTGGGCTTGGCCCAAATAATATTTTTTATAAATCCTAGAAAATCCCACAGGACCACTCATGCATGGTGGAAGGTGGCAAGTTTAGTACCATATTGCCAGTTTAGGTGGGAGGAGAATAACTTATAAGGTCGGCATGGTCTTACCTAGTTGAAACAAGCAAAAAAAGACTACACGCATGCGCTTGCTCGCCACCGCCATCACCCGCATGCGCGTGAATGGTGCGGTGATTTCGGGTCCGGTTGTGTGCGGAGTGACAACTTCATTTTGCACCTCATAAACATGCATGATGACATGGCAATCTATGCATATACGAATTGGAAATAGAATAACCATGGTTCAAATCGAACGTTTGAATCATGCTAATTCTACTAGGCTATTATGGCATGTATTAATGATATTTAATTTAATTTCCAAAACGTTTGGGGAATTTCTTTCCATTCTGTTTCAATGGTTTCTATATGAAGGAGAGACGTCTCCATTCATCGCACGCATGAGACAAAATCATCTCTGATTTTTGCCCACTCCTTTATGTTGCGTTACCTCGACTACATCCCTGTTCCGGCGTGCACCGTCACGGGGAGAGCAGTGTCTCCGAAGCCGGCGTCCCTCATGATCCTTTATGGGTTAGGGCGAATCAAGTTTTTGGGAAGTGTTGGTGCAACTGCTCACGGCTTCCCTCATCGGCTTCGCGTCGTCTTCGCATCTGACTCTACCGCGACCATCACCGGAGCGATCCTCTATAAGTCACGGTGATACGCTTTGTCATGGCTAAATCTTACTTATTAGATTTAATCATGTGGTGATGATGATATGTACCATGCTAGTAGAATTCATGTAATAGGCTTTGCTTTATTTGCGCATATATATGAGATAGGTGTATTTGATATTTCAATCATGCTATTGTTCGTAGTTGGAAATATGCCTACTATATATGTTGCTTTTATATTGATCATCATTTTAGGTATTAAAATAATCACAATAGTGCACTTATATCGTACAATCCAAAAATCTAATAGGCACTTTGTGATAGTTAATTTTGTTGAGGCAATGAAACCGAATGATGGTCCAACTGTGGCTCTCGACTATGAATGTAATTTGGGTCTTGTTGCCTCTTCCTGAGGGACCTCATACTATTGAAAAAACAGAGAGAGTTTGACACGGCTACGACAGTATTTGTTGGGTGCATTCTAAGTGTACTGTTTGACCAGCTTTGTGATGTGTACATGCACATCAAGAGTGCTGTTGAACTGTGGGAGGCACTCAAACATAAGTTTGCTGCCTCAGATGTTGGATGTAAGCTGTACGTCATGGAGCAGTACCATGACTACAAAATAGTTGATAACCGTTCTATAGTCGAGTATGCTCGTAATTACGACTACGAAGGAGAGAACTCACAGATCTTGGCCGCGGTTGTTCGACAAATTTGTGGTAGGGGGCATTATTGCCAAATTGCCTCCATCTTGGAGAAATTTCACCACATTTCTGAAACACAAGAGGCAAAACATTTCCATTGAGGATCTAGTTGCTAGTCTTGATATTGAGGAGAAGACTCGAGCAAAGGATGGTACACCAAAGATACAAGAGGGACAGTCTAGCGCTAATGTTATGTAGCACGCTGGCAAAGGGAAGCCTAAGGTGGTTCCGACCACCAACTTCAAAAGGACCAACAACTTTAAGAAGAAAGTGAACATGGAGGATGTTATCTGCTTTGTTTATGGCGAGAGTGGCCATTGGGCTAAGAAATGCCACAAACGTATGGGCAAGAAGAATCAGCCAGGGCAAAAGAATTATACAAATGTGACTATCGGCAATGCCAGGGCATCTGGGTATGGTAATTTACCTACTATCTTTTCAGCATGTCAATCTACTGTTTGGTGGGTCGACACGGGGGCCAATATTCACGTGTACTAATGCATCTTTGTTTTATTCTTACCATGTCGCTCAGGGTTCCTCCGTCCTAATGGGGAATGGGCTACATGCTTCTGTTCTTAGTGTTGTCATGGTAGATCTGAAGTCCACTTCAGAAAAGATCGTGTGGCTAAAGAA